>OZ023156.1:6605954-7150954 GCA_963678695.2 Diplodus puntazzo | reverse complement strand
CCTCACCCCATCCATCCACTGTGCGGTACCGACCCACTGCAGAGCAGTCCTGGACGCTAACGGAGTGTGGTGTAACCTGAGCGGCTCGATCTGTCCTCCTCTCTATTGGATTTGTTGGGATGGTTTACACTCCAGCAACCGCAGCCAACGTTACTCAGACATCATATTGGCTAAACACATCGATTAGTCGTCAGCCCGAAGCCCACAAGTTAAAAGTGTGTGACAACAGGACTTAAATATACAAAAGAGTGGGCAAAGTTAGGACAAACTAGCATTTCACTGCATTATAACGCCAATATTTCTGTATTTTCATGTCACGGATCATACTGAGGCCATTTTGCCTTGGGGCGTTATCTTTGTTCGTTAGCTAAAGAGCCTCCCTATCACTGTGCATGGAGCTTTAGCCGCAGCCTTACAGCACAGTGCGTGCAGCCATCAGATGCATATTTGAGACCCCTTTTGGAAAGTTTCTAATAATGTGAGTCACCTGAAAACATTGCAAAGGCAGCTGATGACAACTGTTTTCAATGTGAGCTTAATTAGCCAGCGAAATATCCTTTAGCCCCCATGATAGCCTTCCCGGTGCAAGTTATTGGCACGAGACTTCGAGTGTATTCTGGTGCTTAACTGGAGCCGACATTTTCTACGGTAAAGTGGAGCTAATCCTCTTTCTTAGAGCGATTGGTACAGCGTATCACTCATTCATGAAGATCTAGGTTAGCGACTTTATCGAGTGAATACTGCAAACGCTTCAGAAGCATTGAAAATGCCGCCAGTGCTTCAGCTGTTAAGATACTTTTTAATTGCAGTAGTTCCGGTGAGTAAATGGTAAATGGACTTGGATTTCTTTGGTGCTTTTCCAGTCTGCTGATCGCTCAAAGCACTTTACAACTCTTGTCAGATTCAAACATTCACACACTGATGGCGGAGGCTGCCATTCAAGGTGCTCATCAGGAGCAATTTGGGGTTCAGTATCCTGCTCAAGGACACTTCGACATGCAGCGAGGGGGAACCCGCAACCTTCCGACTACTAGACGACCCGCTCTACCTCCTTAGCTACAGCCGTCCACAGCACCGTCAATATCACAGATAACCGTTACCCCAGGAAAAAAAGCTATGCTAAATTGCCCCCCAAAACTACAACCTGCGTAACATTAGATAAATTGACTGTTGGAGAAAGTAAAATGTATTTTAGTCCCATAAAACCGCATGCAACAGAGTGTTTAAAACATAAACATCTAGTATTGGTCAGTGATGGGTCATGCTGCTTCAAAACTTCAAGATATCAGCTACTTTCCTGTGTTTTCTAACTCATTCCTGCTCAGGAAAATCATCCTACAGTCTACAACAAGTAACAACATTACTTTGGATAGTGCGAGGATCACACACTCTTCATTTTAGACGCTATTAGTTTAAAAAGGTCTTTAGAAAGTGACATGAAAGTTATATCTGCCTTGTGATGGCCATCTGTGTGGCTCTGTCTGAATCATATGTAACATACAACGTGTTTTTTCACACAATTTCGGCCCCTGTTATCCTCTTATTAATAAGCCTATTTGCTCTTCTAGATCTACTTTCGTGGCAGAGCGCAGAGAAATTCAGCTCACTTATGATCCTTCTTTCTTCCTATTGACTCAGAGAGCTTCGATCCTCAGATTCAGGTCGGCAGTTGGACCCTGTTGGACTTCACATTAGCTTAATTAGCTTGCTGGGGACGTCGCCAAAGCTGATAAAAATCTGTCATTTCAGCTGGCAAAATTGACAGCGGGTGGCTAAAAATGAAAAGCCTCCTTTTGTTGCCCACTGTCTGAAAGGGACATTGTTTGGAAAAATACAATGAGTTTCCGGCGCTAATTCTACCGCATTGTCATCGTCATCCAGCATGTGCGGAGCCAGACAGTCACTTCCTAGTCATGACGTGCTATATGAAATCTTTAGGTCGTGTGAGTCCATTATAAACTGCACTTCATGATGTACAGTTTGCAAAAAGAAAAATACACTGTACGCCACTTCTGTCACATACGAGAGTGTTCTGAAAATAGAAACGTACTGTAGCTTCATCTGCGTTCATCTAAAGCCAGACTGAATGTAACTCAAAACTAATAATAATTCAGCATTAAAATGCAAATGAAATCCTGCTGTGTGTGCAAGATTGAAATAACATATAAAAAAAAAAAAATCAACTGATGCAAATCGACCAAATCAAATCCTGATGAATGTGTATGCAAGTGCATGTGTGAGCAGTGTGTGTGTGTGTGTGTGTGTGTGTGTGTGTGTGTGTGGGTGTATGTGTTAATCTGTGTCATGTGTGTCTGGGTCTGCAGCCCCCAGAGGACCAAAGTCTCCTTTGATACGGAACGAAAGGCCAGCGGTGGCAGCGAAGACTAGCCGAGGCGAGAGAAAACATGAAAGCAGCAGCCGTAATTATGCTTAACCCTCCACCCCTTCAGGAGAGATTTGGTGATGTAACATCACTCTGTGCCTTCGCGAGGCTGATAAAACACCAGCACCTCGCCCTACCTCCTTCGTAAAGGCTAAAACACGAAGAAAGAAGAAAATCACATCGGTGTAAACACACATTTGATGGAGGAGAGAACGAAGTAGTCGCAAGATGCAGAGGAGGAAAAGGGAAGAAAAAAAAATACCACTTCAAATCATGAAAGCTGCTTCTGTTATCGCTTCGACTCTTTAATTACACCCAACCCTTCACACGGTGGGGTTTTTGGACATGTGCAGCATCTCACTAACCTCCATCCTGCACACACTCGCTCACACATGCATGATAGAGATGCACTCATTTATCTCAATACAGTAATAACACTAATGATATCCCATGGGTACCTCAAAGTATAAAGGAGGGACTGAGGAAGGAGAGTGGGAGAGAGAAAGAGTGGGAGAGTTAGAGTCTTTGTGAACAGTATGCTCTCATCTCTGTTGGCAGGAACGCCATTTGTGAGTCTGTAAGATGTTTAAATAGAGACAGCAACTGACGCGTGCGCGCACACACACCCTCGGAGAGCGCTCACGCATGTACACACTGACGAGTGTGTGCGCTGACTAGAAGACAGAGAGACTGGGGGAATGGAGAAGAAAAGAGGATTTAAGCGACACTGGCAGGCTCTCGCACTGTTTTTAGGTCAATGACAAGAAGCCTATTCAACACATACGTACAGACACACACACACACACACGCAGACACGCGAGTGAACAGTGCACACACCAACGTACACATCCACACACAAGCTGTGCATACGCGCAAAATATACTTAACTGCATTTACTGTCAGCCCCAAACAAAGAATCTCTGTAACAGTACTAGAAAGGCTTGACAGATATCATACTCTCTTCAGCTGGTATTTCTTCCTCATTGTCCTCTCCTACACGAGTCTGCCTCTCCGTGTCCGTCTCTCCCCGCTCTCCAACGCGTAAACAAGAGTTAGCTAATGCTGTTTTCTACATGGACCAGCTCCATTTCCTGTCCTGTTTGGACACTGTGTGCTCCTGACCCGTCGTCTTGGCCGGGGTTCAAAGTGACAGTGTGTTTGCTCGTGTGTGTGTGTGTGTGTGTGTGTGTGTGTGTGTGTGTGTGTGTGTGTGTAGTGGTGGTGGTGGTGGTGGTGGGGGGGGGGGTACAGGAGCAGGCATACAGATCAAAGGGGGTTGAAAACAGTCTGTCATCCCACTAGGAAGCATCAACTCTCATACATATTCACCAGAGGGTGTGTGCGTGCGTGTGTGTGTGTGTGTGTGTGTGTGTGTGTGTGTGTGTGCTGAGCGCGTGCATGTGTGTTCCAATGAGGCCCACTCATTTGCTACCACATTAGCCAATAATGTCTGGATATGTTAACTTATGCATGCACTGTAAATCTTGCATGTTTGCACGTCGGGGGACGCTAACGTGGACGTGTGTAGCTTGTAGATGTACGCATGTTGGTCATGATTCTGTCCCAAATATCAGGAGACGATTGATTGTTTAATAAACAGTGTGAAAATATTTTTGGGTCGACAGGAGGATTGAATCTTGAGTTTCACTTTTAAAAAACAGCCAGACCACGTTTGGACGCTTCAACACCCCGACAGCTAAATGATAATCAAATAATTCAACGCTATTGAGTTACAAATATTTACTTCGGTCTGTCCGGTCTGGAAATTGATGCCAAGTGACTCAGACCTGCATTCTTTCTGATGTCCAGCAGTTGGGCGACTCCACTGGTTGCAAAAACAGTTCCAATTGTATGTAGGCTTATGAAAAAAATGACCCTTCTTCCCATGTGATTTATGACCTCGTGAAGCCGTTTCCTCAAGTCTCGTCATCAAAATGATGTTTATTTAATAAATGACGGTCCCATTCAGAGTAAAATAAACGATAAAGCAGGGTATGTTTAGGGCGTAACTACCTCATGACTGACAAGTTGCCAGGATGATGTGTCCTTTTATCAATACCACGACTCGTATTGGTACTCCTATCAGTTTGTTTCTAAAGCTTCATGTTATCTTCACCTGGTTCACTTTATTGTCCACCTCACTGCTCTGCTGACTTCGCAAAGACTTGATAAAAAATGACGCCAAAAAATACTAGATTAAAGAATCGGTTATCTTTATAAATTAGCCCCGAGGTTTAAGTATCCAGATAGTAGTCAGATCCAATGAGGTAACCCTCCCTCCTTCTCATCTAAATATGCTCGCTACTGATTCCAAAAAAAGACAAGATGAAGTGTAGGCTTCAGAGCCGTAGTCCACAAACCAAAAGGTGACGTCATCGTGGGTTTACACCGAGTTACAACTTGTTTCACCATCTATATGTCACAGAGGGGAAGCGTGAAGAATTTAGAGTCAGATGCTGTTCCCTAATAAATATATTAACAGAATCACACATGTTGGCTGCAATGTTGCATTTAAACATCAGTGAACTTGAAGATCAACGTGGTTCAGCGTATCTAACATGTGGACTCTGTGATGAGAGACAAAAACAGAAGTGATAATTCATGTTTCAACAAAAGGCTAAATCTTTAATCTCCAGCACAGGTAAAATACACATCCTACACCCGTTTTCTGAGCTTCCTCTTAACCTTGTATTCTTTGTACAGTCGCCTATTTACACTACATACTAAAGTTAATTATAAATAATGGATGGAAAGATGCAACATCAGTGTATGAGACGTTATTGGATGCTGCTGAAAAATATGGAGCTGCAATGATTAATTGATTAGTCGATCAAAATGAGTCGCTATCCATTTTGAAAACAAGTTAATTGTTTAAGTCATTGTTCGAACATTGCTGGTGTCAGCTTCCTCGAATGTAAAGATTTGCCGTTTTTCTTTGTCGTCTTTGCTCGTAGATGAAGAGTCTTCGGGTTTCGGACTGTTTGGTGGACCACAAACACAATTTAAAGACGTCACTTTGGGCTCTGGGAATGCATGTGAGGAGTATTTTCTTTTAGAATTGTTTGAACATTTTATGGATTTAATGATGAATCAATTAACTGTGATAATGAAACGAACGTTGAAATAATCCTTGTTTGCTGAAACCGAAGCCTGTTTCCAGAAACCGGTTAGAGAATTAAAGGCCAAACGGTGTCAACAGTGTATGAGAAGCCGGGAGACTTACTGTAGATGGTTCCTTCGGGGCAAATGAGAATATCCAGCAAAGCAAAGAAAGAGGCTGAGGGTGAAATCCAAGCAGAAAAAGGTGGAGATTAAAAAAAGGAATCAGCCACTCTGGGGATCAGCACTCTGCCTGGCAGCACACGGTTGCCCAAGTAGGAAATCCAGCTGCTTCTGCATACAAACTGGCACTCACATTCCTCCAGATGTACTTTGTCTTAGTCATACTCGTGTGCTTTTACTCTGCTGTTCTGTCAGAGCGGAGGTACGCTGCTCAGAAGCTGTATTAGATCTTAACAATCCTCTGCTGCAAGTCACCTTCTCTCCTCTCTTTCCTGTCCTCCTCCATTCTGCTTTGTTTGGGATGTTTTGGCCACGCCCACTTTCACAGGTGTCACTCATTTTCTACTCCTCAACCTCCTCCAAGGCTTTAAAGGGCTAATCTGCATTTTCAGCCCCTGTTTCCTTCCTCGCTGCAACACGCTTCCCTTCTTGTCCTTGTAAAAACCCTTAATCTTTAGGACATGCAGGGTTCTCTGTCTTTCTAAGCTGTTGAGCTCTTCAGCATTATGAGGTAGAAGGCATGAAGAGCTCTCATATCCTGACCAGTGTCCTCGAGGACAACACTGCAGTTTGGAGACCCAAGATGTTGAAGTCTATTTTAATTTTTGACACAATTATCATTATAAAGGTGCATCTGAACTTTGTCCACTCGACTGTTCGTGTTCCTGCCAGGCTGTCCGCTGATCCCTTGATACAAAACAAGGTCTTGTGCATGCAAATCTTTGAGTTTAGCATTTCATTTGAAGAGTGAGTGCTAGATTAAAAATAATATTAAAGCGAAACTCTCACCAAAATGTAACCAAGGCTTTTTTTGTGAATGTATATTAGTCAAACCTTTGTGTAAAAGCATAATTACGATGAGAGAGACACTTTTAAGATTTACCGTATTTTCGTTTTCGGGTCAAACTAATTTTCAATGGGAGTGCTATGGGCACTTTAGCGATAGCATCAAAATCTCTATTTTTAAAACACTAAGAAGACTCGACACAACATGAAACTTTGCTCGTAGCATCACCAGGGTCTCTACACATGAACACCAGCATTGAGAACATTGTTTGTGTACACAGAATTTACGAAAAAGAAGTTTTTGAACTGCTCACATTAGTAGTTGCTTGTTCCGCTTGCCGTCGTCATGGCAGCCGAAAAGTGTTGATTTCTGAATGCGACGTAACCTGGACAACAGTATTTTGATGCTATCGTAAAAGTGCCTGTAGCACTCCCATTGAAAATGAGTTTGAACCGAAAACGAAAATACGGTCAATCTTAAAGTGTCTCTTTCGTCATGATTATGCTTTTATACAAAGTTTTGACTCGGGTACATTCACAAAAAAAAAAAGGCTTGGTTGCATTTTGGTGAGAGTTTTGCTTTAAAGTACAAATTTAGTCAAAGTAAAATTAAAATTGAGAAAGAAATGTAGCCTGGCTATCATCTTGTGATCCCTCCCATTCATCTCAAACCACTTGTCGGGGTCATGACCCCTCACACTGAGAAGTAGAAGCAGAGACTCAAAGGAAGCTGGATGAGTGTGTCTAGATTTAAACTCTTTCCAATCCATTTACTTTAACCTGATACCTCTGGAGGTTAGGGCTACATTTTAAAAGTACAATTTGCAAGATCCTTATATTGTTGAGTGTCATTCCCAACCTACTAAACTAAACTGTAAATGAAGGGTTTAAACTAACTGTACAACAAAACTGTTTTTTAGTGGCTGTGGCTCAGGGGTAGAGCCAGGGGACTTGTTATCAGAAGGTCATTGGTTCCATTCCCCTGGTCTGCATGTGTAAAGTGTCCTTGGGCAAGATGCTGAACCCCAAACTGCTCCTGATGTGCTCGTAGGCACCTTGCATGGCAGCCACGGCCATCAGTGTATGATTACTGTATGTCGTTTTAAACAAAAGTGTCTAAATGGCCTAAATGTAAATGTAAATACCTTAAAAGTAAAGTTCATTTATCAGAGTCTGCAGATGTTAAGCTGCAGCCTCCTCAGGGACACAAATTGAAAAGACTTCCTTTTCAATAAACAAGCAACTGTCTGTTTGTATCAGGATCCATCAGGTGAAATATTCCACAGTCAGCCTCGGAAGTCGATTATTTTATACCAATTTATAATGTGTATGCCTTGCATTTCATTAAAACTTCTGAATGGAGTCTTTCCAACATGTGCAAACTAATGTAAATGGAAAGCTCCATCCATCCGTTCCTGCTACTTCAGGACCAGGTTGTTTTCCGCCAGCCGGCTCAGCGAGTCGGTCCATACGTCTCTCTCTCCTCAGCTCGTTCTCCAGGGTCCCGAGGCGTTCACAAGTCGGATTAGATGAGTGATCTCTCCAGGATGTTCTGCACTGTAAACTTTAAAAGTTTACTTTTTTTTTAAAAAAAGTCAGGAAACATATTTATCAAGTATTAGTCTATTTTAGTAAGTAGTAGTCTACTTTAGTTTCCTCATTTTAAAGTAAAGTCAGATTTCACAGTGTGGGTTTGTCCGTTAATGAAGGTTTGGTGTTGGTCCAAGAACATCATAATTCCTGGACCACAAACTGTTGGGGTTTCATGGGTTGAATACAAAACTCTTGGGGTTTGTATCCCACTTGGAACATAATATTATACAGCTGACTTATTACTTTTATATTTTAACATGGTTTGGGATAAAATATACCCTCACACAATGTTACAAACTTTCCCATGCGTGTATTTGTTCAGTCCTTCTCCTCCCAAGTCCAAAAAGCTACGACATTACTAAAAACAGGATTGGGTCCATTTCAATGACAAGTCCTGGAGCAACACAGCGGTATCAGATTGTTCTGAACTCGAGGCCTTGTAACTTTGGAAAGCCTCCAAAGGAAGGCGACCCAGGAGGCATCCAGATCAGACGCCTGGACCACCTTAACTGACTCTCTCAACGCTTATATCCAAAAATTATAAATCCACAATCTCATTTTTTTTTTTGCTGCCCACCCAAAAGCCCATGACCACAGCTGAGGGTTGGAACGTAGATTGACTGGTTTTGCCTTTCGGCTCAGCTCCCTCTTCGCAACAAGTCTGGCACAATGCCTGCGTTATAATGCTGATGCTACATGAATCCAGCTGTCAATCTCAGGCTCATCTTTTGCCCTCACTTGTGAACAAGACCCTGCGTTACCTGAACTCTTTGACTTACAGTGGTTGCTCCCACCGTGTTTTGGCCTCAGACATAGAGGAATAAACTTGCAAACCTATGAAGTCTTTTCTTGTTTCTGTCTGTAATAAAGACATGCACACATTCATAAAGCTTTCCAAAGATTTGGGAGATTTCAGCTCAACCAGTGAAATGGCTTTGATGATATCTGGCTGCATCAGAGAGAGATGATTATCGTTTTTTGTGCTATACTTTAACTTTCCTGATGCCAAAAACGCCGACCCATTTCGCTAGGTTTTAAGAGCTGCCTTACATTGCTGTTTTCATTTTGTTCTTAACTCTTTAGCGCACCTCTGGTTTGTATTTGCAAGCCACCCTGCCACCAAAACTGTTTCTATTAATCAAAAATATCCGCCGTGACACTTTAAAAACATCCACCGTGAGAGTAAACACTGATAGACGAGAAGAATGAACAGTTTGAGTGAAAACAACAGAAACCAATACGCAAGAAACGCTCCATGTGAAATCCTAATGGCTGCCATAACTCACCGGCACCTTAACACTTCCCTTAAGACCCCGTATCTGTTTATGCATGTGTGTGTGTGCGGGACATTGATTTATCCGTTCTCGGACGATTTAAGCAGTGTCCATTTTTAAATGAGTCCATTTAATGGCCTACTATGTTAACAAGCCCTGCAGGACTCTTCAGCGATGGAGTTTTTTAAATAGATAAATAAATCAGGTCAGGAGACAGAATCAGAGTGATACAGAGGGACAGAAAGAAAAAGATTAAAGTGGTCGAGTTCAAACCAAAGGATGCGTGAAAAAGCATACTTAATTTGGGACTCGGATTTTCACCTGTCATGCAGCGCAGGAGATATGAGATATGTTGCTCCTCCAGTGCCCAGCCCGAGGAACGGCTTCTCTCCCTGCAAAAAAGTGCCCTCAGGCAACAACAGACCGACTTAGTTTGTGTGTGTGTGTGTGTGTGTGTGTGTGTGTGTGTGTGTGTGTGTGTGTATTTGCGTGCACTCTGCATGTACGTGTCCATCTACAAGTCTTTGTCTGCGTGCCTGCACGGATATGTGCGAGCCATGTTTGTGTCAAGGACAGCTGTTCCTTCTGTTTCTTAGTAGGGCCTCGGGCGAAATCCCCATCCAGCCTGTCCAAACGCTCCTTTCTTCAGGGGACAGCGATAGATTGTCACCATTCTCCGCCCTTAATAAATCCTTCCCGACGGCAATCAACACGATCTGAGACCTCGGCTGCTCAAAATTTCTGTTTGTTTAATTTCAACGCTGGAAGCCGGGGACTTGTGGACTGCAAGTGTTGAATGTAATATAGCATCTCTCTCCCAACACTCGTGCTTGTCACGGTCCTAGGCTTTTGATCAGTTGATCTCCTGTCTCACATTTAAAGTTTACCCTCATGTGTCGGGTTTTACTTTCCTTTTCCTGTCTTTGTCTGTTTTCCTGCCATTTTCCCGTGCATACCTGTGTTTTATTTCATCATTAGCGCTTGTGTATTTAAGTGTGTGTTTTACCTTAAGTTACCGTTGTGTTTGTTGTTTGCATTTTGGATGTTTTGACTTTTTGTGGGATTTGTGGATTTTTCTGTCTGTCATTAAAGTCTAACTCTATGTTGTTGCACTTGAGCAAAGACAGGACACAGAATTACAAATGACGAACACAATGAATACTGAGCTGGGGACGTTTTTTTTAGTACAACTATGCAAAAATTAAAAGACAAGAAATACAGAAGGCGTGTAAGAGGCTGTGCGGGAATATGGAAGGAATAGGCAGTGACAAATTCAAAGGCTGCAGATGACTCAACTGAATGTTGACTAAACCCCGTCCCAGAGCAGCGATTGTCCATTCATAGTTTAGCATCCGTAACAAGGCACAGCAGGTCTGCCGAGCTGTGGATTCCCCAACATGTTGAAGCAGCGTGCGAGCAAAATTCAGCATTAAAGATGCAGAAGGTTGTGTCTTTTTTTAGCCTCTGCTAAACCAAAAGCACAAGTAGGAAAACGGAGAAAACCCTGTGTTGAGTTGCTGTGACACAAGCTGCAATCGTTAGCATGTAAGCTAGCTATTAGTTTGCTTCCTACAGTAGTAACACATCGCTACCTCCAAGGCTAAGAGTTAGCATTTAACATGAGCGGCTCTGTCCTGCTCCCTGTTGGATTTCGGGAAAGCTTCTTCCGGCAACCTGGCCAGCAGCACCAGGTTAGGCTTTTTATGATAATGAAAAAAATATGTATGTCAGCTAAACACTTAGCCAAGCCTTACATTTTCCCTTTTCTGCTGTTCGCAGCAAAGAAAGACTAACTTTGTCTTTGCGCAGGTCATCAACAGAGGGTGCTAACAAAGGCCTATACTGTATGTGAAGTTTTAGCATAAGTCTCTTAGCATTATTCACGTATGTTGCTATCAAAACAGGCTATTTAAGATCCCATTTGCAGGGTTTATATTCATATATGTCAGCTGGAGACATCAAAAAGTCAGCGGGAGATAATGTTTTCAACTAAGATGGAGCTAATGTGCCTTTATTCAGCCAGCCACAGGTGATAAAATGTGCGTCAGTTGAGATTTCAGCCTTGACAGTTGCAGGCGGGAAATGAGCATTATGATTTTTTTACAGAGAAATCTGATATTTTCTGCGATGATCTTTTCTACCAAAATAAACTTCAGTACCTCAGGATTTGTATAATAAAGTCTAAATGGCATAAAGGTCAAATTTGGAAATTTGAAATCTTGGTTTCTGAAATTCAATTTAACTTTACTGGAGAAAAAAAGATCTTTATCGCTAGGTTGCGTTTGCCCAATTGTCAAAGAAGTGGTGATAAAGGACTTCTTGGCATAGGAGCATTTATCTCAGTAAAGATATGAATCCAGTGGCTGTTGTTGGTCTGCACCTCTTAATCCTTCGTTCAACTGCTGTTACCAAAATTAGAAATGAACGTTGAACATTTGCTTACAAGGAAACGGACACGGCAAATTATATTAACAGTATATCTTGCCCTGTGTCAGCTTTTCTGCAATTCTTAAAAGGTTTGAATTTACTGAACCAATTTCTGGCTTTCCTTACCGACCTGAAGTACTTTTTTGAATTATTTCCTCCAGTCAAACTCCTATCTAAGCATTTTAACAGCATGTTTACCTGCAGATAACCGCTCAAACGCCCCCACACACAGAGAAATACACACCGTCTCAAAAAGCAGTATTAGAGAAAAACGTGATACCCATCTTGCACCGAGCAAACACATTAATAAATACATCGCTCTCGCGGGCACTCATACATTACAAAATGTTTCGTCGTTGAAGGAACCGTGAGAGCTCAGTGTGAATGTTCCTCCACTATCCTTCAAAAGTACAGCTGATATTTATTTTTCTCAGCAGGTATGATCTTTTATACCTTGTGTCATTCCTCTGAATCTTCGGTCCTTCCCATCATTATACCCTGCACAGGTGCCTCTTCAGTGCACTTAAGGTTCGGAGCTCTATAATGCTCTGAGGTTACCAAAGCTGTGGCTTCAGGGGTTTGAGCTGCTGACCATGTAATCCAGTAGAAAACCTTCTTTCCACATATTTCCTGCCAGCATTCTGTAAATATGATAAAGGCGAAAATGGCCCAAAACATACTTGTAAAAAGTTTTCTCGTTGTATACCATATATTAATTCTTAAATATGTATGTTCACACCGCAACGACGAAAATATTTGCTTGATTTTTGAATCGTTGATGTATTTTATTGTATTATATCATTTACATTGGCCCTGAGAGCTCAACACACTGCACACATGCAGATGGACACATCTCCTTGGATAAATGCATTATTAACCCTAACTTGGCCATGTGTATCTATTAATATTTTGTAATAATGAACATTTTTCTGTATGTAAACTGTCTCAATGTATGCTTTGTACCTTATAGATAAATTTGACCTTTGTGTCAGCTGTAATAGCATCACGCTGCGCTGCATTAATGGATACAAAAATAAATCCCTCCATGTCCCCTGAAATAACGGGGGCAGGTGGCGCAGCGGGGATGCCCATATTGAAGGTATAGCGTGACAGCGATCACACATGACCCGCGCTGATTGGAGCCAAGCTGAATAAGGCGAAGATTTCTTTTTCCGTGCCCTCAGCGGGAACCTCTAGCTCGACTGGAGCAGAGCATATGTGTTACAATTTGTGGGTTGGTATTCTGGACCCGAAAGCAGACGTGAAGGCAGGCGAAAAGGTTAAAAATGGAATTTATTGGTTTGCTCAGGAGAAAGGATCGTAGGTGATGGCTCAGGCTCAGGCTCAGGCGAGTGGCACAGGAGGTGGTGTAGCCGGGGATCGAGGTACCAGAAGGTAGAGGCTGAGGTGGAGGCACAGGTGAGTGAGACACAGGTGGATCCACAGAGTTTTGCTGTGTCTCAATTCAGGGTCTGTATCCTTTGAAAGAGGAGGTGTCCTTCAGAGAGACCTTGTTAACCGCGTCAGCCGTTGTTAAATGGGATAGTCTAGCCTTTGGAGCACTTCCTGGTTGCGTCACCAGATGTTTTACCCTTATGTGACGATTTCTGCCGCCCAGGCCCCCAAACGTGACGATCTACGCCACACGATGTCGCCATTTTCTCTCTTTCTTTCTTCATTTTCGGGCGTGCAAAGAATCTTGGGATATGTGAGGCCACAAAGGTGCATCCTCCAAAAACAGGTAAAAGAAGGCCGCATTTGTGGGCTGCATTTGGAGGAGCCTTCGAATTGGGACAGCCTTTGCAGGGCGTTGTGACATAAGGATGCAGCCCCTGAATTGAGACACAGCATTCGTCTCGTGGCAGAGGTGCAGGAGGCAGGACGGGAAAAGTCAAAATGAGTCAGAGTCAGAGTTGTTTAGCCACGAATACCGCGGCAATGATTGGAAACAGTCTGGCAGCGAGCGGAGAAAAGACCAGAGTATTTTATAGTATTTGGCGCTGATGATAAGATGCGCTGCAGGTGTGTGAGAGGCAGGAGCTGCAGCCGTCTAAGGAATCCACATCCAGCCTCTGCAAAAACACCTCTGGGCTCGCAGAAACCA
Source organism: Diplodus puntazzo (assembly GCA_963678695.2). Taxonomy (NCBI): domain Eukaryota; kingdom Metazoa; phylum Chordata; class Actinopteri; order Spariformes; family Sparidae; genus Diplodus; species Diplodus puntazzo. The sequence goes on along the minus strand of OZ023156.1, from coordinate 7,137,105 downwards.
AAACACAAAGCACGGAGCACAGGAAAAAAAAACACCACAAAAAGTCCATAATCATCACACATACGGCTTCGAACTGTCCATTCAGAGAGGCGAGGCTGTGTAATAATCCACACTGAAGAAAAATAACATCCACAGAAAATATCACAACATTCAGTGCGGCCGAGTGATCAGCACAATGGGCCCACACTGCGGACAATAAAAAGGGGGAGAAACTTAAAAGAAAGACGTTCTGGCTTGTGGTTGCTCAGGCAGAGAGCAATACAAACCTTCTCCCACAGTCTGGGAGTCATGTTGTGTTAGCGCGCTCGCCCTATAAACACAAGAGTGCACGCTTCATAGCCTCCAGCCGAAGCAAGAAGATCTCCTTTTGGAAATCATCGAATTTTCTTTAAAGCGGAGTTCAGCTGCGGTCACGGAAACTGCTTCACAATTCAGTAACAAAATCACCGCGTTTCTCTGTTTACTGGCGCCGCGTTGATTATTTATTTCATCAAGCTCCATCATCAAACGGCACACAGCTAGGCTTTGTGTTCGGGAGGAACATTCAAGAAATGCGCGTATCATCTCATTCTATTCTGGAGTGCTGTTTGTTTGTCTGTTAATTATATTGTAAGAGGCTTAGACCGAATGTTTCCGCGTGTATTTTTACTGAAATTACATGCGATCGGGGATGTAGAGCAGCCTCCCCTCACCCTGCGCGCCCTTGTGTGTGCGCCTGCAAAAATATTGCGTGGGGCATTTTTAAAGTACAAATCTATAGACGATAATCAATAAGTCCGTCCTCTCCTGTGTGTATCTTTTGAGCATTGTCTCTTTGTCTTGGATGATGCATTCAAGCAAATTAGACTTTCAACAAACTCATCAATTAACGTCCGTCTATTGATTTGTACTTTACAATACGAACACACACACACACACACACACACACACTGCGGTGCATTTGCAAACACACACACAAACTGCGAGGGGAAACTTTGTACATCAGGAGTTACGGGGAAAAATACAAAACTGTGAGCAGCAGGAAATTTAGCTGGGAGCGCACAGAATAACCACATTTTCTTTTGTAATTGCGGCGCACCTTGGCAGACTAACACACACCAAACACTGAATATGAAGACGGATTGAGTTGTGGATCCGATGAACTGGCAGCAGTTATTAAAGATTCTGCTACAGGCTGTTGTGTTAACATCTCAACAGAGGAGACACGTGGACATCTAGAGGAATTCACGCGGGCGCCGTTGAGGCGAGGAGGCTGTTTCTGAGATGGTGAGGTTTGATACGGAGGGTCAAACGGTTAACGGTCACCTGTCGGCCATGCTGTTAACTGTGCGAGGCCACGAACGTGTTTGTGAAGGTCAGCCTGTTTTGCATCACACAACGCTTTGACATGCGTCGTTTTACGCACATCTCTGCAAACCCCAAAAGTTAGACATCAGACCGTTAGTGCAGTGCGTGATTAAATATAAACTCGCTGTTTTCATAATCGACACCATCACCGCTCGTTCCTTAATATTCAGTTCTCGTAAGTCCTCGGGGGAGAGCATTAGTAGCAGCAGATGTCCTGTGATTGTAATATCCAAGAATCTTTCAGAGATATCACTGATCTTTGCCTCGCTGCCACGCTGAAGGAATCCCAAGTGCCTCCAATCTACAAAATGATTCCTCTGACAATTGCAGTTCTTTGCAGAGCAGCAGTAAGTGGTAACTTTTAATTTACTCAAATGATCTCCTCGCCGTTTGGTTCACCCGGAGTCACGAAAACATAGTATTTTCTCGCTTCCCACTACGGGGAAGTCAAGTCATACATATAGAGTGAATCCTCAAACAGGGCCGCCAATAGTCTTGCTCATAGCCCGGGATCTCCACAACCCCCTCCAGCACATTATTCCACGGGGTTACAGGTCCCTTCAAATCCAGAAATAACCTCGCATTTTTGTACATTTGGTTTCCACATCTCGAAGTTGTGTTTGGTGTTGTTGTTGTTGTTGTTGGATGCCTGAAATAAGGTCAGTGGTTAACACAAACTTTTCACATTTTGTTCCACGAAATAGACTACATGAATGATAAAACAACAACAAATCTTTAAAAAGAGGCTACATGAGACTGAAAACAGTGGAGCACAGGGACTCATCTACTCACCAGTCCGTCTTTAGTTGGCTAACTTTCCAACTTGAAGATTTATGGATATATAGTAAGTGGTATAGTTTTAGTACACTCAAAGTCCTTTAGCTTACAGCTTTTTTGGCAGCGCCCCATGGCAGTTAAATTGGGCTAACGAGACCAAGCCGCTGTATACGTGAAGGGCGAGAGAGCTAGAACTTCATTTTCAGTGTTTACCGGAACATTAAAACTGCACGTACAGAATCACAAGTCAAATCTGATGAAAACTGCTCAAGGATTTCAGTGACTTTGCCTCGAATTAAAGGTAGGGAAGTCGATTCTGGAGAAAGGTATTTAATTGTTGAGTCTCAGTACTGAGTCGTTATACAGTCGGGTTAGGATTTCGGACCAGAAACATCCGTAATTGACGACCTGGGAATGACAATTAACAATCAACCATCTTTCTTCAGATCCGCCTTCCACATTAACTTGTTTTACGACTCACACCAGAATGTCATGATGAGACACCGTCAGCTCATTACATCTTCCTCGTCCATGCCCGTTAGAAGTCCAGCTGTAGCCTCACCACATCGGGTGAAACTGTCATGAGTCACAACTCTGCACTCGCATCAGTGCAACAACACGCTCGGCTGAAATGTTTCCTGGTTTGGCAGAATATGTGTCATACACCCTCCATCTGAGGACTTTTATGTTCAAATGCCTCAAGTGGTCTGTCCCCTCGCTCACGACGTCTCTGGTTTGGTCCACTGTTGTATATAAATACAAATATCAATTCCGAAATGTTTACTTAAAGCCCAACAAAATGGAGATTAAATGGAACTTTATTTCTGGCTCTTAAAATATTGAAGTGACTCAACAGCAACACAAGTTCCCAGAGACAATATCTTGGTCCGTGTTAACAGCTTTCATTGGGATTTCTTTCTACCAGAGAAAATGAATTTTTTAGATGCAATATTTTTTTGAAGAGCGCAAACAAAAAAAAAAATCCTTTTGGTTGGTGGCAGAAGAAGAAATCTCCAAAACCAGAGCAAATAAAACTGAAACTATCAGCCTCAACACTATTGCCTGACAGAACACTGATATTCTTATAATCTCAGTTCTGTAAAACCAACAAACACTCAACTCAGCCCCTGTAGTAAGAGAGAGTTTTCAGCAAATCAGAACCAGCTTTTAGTTTGTTCTTTAGGAGTTTTTTTTTTTTTCAAGTTCAAGGAATTTACTTTGGTATTTTGGTGCATAACAGTAAAGCTTGCAAGAGAAGATATGCAGAATACTGCAAGGGGGAAACACAAGGTGAAGAATCAGAAGTTCAAAGCTAAAAAAAATATGAGAAAAATAGATTTTCTGATATGAGAAGAGCTGAACAGTGTTACCAAGTGTCATGCTTTTATGAGTATGTGAACTTTTTACCTCAAACATGGTACATTTCTCAAACAAGCACACAACCCAAGAGTTCATTATGCATATCAAGATGATTCTTTCATTTACTGCTTTTTCTCTGACTAAAGCTGAACATCATCCCCACAAACATTTAGCAGTCCATCACAAAGCGGAGCATTGGCATCGACCACTGTGCTGCAAAATTATCTGCTATCAACGACACTGTTAGGGATGCGAGGCTGGTTTGAATAAATTGAGGCTTTAAATCTGTTTTGCATGTTTATTATGTGACAGCGTGCACCTCGTGTATTGTGCCATAATGGTTTGACATTAGCAGCAGTTCAAACAGGCTTCATATATTGCAGGAACATGTCATTACCTGTAGTCATCACTGGTCGTATGCTAATTTAATTTTCCAGTATAGCACGCTAAAGTTCTTTTCCCCGGCTCCACCGCACACTGCGCTGAGTCTCTGCACGTCTAGTTACTGCAGCCCGGCCTGAAAGACCTCCAACAGTCTCATTCCTATTCAATTTTTCTATACTGACTGGGACTTCCTTTGACACATTTGACACTCAAAAGCGCCACATTTGCATATCTGCTCATGAGGCAGCGCTCACATCTCTCTCTGTGCATGACAATTTACACAAATTCAAGGTTTTATTAGATTCGTATCCCGCTACTCAGCCTCACATGTGGTACCGCGCACGCTCCAGTTCACAAACTGCAGCGACGGCTGCTCTGAGGGTGGGCAGCAGCTACCGTGGCTAGTCTGTGGGCAAATAAAACCAGAATAGCATGTGAGGAAAGGGTTTTGAATTTGACCAAAAGTGAGCGAAAGTGAGCATCTAACAGTCATCATCTCCTGTACTTTCCAGGCGATTGCAATCAAAGAAAACTGACATTAAAAGCCAGTTTTCGACATATAGACTGCTGCAAATTGATGAATTTCCAGTCCGTCTGATCCGATTCATAAGATGGACAACTGCCAACAACAGATATTTAGGAGGTCATGAAAGATAATAAGATAATACCAACAATAACTCCATGTGGAAGTCATGAATATATTAACTTAGCCAAGAATAAGCTTTTTTTTTTTTAAAACACCACAGACGGGATTTAATCTTCTTCCTCACAGCCTGCTGCTGACCAGAGATACAGCTTGTTTTTATTATCTAAATGTGATTCCGTGCATGTACTGTATACGAATATGCGGACAGAGAATAACAGGGGGAGTGTATATACGTGTACGCGGTATACAACAGTGCAACAGCTCATGCTATAAATGTCGAGGGGGAGGATATATGGACTGGTTTGCTGGGAGGAGGGGCTGATGGAGGAAGAGATGCACAGGACGGAGCATCTCATCTGGGATGAAAAAGATCTCGCTCTGGGACTTGCGAACCCACAGCGTAGCCCACCTTCCACTCTTATGAACAAGGATTGCTCTGTGTGTGTGTGTGTGTGTGTGTGTGTGTGTGTGTGTGTGTGTGTGTGTGTGTGTGTGTGTGTGTGTGTGTGTTTCCTCACAGGCTACAGTTCAGCCTGCTCTACACAGGCATGAGTAGTGTAATAATTAAGAGAGGCCCAGGCCTAAAGTCCCGGTCAGTGGGTCTATTATTGGTCCAAGCTGTGAGTTATGTCTGTGCCCAGTGGACTAGAATAAGCACTGATTTGATCGGCTGGGAGACAATTAATCATTTCCCCCCCTTTTTTTTATTGTAATTCGCTAATTTATACTGACGTTTCAAAATTAGATTTTAAGTCTTCGGGAGTCGCACACAGTCAGATGTTCACGTTCTCCATCCTATTTGTGTGAGCTTCAGCATGCTTATAGTGAACAGTTTTTAAATTAACCATTTTCTTTTAAATTCCTGTACCTCTCTATTCAAGGATGTAATGAGAATGACAATCATCCACCTCGTGATCTCTTTCCATTAATAATCTTTTGGATATTTTGCTTCGGCTGCAAACCGTCTGGCTTCTAGTTTCTACCAGCGCTGTGTTCTTTCTCTTTTCTGTGTTTTTAAACCGGCGTGGCACCTTTGAAGTGCTGCTATAATGTTCATTCGTGACACTTTTATGTATTACAGCATTCAGAAGTTTAATTTTTATTCTGCTGGTGCCAGACTTCAAACACACCATTTGCAAAAATTACTCCAGTTTGTTTATCCCTTATTAAATTGGCTCCACAACCCACTCAACAGAATAAATGTTCACATGTTTCTGCAATGACAGACATGTTGTATATGTATGTATGTTTAAGTGTATTTTTTGATTCACTCTTTCAGTTCCTGAGCCAGGTGCAACGTGATTTCGTTCTGCTGTGAACCTGTCGGGTGTTCAGTCTGCGTGACAGGAAAGATGATCCTCGAGGCTTCCAACTTTACGTTTCTGTATGTCGCAACTTTGAGTTTCTTTGGGTTCCGTTTTCTGCTCTATCTTGTGACAATGCTCGTGCTTGCATTATGTCCTGAAACCTTAAAAAAAAAGACCTCACACTCAGTTTGTAACTCATGGGACAAAAATCCAAAAGGTGATGGGATCTTTGTTGAAATACTTTTCGAGACACCTGTTGATTCAAGTCAGTGTTCTGTATATTCTGTGTAAGTATGTCACTTAAATGAACGCCCGTGTTTCGGAACAAAGATGTCTGTCTTCCTTTTGTCTTTCCAGCTCCATTTGTTCCACTCCAGACACGGAAAAGCCATTTTATTTATGATGTTCCCAGCTTGAATGTGGGGTTAGCGTGGCGTGATTTCATGTTCCTCCATCATGCATGTGCCTGAAAACCTGAAAACCTGTTGTGAGCTCTAAACGTTCCCAGCGAAGACTTCATGTCTCAAGGTCACGTTACAACACAACACAGAAATAGTTGGAAATTGCCCAGAGGTTCACATCAAACAAATATTCATTGGTGTCACGCTTACAAATGTTGAAACAAAGCCTTCTTGCATGCCTGTGCCCCCGCTAACATGCAACATCCACCTCCTGATGTGAAAGTCAGTACAGTGAACCTGCAGTGACAAGTGTTGTATAAACATCAACATGATGGACTGTCTACGTCCCAGACAAATGTGAACGTATCAGTGGTTTGCAGAGACGTGAACTGCCAACCTTTTGTTTTGTCAGAACAGCGGAGTCATCCCCTCGACATCTGAGCAAACTCAACACCCTGATGAAACAGACTGAGTGGACTTCATGTTTGTAAAACGTATATTTTGGTCAACGATAAAAGGTGTTGCTGTGTTTTATCCAACTTAAAGGACCTACATGAGATAGAACCCAGCTGTATTTCTCTATTTATCATCTTTAGTCCAACTAAAGTCACACAGCATTTCTGCACACTACACTTTATTCTGAAGGCTTTTAAGTCTCTATCACATCCTGTCCATTAAATGCATGAACTGATCCTGTTTACATTTTTAATGGCTCCGTACACCCACGCAGGTGTTTCATTTACTTGGACTAATTACATCCCTGTTCAAAAGTTAGCTGGAAATCACTCTTCTGCGTTATACGATAAACATTAAGTTTTCTAATTGAGCAGTAAATTCATATTTTGAATGCTCACTAATGACCATTTTGCGTCATCACTGACTCTTGCATTTGTACGTGCATACATTTTATGTGCTTTACACTCACTGTAGCCAAGCAGGATCTCTTCCTCTCTGCTGTGCGTATTGTTTTGCTGAGCAGTTGTTTAAAAAATATAAATAATAATAATTACAATCAATATTTCCTAAATGAAAGAGCCCAAGACCTCTCAAACTAGACGGGTGTGGAGAGCCTTGCAATTTAGCACATTAAAGTTAAATCAGATTTAACTCTGCGGGAATACAGAGAGGCAGATCAATTTGTAACAGGAAACAGGTGAGGTGTTTCAACCCGCCGCACATAGAAATGAATGGAAAGTGGAATGCAATCTCATCTGTGTTATTAGACGACACAGTAATCAGCCATTAAAGTGTAATCATCGGTGTGGGATTACCATGGGTGTGCAGGTAAACTGTATTTATTGCCTCTTTCACCTGTTTTCTCTCTGATATTCTTCCCTTTCTTGTGATTGTAACCGCTGTCTTTAAATTCTTCTACCTGTATAAATGAGTTTTTACCACTTTTAGTGATCAATCGCCTCAGAAAACTCCTTTTTAGTGCGACACAAACAAAGCTGATGATGTTATTATTAATCTTTCAGTTGAGCTGATTGTGTCACGACCTCTGCCAACCATTAGTCTATTTTTTCATCTGTTCAGTTCTCCTGTCACTCCTGCGATCATGTCATTATTCCTCTGCTGGTTTTCTCCGCCCTCTGCAGTTCATTCCCTCATTAGTCCTCCAGTATACAGATATATATATATACCGGCCCAGGTTCATTTACTCCCCACCAGACTACTTAAGTTCTCCCTGCCTGTCCCTCCTCATATGTGTTTGTCTTATGTCTTGGTTTTGAGCCTGGCTTGCTCGACGTAAGTTAACTGAACTATTTGCCACGCTGTCTGCTTCTGTGTTGTGCTTTTGGGTTCTTCACAAACCAGTCACCCAGAGACGTCACAGACTGGGATCTACAATATATTCACAGGGAACCAACAGAAACCAATTTGATCAATCAACACGTCCTCATAACTACTAATACAACTGCTAATTGCCAGCGACTCCTATCACAACATTTATATCAACGTTCCCAACATCGCAGTTACCAGCATGTACCAAATCTTCATCGTACACCTGTAGTCTGGTTAGAGAACTACCTCACAGGTTGAGAAAAAAAAAACATTTTGATTCGGGTCAAAATAACTATGATGGTCATGTAATTCCGGTTATGAATGTACGTACGTTAGTTCCTTAACTTGAAGTAGCAGTTGGTAAGATATGGCCAGAATTTTAGGGTAAAACATTTAAAAAATGAACTAACATGATCATCAGAGTGATAACACTGTTGAAGTCATGTCAATGACATCTATGTACTGTGTTGCACAGAAGTTAGCATGCTAGCCCACCAGCCCTGTCTCGTCATACCATATTGTCTGCAAGAGCCTGATAGTCCCCTGTAGTATCAACTGGGAGATATAGTCCAGCAGTTAGAGTAATAAATTAATAAAATAAACTCTGATTTCACTCTCTCACACTCATGCCCGACCGTGTGTTCTGGTCCCCAAAGTCACAGTCTTTGTTTTAGCCACTGTAAATCACCTCCATACTGTATTGTTTACTATGGTGATATGCTGCCCCATTGTTTTTGAAGCTACCTTTGAATTCTGGCAATATTCAAATTACATTAGTAAGTTAAAATGACTCACTATTGACTCACATTGGACACACTGTTTCCTGGCTGGAAGTCCTGACCAAACCATCCACCCCGACCTCGTCCCCATGTGGACTGTCTTGCTTTTGGGCCACTTCACCTCACTTCCTCATTTGCTGTGGGGTTAGAAAAGGGTCACAAATGATTGCCACCTGACAACACCGTCGAAGCTACGAGTATGGTCATGTTTTCTGATGAGACAGTCATCTGGCTGGATAAGTGGGTTAGCAGCAGTTCATTCATAAATCTGTACCAGGAAACGTACAAATATATGTTATCAACTCCCATATTCATAAAATAGAACCAGCACGTGCGAAAGTTACAGCTATCAACTTGTGCGACCCACATCATTCTGTTCCTGGTGGACATTTATATTTAAACCCTCTCTCACTTCCAAATATTAAAATCTTTCATCAAACTCAACAGAGAGGCGACACTAAGTCCTAAATTAAATGCATAATATTCAAATGCTGAATCATCCTTGGTTTGGAAAATACATCTGTAGTTGGTTCAGGAAAGACAAATGGTTTCTTTGCTCTCAATTTACTCATCCGCTGAGCACCATATTGATTGGCCCTGAATTTATGGAAAAAACCTCTGGAGACAAGTGAAAATATTCGCTAACGCTTGTTTTTCCATTTAAAATTCATATCAATTCCTGCAACATTGTTCCCAGCAGCAGCAGACAAAATATATTACACTTATTGAGAGGGAAATAAAAACTTCTGAAGCCATAGCAAAACTCAAATTAAACTCAGAAAAACATTCTGAATTACTGAAATTGGAAAAATGTGACTACTGAGCAGACACATAAGACAAGCTGTGACACACACACACACACACACACACACACACACACACATTTGTCAGGCCAAGATAATTTCCCCTTTACACAGTTTATGAGATGACACATTTTGCACTCTCTATCGCATTACATTTCTGACAGTAGCTTTAATGAGCAAAAGGTTTGAATTTCGGCTCTATTTTTCCTCTCCAATGCGTGTACATGTTAGTGTGTGTGTGTGTGTGCACGTGTGTGTGTATGTGTGTGTGTATGTGTTGTGTGACATAAAACACAATCTCATTTCCTGCTCGTCTCGCGGCTGCATGTCAAGGCCAAGATGTGCTGGATGTCAGTTTACAACTCACAATCAATCCGTCTTGTGAGCATGTGCAATAAGCTCTTTACGTGCATGATATCACATGTGCAAACCGATAATTTTAAATACACAAGATGCACAAACACACTCATGGAGGCGAGCTGCAATAAAAATAAGAAGAAAAAAATAAAGTTTTATGTCTAGTTTGTGCATGAAAAATGGACATGAGTGTGTGTATTTGGCGGTTTAAGCGTGTGCGTGCATGTGTGTGTGTCTGCTATTGTCAATTTACAAAATGAGAATAGCCTCAAACCCTCACATGATCCCTTCTCATTATTTCTCATTTCTTTTCTCTCCTTTTTTTTTCTCACTTCATTCCTCCGTCGTCCCTTTTCTTTCCCTTCAAGGCTAAACTCAAGCTACCTCAGAATCCTCCCTCAACACAAGGCTGTATAAGATTAACTGTGTGTGTGTGTGTGTGCGTGTGCATGTGCGTGTGCGTGTGTGTGTGTGTGTGTGTGTGCGTGTGTGAGACAGAGAAAGAGATTTACCATAAATTCTATCCACTCCGGTCGCTCTCTTTGTTTTCATCGCACACACACACACAGATAGATAGATGATCTTATTTGTATGTACTCCATACTGACAAAAATGGGTTTTATCTGAACTGTGGTGGAAATGATAAAACGGGTGTGGGGGAAAAGACATAACCTGAATGATTCATTTTTGTCTCCTCTACTTGTTTTTTTTTGTTTTTTTTTTTTTGTCCTGGCAGGGTTTGTAGTGCCAGTGCATTTCGGCTGCCACAATAAAACCTCGCTGTCGTGTTCCTACAGATGAATTATGGGCACGCAGAGCATCAGAGGCATGACGCAAAGACAAAAACATGCTTACTATTTATTCATTTATTGCTTAAAGTTCTGTGTGATGGCTTTTTTGAGGTAATTTTAATTTTGTCTTTCTGTTTTTTAATGTCCTTCAGGATGTAATTAAGCATTAAGCTTTGGCCATACTTCAGTAAGGACACAGTGAACATCGGACCCTGCAGAGCTGCCTCCTCTGACCTACAGTGTGCTCGATAATCATTAAAAAAACTGGAGCACCGGACAGCGTTTATTCCTCCAGAAGGTCCGGCTTTGCACTTGACTCTCTCCTCCAGAACCTGCCCAGGTTATACCGAGCTGGCTAGATCTGGAGGAGACAGTCAGGTGCAAAGCCAGACCTTCTGGAGGAATAAGCACCTGGGGCCGGTTGCACCAACTGCTCTTTACTAAGCCTGGTCCTAATTGCTAAGTCCGTCTTAGTTAAGACCAGTTTTAAGAAGGAGTCTTATGTCAATTGCACCAATTAAACCTTGCCAAAATGGGAGGAGAGCTCAGAGATACTTTAAAACTTTTGGGATTAAAAAGTATAATCTTTACTCCAGTTTATCAAAGTGACTGCAGCAGTGATCCCAGGAGGTGACCCTCCATTGTCAGGTGTTTATGTACTGTAAGGTTGACTGCTGACTGGAGCTGAATGTACTTTCCATCATGAACGATTACAAAGAGGAGAAAGTGAAGAAGAAGAGAGAGAACCAGAGTCTCTGGTGAGTGCTGAGTTCAGTGACTGACAAGAGCGAAACACGACACTGGAAATCAAAATAAACACAAATGATTCCGCGATCAAATTCATTGCCCTTGTGGTGAACGCACCATTAAATAACCACTATCACTGATGAAAATATATCTGTTTAGTTTGGTTGCATTTGCATTTCCTTCCTCACTTTATCATTGAAGCTAAAGCAACTAGCTATTGAATGAAGCCCACCATTACCTTGAGTAAACTCTCTGGTCGTAAGTGCACACCCTCAAAGATATAACACAGTTCTCGTTGTTTTTTCAGCCACTTTAACAAAACCAAATGTGTCCAAATACCAAGGATATAAAAAAAATAAGAGTCTGGTGACGTCGTATAAGGGGTGAGAAAGTCCTGGTGGGGTGAATGTCAACTTCACACGCAGCTGAATCTAGAAAAGACAGCAAAAATAAACGCAAAATGAATGAAAGAGATCCATACAGCTTGTTGATTTACAGACATACCAACTCTAAATCTATATTTCTTTAGTCCAAATGACAAGTGTGAGCGTTCTCCTATCACTATATATCACAAGCTCTATGTGAAAGTGAGGTGAATGTGAGAATGAAACACAAATACTTCCACAGTTAAAGACAGCATGTCAATACTTTCTCTTTTTCGTCATTTATCCAACAAGTTGTTGATAAATTCCTATGTCAGGGTCGTCCGCGATGGGACCTTCACACACCACGCTGCAGAAATGTAATTCAGGATTTCACTGAGAAGTTAAAGCATTGACTGATTCAGGCAGGCAGATTGGAGTTCAAAGAGAAAAGGGAACAGGAGCATAATAATATATAAATGCTAAAAGAGAGGTTCAATAACAAACGGTGAGGAAAAAGCAAAGGGAAGGTTGAGTGAAAGAGGCAGAGGAGGTGAATAAAGGATGGCAAAAACAGACTACAAAGCAATAAGTAATAAGACCTGAGAATTTTCTAAATCAATACGTATCACACGGTGTTTGACAAATTCACCGGGATGCTGTGATGTAGTTATCGCGCACATAATTATTTAATTCTCATCTCAGTGCCTCTGCGATGATAAGCAGTCATTGCCTTTTCACAGATTTTTAACAGCGTGGCAACAACTGCAAGCTTCTAGATGAAAAAGTTTGAGTTTTTTATTTAAGTGTTCGTTTCCTCCGATTGCCTGCAGACTTTCCAGCTGAGGAAGCTGGTTTCACCTGGAATCACCATCACTATGAGGCCACGGCGGTCCCTGTTGCTAACACGTCTCAGGTACAGCATGGTGATATTTCATGGGGCCGGAACAATGGCAGTGAAAAACAACCAAACTGAAGAAGGCAAACGCTGGCATTGAAAGTTGAGTTTGAGTTTTCCCATTTAAATGCAGATTTTACTTTCTACTTTTAAATTCACTTCAAGGCAAAATATTAGTTTCAGTGTGAGGGGGCCGTATTCACACGGCGGCCATTTTCCTCAAATTTTAGGCTGCTGTGCTCCTGGTTGCAAGTTGTATAAACAAACATTGTTATCATCTCACCGTTTCCTGATTGATAAGCAACTGTGAAGACAACGGATAGTGAAAATGTGGAAAGAAATGTGGCCATATTTCAAGCTAAAGTAGAATATTTGATAACCTCTTTCGCTTCTGTAGGACAACCAGGGGCGCCGCCAGGGGGGGAAAAGTTAGGACGATTCCAAGGGCCCGGCACTGACAGGGGGCCCTTTGAGACATGGGCAACCTATACAAGGGCCCAACTAGATTTTTTTTCATGGGGCCCAAAATCCCTGGCGGCGCCCCTGAGGACAACGTTAGCTTTCAACCACCTCTTTGGTACAAGATGGAAGTAAAACACGCTGGATGTGCATAAACGGTAATGTTAGCGAGAAAGTGGGTTTGATGCTAATGTTAGCTAATGAGTTATCAAATGTGTTGTTTTTGCCTTGAATGATGGCCTAATGTTTCCATTATCCATCTTCTTTACAGTTGCTGAAGCGCTGAAATGAGGACAATTTGTCAGACGTCCAATGTTAATACGAAGAAGAAGAATCTTTATTTGTCAGACATGAACCTGAAATTTGTCCTCTGCATTTAACCCATCACTAGCTGCACATTCTAAGTATACACATACATACACACACACACAAGCTAGGAGCAGTGGGCTGCTATGTCAGCGATCGGGGAGCACACATGGAGGGCTCGGTGCCTTGTTCAAGGGCACCTAGGCAGTAACCTAGGAAGTGTGCTGGCACCTCTTCAGCTACCAGTCCACTTCCTTATTGTGGTCTGTAGCTGGACTTGAACCGGCCACCCTCCAGTCCCCAAGCCAAGCCTCTACTGACTGAGCTACTGCCACCCCCATGGACTGGACTGGACTGGACTGGAACACAGCAGCGTAACATTATCCCAGCATTGGATGTTTGAGCATTTGAGCTTCCACTTCCCACGTGCATGACGTCAGATGAAAATGGCCGCCCCGTGAATGTGGATTATATACATTTTTCTAAAACAAATGTTTCAATGCCGGTGTTTTCCCTTTCAGTTTCAATGTCAAATTGTATTTCCAGTGTCATTGTTGCAGCCTCACAACATTTGCCAGTTAGCGCTGCAGTACAAGTCAACGCACGTCTGGAGCACAAAAATACTTCAGACTTCATCAAATTGTGTTCCAATCCACCAGATTGATGTTGAGCATTATTATGTTAGAAGAAAATGTTTCAGCAAGCCACTGATGTGTCCGAAGTTGACATGTGTACCAGACGTAGCATAGCGCGCTAACATTCTATGCTCATTAGCAGACTGTCACATCAGGAAGTGGAGGGGGAAGGGGGTGGCGTTATTACGAGCTACAAGGCTAAACAGGCAACCTTAGTTTGAGTCTGTGGTGACATTCAGCCAATTCACAGGAAGTCGGATCATCTGCAGGTGTTTTTGTGGTGATCAGGTATTTCAGGTCCAACCATGAGGTTTCCGAACCCTCACCAAACAGTTTTTGTGCCTAAACGTAAGCAGAGCATAAGGACAGCGTTATGACGAGAGAGAAACATCAAATTAAACTAAACAGAACACTCATTGGGAATGGCAGAAACCTACTCAGCTAACATTTATTCTGGTGATTGGGTTGCGTTGAGATATTTCACAAGGTAAGTGTCAACTTTGATCTGCTAATGGCATTAAGAGGACAAGTCATTGAGATTCATCTTCTTCTGGATATTCATACCAAATGTTTCAGACATATTTCAGTCTGTAGCGACTGTGTGACATCCCCAGTGCCACTAGCATCACCAAAAAGTGAAGCAGCAGCTGACTGACTGTGTGACCGGCTAAATGATGAAGTGACTGACATGAAAGTGACTGACTCATGGACTGACTGACATCAGACTGAATGGCCGACTAATGCACTGTGTGGGAGGGCACTCGCTTGCCTGTGCATCCATATAGCCACATCTGCAACAGCTGTTTCTTTATAAATAATGCACAGTGTTTTCATGTTCGCGTCACTCTCATGTTTTGCTCGCGCACCGGTTGCAGATAATTGAGCTACACCGCATACACAAGCCTGTACACAAAGCACACTCACGTCTCTACACTCATGAGCGCCGGTACGCACAGCTCATTAAACGACGGCTAAAGCGCACAACTTCTGTCTTCATTAAAGTGCATTCTCTCTCCCTTTGTCACACACAAACACAAACCCACCCACCTTGATTAGTTGGTTGCCGTCCTCCCCCACAATGTGACGGTATAATGGACAAAGCGGCGATGTTCAAACGGAGAGCAATATTCTGACATTAATCCAATTAAAACAATACTCCCATTAAGGATCTGTCATGTTTACAGCAGTATCTAATTAGCTTGACCCAAATAAGGTCAAAGCTTGGAATAAAAGATGTCAATCTTATTATTGAAGGGCACTTTTTGCGCATGTATGCGCCCCGATCAAACTATGACTCACAGAGCTTCCTTGGCGTTTTGCGTCACATACAGCAATCCAGCTGCTTGGTGATGCATATGCTATCGCTGTGCATGAATCAAATCTTATATATAGCCACGGAAAAGGACAGAGCCAAGTTATATTTGCACAAAGCAGCATCAGGACAGAAAGTCTGTCGCCGTCCTTGTAAATACAGTCAGTCGCTCTGAGTTTCCAACGGCCTATTCGACATCCCACATGGTGGGATTTGTCCAAGCTTACGTGTAGTGGACTTGGAGCCAGATTTCAGATTGTGAATGGATGATGGAGTTTATTGGGCTGTAACTGCAGGAAAAAAGTTAGCGACTATTTAACTAAATACACCTACGCAGTTCATTTTAAAAAATCCTGCTTTTATGAATCAGTTTTTCGAATTCTAATCAGCATGTACACATCACACCGGCAGATGTTAGAGATGGGAAAGGTTCCAGTGTTTACAATTTACAAGCGTTCTATCCACGGACAACTGAGGATGGCTGTGTGATTACAGAATTAGTCATATGTGAGTTAGAGATAATATGCATCTACACCATTGCACTATGTTGGTGGAATTTGAGTTTTAGTCGCCTTAAACAGTGGACCAAATCAGATATCTCATAGTTTTAGAGTATGCCCTGCAGTTGGATGTTGATGTTAACACTACAAGCTGAACCAGTAATTAAATTTACTCCTTTATGACATGAACACAAAATAAACACTGATTATTCCCACGCAAGATCGTTAAGTGTCATTAAACTCGCCGCGATCAACAAACCTGTTGACGGGAATCTTCCAAATCCTTCGCGCTACGTTCAGCTTCGGTTGACTTTTATTGAATAACATTGTGTAATTGACCAATGACAGCGTTGACCTTTGAGGGAACACAGAGCCGATTCAAACAGAGAACGCCATCAGAACATATTAGCTTTGTTGCAGTCAAAGGGAACAGTGTACAACTCCGACTACAGGCTGAGATTGTTATTCTAACAACAAGTGTCTGACAACATTACAGACACGGTTCTTATGGAGATGGACCTTTAAATGAATTAATAAGATAAGAGAATAAGAAGAGAAGTCTTGTTAAGAGAAGTCTTGCAAGGTGCGTTACTGTTGTTGCCTCATCTATACTGTCAAAATCAGTTCAAACGTCGACCATGACTTTAAATTCCAGCCGGTGAACTCTGCAGCTCTGACTCAAGTTTCCACTGTTGTCTTTCTGCAGCAACTTACCTTTCACAAGACTGCAGAGCGAGAATCCTCCTTGAGTCGTGTTTCTGGTTACGAAATGGATCGTACTCTTTTACAAAACGATTAATCTGTGCGGGTAACTGTTTCCGTAATGTTGTCTGACACTTGAAAATACAACCTCAGCCCGTCAGTGCCAAAAGCAACACTTTGGCAGTCAGAGTTGCCCCCAAAGGATTACAATGCAGCCGTTGCTGCCAGCTGAGACGATCCACTGGAGCTGTCTGCAAACCTTTTGGTAAATATGAATCATTCACAAAAACATGTTAATAAACAGCCCAGGTTTGAAAATACAAGAAGTCCCTTTAAATTCAGTTGTTTGTTTTTTTTTGTTTTTTTTTTATTTTATGCTTATACTCTGGCTCTCTCATATTTTAGGCTGCAGTTCGTGAAACCAATTCAAAAAAATGACACTGTGTATTCTAAATCATCAAAATAAAAACAGTTTTCCCCAGTTTTTTTGTTTCCCCCCGTCCCAACTTGTTTGAAATGTGCTGCTGGCATCAAATCCAGAGGAAAAACTAATTAAATTGTCTTTGTGCTGTCTGTACATGTCAAAGAGGATTAGGAAATGATCTTTTTCTGTGTTATTTATGTTTATGCAACGCAACTTTTTGGGGGGAATCTGGGTTGTGCCTCATTTTGAAAGGTGTTTGTCATTTGTTTCCATAGGAGTCAGTGTATGTTTTCTGTCCTCCCTCGGTGATCGTTTGAACAGCGATAGTGGTGAATGTGTGTCTTCTCAGTCAAACTGAATGCATAAGATTAAAAAAAAAAAAGTGGGCATTTTAGGTATGAGGACGGTTTAGACACGCATGGATTGCTGGTAGTGATCTGAATAAAAACTGGTTCACCAAAAAGATTCAGCTGAAGAGTTAGCTGAAGTTAAAATAAAAATTGCAGTCAGACGGGATTCTTGTTAAATGTAACAGTTTTTCTCAAAATGCTGTGTGTGGGATGAAATATTGATTAATTCATCAGGTCTATCCAGTCAGAACGAGCGAGAAATCTGGCCCCAGCAGTGCCTGAAAGCCATTTTTCAGTTAAATGAAGTGGCAACTGCAATTTTTGAATTTTTTTTTTTCACCTCTGTGGGAATATTTTAAAACAGCGCCCCGTTTATACTTTTAATCTTGGCGTCAGAGTCAGATCCAGGCTGTGTAACAGTCATAAACAAACACGTCGTTTTAAAACACACACACACTTTTGAAAACCACTGAAGTGACTTATTAGAAAATAACACTGTGTCCCCCTGAGTGCTGGAGATGCTCGCCATGCCTGGATATTCAATCAGGCTGTGAGGTTACACCTGTCGGCCGTGACGATTTCATGTGTGATGTTAAAGGAGTAGCTCGTAGAGATGAACCGTCCCAGAGTTATTAAGCACAGACTTTCAGCTCAACTTCTCTTCATTTTTTATTTTTTTACAACTTCTCTGTTCTGATGAACTTCCACTGCTCTAATCAGCCGAGTTTCCATCCACAGCAGGCAGCTGTTTTCAACAAATAAAGGCTTTCATAAAACAATTGTACAAAGTTAGCAACCAGCTGGTGAACATAATGAGGCCTTTAGCTGCTAAAGAGCCGGAGATCTCTCTGAGGAGTTGGTGGAGACTAAAGACAAGAGCGAAAGGATTTAATTCAGCAGGTGGCGAGAAACGCTAATGAATGTCAATGTGTCCGCTCGACGTGTCGACAGGCAACTGTTGCTGACATGTTCAGCGAAACAATCTTCAAAAGGTGATCGAACAGTCCGTCCAAGTTGTGCTTCCGGCTTGATCTTCTGCCCTCTAGTGGCAAAAAATGAATTGTTGCAGTGCAGCTTTAAAGGTGCATTATGTAGTTTTTAGTGAGGAAGTTTTAGTCAGAGGCGAAAGATTTTCAGTGACTGAGTCTTCGTTTTGATGGCTGAATAAACAAACTGATCTTAAAGGACACACTCTCATACTGTTTTACTTTGTTTATATTTGGCGGACCCTGCCACCTTTCTAGCTTCAAACAGTGTTCTGGACCTTATTTTCCTCTGAGAACAGCCTATGGGAACAATAATTTAAATATTCTAAAATGTATATTTGTATTTTGTCTCATTAATGATTCATAGATTAAAAGTCTGGGTTTGGATTTGTTCTCCAAAACTTCGTAGTGCCCCTTTAAGCTCCCTGGTTGGTTGATTACATGTTATTCTGCATAACAAGCATTAAGCCGTAAGATCCTCCACCACCTTACAAACTACTTAAGTAAGAATACTTAAGGTTTTATGTATATATTACCTTTCAGAACAGGTTCCAAAGTGCTTTACAAAAGGTTCCAAACGTGCAAGTACAAGAGATAAATGCAACACAAACATTACAATCAAAGCAATTAACACAGTTAAAAGCGTCATAAAGCGGTTAGAAGCGTCATAAAGCAGAATGGTTCCCAAGACTGAAATATACAGCGCGAGCCCTCACAGCCTCGTCCTCGGTGAGGATCATGCATGTGAGATTTTGTGCATGTGACAGACAGAAAGACTGAAACAGAGGAAGCGAGCAGACGAGCTGGATCCTTCGTCACTCGGCTGAATGATGAAAGCGACTGTAACAACAGAGCCGCTGAAAGGTGAACAGGCTCAGTTCGATCTATCTATCTATCTATCTATCTATCTATCTATCTATCTATCTATCTATCTATCTATCTATCTATCTATCTATCTATCTATCTATCTCACAGCTGCAGATGGGTACAATGGGGATAACACAGGCAGTCTTCTCACAGAACTGTATGGTAACTGCCTCCTATCTTGCAGAGTCAGAGGGCTGGGAAATTGGAAGTGATTCATAAAATTACTGTGGCAGTGAGTGCCATCGCAGGCTGAGATTATCATCATCCAGTGTTCAGCTCTGTGTGTGTGTGTGTGTGTGGGTTCAATAAGAAGTTCTAGTCAATAACATCTCCTTGTTGATGACTGTGTTGCATATGTAACACAACAAGAACAACTGCTAACACCTACATGCAAATCCAAGGCCAACATATTTGGCAGATGGTTCACCAGAGAGGGAACAATCCTGTTACTCATCACAACAACACAACTTCAGCGCAAAAATATTAGCGAGCATGTTTGGCTCCTAAAAGACGGTGTTTGAGGCCTGGAGCTCTTCCGTTTGAGGCGACTGGATATGCTTTTGTGTTTGTGCGTTTTTGTTTTTTTTTACTTTGCATCGTTTCTGCAAGTTTTTTCCTAACAGGAGTGTTTTGGGTTATTGCAGTGGCTGTGTTGTGTATTTTCAAACTGATAAAGATGTTTTCTGATCTTGCTCGTGTTTTGTCTCTTTGCGCATGTTTTCTGTTTTTTTGTGTGTCTACTGGAAGATGTTTACGTGGTTTAATTTTTTCAAATAACACACTGATTTTGCTATGCCGTCCGTTACTTCAGCACCTCCACTCCCACCCTGTCTCTAAACGCTCTGTTATAGCTCCTGTCTCTTTAAGGCCTCCCCCCCTCCTGAAAAGCCTAGTGTGCTCTGATTGGTCAGCGTTCACAGGCCTGAGCAGGCGCCGTCCTTTGTGTTTCGCCATCAGCTCTGTTGGTGTTTTTTTCAACAACGTCTGGCTCAGGGGCACGGCTGACTGTCTCTGAGTGCAGACTGTGTGCATTACTCCGTGGACTGAGTGTTTGGATGCTTTAACAGTATTTATATAGAACCCAGTCCTGCTCTATAATCAGAGAAGACAGAAAACCTCACTTTCTGTAATATGAGAGGTTTAGCCCGCAGCACCATGCTCTTGAGACTGAAGTCGCCACAAATCAGAGTTTTAACTAAAATGTTTGATGTACACTTTCTAATATAATAGATAAAATAATAAACTTTACTTTGCTTTAACCAACAACACCTGTTCTTTCTCTGTTGCTGCTTCCCTCTCCCCCCTAAAGTGAGCTGGTTTGTAACCTTACTTGCAGTTACAGTTGATTTCTTGACTCTCTGGTGGGCTCCCTGCTCTGCCTCTGTACTCACAGCTCAGTCTCTGCTATCCTCGTGTGTGTGTGTGTGTGTGTGAGCTGCTGAACAGAGTCGCCAAGACAAATTTGGATTGTGACGCTCCACATATGTGTTTGGTTTGAGATCTCAATCGCATCCACAGCAAACAATGGGGAACCCGGAGAGGCTGGAGATGCTGAAGAGACTTCTTTTTCTCTATTCATGTGTGATAAATCTGGAGCCACAGATGAAGCCGTTTCTGCGCACCGCTGGTGGAGAACGGTTGGTGCAAATTCTATGAGTCTCACCTCCGAGAGCGAGACTTCCTCCTTCTTGTCTCCGCAGCTGAGAGTCGCTGCAGCTCTCCCTTTCATCCGAGTCAAACCCCTCATCCTCCCACAAGTTCTCCTCAGACAAAGAACCAGACCAGAGAGAGGCAGCCAGCAAAAGCCCCTCTCTCTCTCTAAATTGCCATCAATTTATTCTTTGTTCTTACTTATCTGTTACACTTCCATAACTCTGAAAATCCCTTTCACGGCCACATCTCTGTTCCTCTGCCTTCCCCCACCCTGCAATTACAGAGTGATAAACCACACTTATTCACTCCTCTGTTTGGCCTGAAAGCAAAATCAGTTTCTATTCACTCGAGGACCAGTCGAAACGGAGTGTGTGTGTGTGTGTGTGTGTGGACGCGTGCGCCTTAAAAGGGGAGTGGGACGTGTCAGCAGCAGGTTTTATTTTTTTATTTTTTTTTTTTTTTGCTTGTGTGGTGCCACCTAATCTCACGCATGATTAGGAGAGCAATAACACGACTGTCTGAGCAGGTTGCAAAAATGTGAGCTACCCTCGCTCTGTGTGTGTGTGTGTGTGTGTGTGTGTGTGTGTGTGTGTGTGTGTGTGTGTGTGTGTGTGTGTGTGTGTGTGTGTGTGTGTGTGCGTGTGAGACAGCCTAGAAAATGTTTATTGAACCACTAACTGTCATATTACAAGCAGACGCTTTCTTTCTTTCTTTCCTCCACCTGTGCTCCTTCAGTCTCAAGTGTCCTTTTTTTGTTACACCTGCTGCGGAGGAGAATCTCAGACGCCTCGTCCCCTCTGACCTCCATCCAACCTTCCCGACTGCTTTTTTTTTTCCTGCAGACATATTCTCCCTCTACACCACCAGCTCCCTCCCTCCCTTCCATACCTTCCTTTGCTTTGAGACGTTAAATGTTTTTGATCAGCAGACAAACAACACAACAGACGCTCTCTGTTTTTGACAGGCGCTAATAGTTTCACCCCTCAGGCTCCCTCTTCCTGAAATTTCCGAAACCACTTTTCCCCCGCACCCCTACGGCCTCCCTCTCTGTCTCTCTCTCACTGTGACTGTACTTCAGTCGTTCGTTCACTTCCTGACTCTGCCCACTCTGTGACTCGCTCATTGTGCTCCCTTTTGACTGAAAAGTCTATGATGTACTGGGATGAAAAAGAAAAAGGAGAAGAAAAAAAAACTGGGGGAGCTTTTATAGTGAGCTCAAGCATCCACAGGCAGGTGTGTGTGTGTGTGTGTGTGTGTGTGTGTGTGTGTGTGTGTGTGTGTGTGTCTGTGTGTGTGTGTGTGTGTGTGTGTGTGTGTGAAGGAGAGGAGGGGAGGGATGGTCTGGAAAAAACAAGGTGACAGCTCAAATCATGGAGTATAGCGCCCCCATGTGGTGGCTGTTTGACTCATGGTCAAAGCGAGGAGCATTTCAAACTTAAAAGGAAACTTTATTAAGTTTTAGGACCTATTGGGTTTTTTTTTTCTGAAGCAGTGGTGGAGGAAGTGTTCCGATCATTCTTTATAAGTAAAAGTAATAATACCACACTGTGAAAGTATAAATACTTCACCACACGTGAAAGTCCTGCATTCAAAACCATTCAAAAGTGTAAAGTGCCCCCTGATCATTTTGTCAGTAGGCTTGTCCGCTTATTCATTGATTCATTGTGTCTGTTGCTAAGTGTCATCAGCAGCTAAATTATACAGAAAATGATTACGTGTTTTACAATTTCATCTGATTCATTTAGATTAATATAATATGTAGGTTGTATTTACCGCTGCAGATGTTAAAGCTCCTATTTGTCAGAAAAGTAGATCTTTCTCGCTCCCAACTCGTCAAAAAATGGCGCTTTGGGATTGTCGGAGGAGTTGGTGGCCATCCCAAGGCGCCAGTTTTTGAAGAGTTGGAAGTGAGTCTAAATTTTTCTCACAAATAATTCAGCATCTGAAGTATAAATATTTAGATGCTTTGGGGGCACGCAGACGCTCATCTTATCCAATCCATTTATTCAGCATCCGTGTAACCAGTTAAGATGGAATCTCACATTAGAATGATTTCAATAAGACTCAAGAAATATTGGTGAGCATGTTGATGTGAGGATTTTGCCCAAATCTGTGTCTGAGCGCAGCGTTTTTTCACATAAAGCCCAATATCACAAATTAACATCAAGGGCTTTACAATCTGTGCAGCAGAGCCATTAAACTGACGGCCTGTGGGCCAAATGCAGCTCTATCACAACCTCATCGCTGCCCTTTGCTCAGTTTGTTGGTCGGCTAATCAGCTTATTCGTTGGTTATGTCTGTTGCTAAGCACAAAAGAAAAATTATTTCAATAAAACGTTTTAACTGAGGCAGAAGGAAATCATGAGAATCAAACTGACAAACTAAATCTAAAATAAGACGGTGAGTTTTCCTCTATATTTAATGTTTATTTTTCATTTTCTAAATCTAATAAAGTTGAGAACAAAAAAAAAATTGTTTTGTTCCAACACATTGAATCCCAAGTTTTACAGGTCAGGCGCTTCTAAAAAAAAAAGTAGTTGAATAAGCCTCCTGTACAGCATGCGATGCCCTCTATTCTTAGACCGTTTAATCAGATAAGATTCAGATTCAGATAAACTTTTAATGGGGGAAAAAAATTGAACAAACTTTACAAAAGAGCAACAGAGGACGGATCTCTGTATGAAGGTTGGACTTCTGCAAGAGGAGGACAAACACATGCATTATTTTTCAGAACATGTGTGTTCGTGTGTGTGTATATATATATATATACATATATATATATATATATATATATATATATATGTGTGTATATATATATATATACATATATATATATATATACACACACATATATCTTCAGTACATAACATTAACAACCTCAAAGGTGTCTGACCCCTGGGGCATTTGTATGACCCATTTCTTTCTCTCTGTTTTAATAACATTTTTTTAATTAAATTTGATGAAGGCAACAACAAAATGGATACATGGCAATATGATAACATGCAGCAGCCTCACAAAAGACCATAAAGACATTATATATTATAGCTGTTGCATGGCCTTGGTAAGCTGTTGCATGTGATCTCCAGCACGGCCGTGGACCGACATGTAACTGTGTCGTGTCTTGAGAATGTGCTGTTACTGAAAAGATGACCTTTATACATGAATATATGGAAGCAGATGAAAAGCATGTGTGGGAATTTACAAAATTTCACTGAAGGTACATATGAGCATTCAAAAAATGTGATTTTAGAACAAATAAAACACCCCAAATATCTAGTTGTTTTTTTTTTTTAAGTTTCTCAATTTTCTCAATATTACCAGTTTTTCAGCTCACAAAGAGCAAAAAAAGATGATTTCCTGAGAGTGGATGAGTGGATGTCTCATCTCTGACTCACTCACTGGAAGAGTTCACTGATGTGTGATGGTGAAAGGAGTGTGGGGAACCTTTTAGAGATAATATTTCACCGAAATGATTCAGGTCTGGTACAGCTACTCTACATTTCCGTCCTCAGGTGTGTAACCGACCTTAAAAACCACATTATGACTGATCATCTCTTCGAGCTGGACGGAGTGAACTGAATGTGGTTGCAGTTTTTCAGCCACACGTCACAAATTTCCCTGAGTCTGTCACAGAGTGTGTGTGTGTGTGTGTGTGTGTGTGTGTGTGTGTGTGTGTGTGTGTGTGTGTGTGTGTGTGTGTGTGTGTGTGTGTGTGTGTGTGAGTGGGAGAGGCGACCGTAGCAGCAGTAAATCTGAAATGACACCTTAAAGGTCATTCAAAAATAAAGGCATCCCATAGATCAATTGTGATTCAAGTGCCCTCTGTTAAAGTTCAGCACACACACACACACACACACACACACACACACACACACACACACACACACACACACGTGCTCCCTCCCACTCTCACTTCCACTCATCAACCACACTTAATTAATCTGTTTAATTTGCCTTATAATTTAACACTTATGTAAGTATTTGTCACCATGTCGTGCTCCGCTGAGATCTATTTTTCCACGTCACTTGTGTCTCTGCTTGACGTCCCGATGTTTGTTTTCCTTTTTTCCCCTTTTGTTTGTGAGTTTTCTTTGTAAAAGATGTATTTTCATCTCAGCTGCTGATTTTTGTTCATTATGTTTCTCCTCTGCTTGTGTTCATCCTAAAAATAAGCGATGATAATGATGAGGCAGCGTGATTGTAAGTCACAGCTCGTTGGCGTACGGGCAGCTGTATTTGACTTACAGGAGGATAATGCAGATTTCTGTTGTGTGTTTAAAAGCCTTAAATCTGAAGGCGAGACAAGACTTTGCATTACGTACTGTCAAAAATGATGTGATTCTACAGTTTTTACACCCCTGGAGAGAACATTAGACATAAAAGCTGAAGCTTTTTTCCGGCTTCGGTTCATTAAAGAAAAATAAAAACCTGTCCGTACTTTTTGAAATGTCATTTTTTGCATTTCAGTACTCCTTCTTTCACAGGTGAGTCATGTTTTTTTTTTGTGAAAAAGACTTTTATATCCATCTTAGACTACAAGCTGTAGTTGATAATTACAGGAACTGCTCTGTGTCTCGTGGCAGGCTGACTTCAGAGGGCTCAAACAGGAACTTAAACACATAAATGTAGCAGATTTAAGCATGATCCACAGAAAAGAGCCGCAAATCCTGCTCAAATTCGAGAGGGATTTTTTGTGAATACTCCCAAGCTACGTTATATTGCGATGGATTTGTGTCCAACATCCGTTTCTTGTATCCTTTGCCTTCATCTTTTGCGTTTGATGGCTGTGGGCCCTTCTGACCTTGGAGAACATGGAACACGTAAATCAATGAATGTGTGTTGTTTTGTGCACAAAGCGTAAAGGTGAGTGTGTTCGGTATCTTAAATTAAACCGATTTCAAATTAAACCCTGACACCAAAATTCAATCTCGCTGAATGAGGTCATGACCATAACACAGCTGGATAGAATGCTGGATAGATAGATAGATAGATAGATAGATAGATAGATAGATAGATAGATAGATAGATAGATAGATAGATAGATAGATAGATTTCATGGTGGCATTCTACAGAAGGAAGGAAAACACAACAACTTCGGATCAAAACCCTCCCACAGATTCGTAAAGAAAACAAATCCCAGGTCTGTAACGATTTTTCCGATGGGATGTATGTGCAAACTACAAACAAAATTCATTTCGTTGTAAGAATGTTATGTGTTGAAATCTTGCATCCTTGAAATATACATAACGCTGTGATTCCGACTCTCTCACTGAAGTGACATAGTGCAGAAACAAGACAGAGACACTATTCACTCTATCGATGAGCTTTAACATTAAAAAATATGTTAATGATGCTTATTATTTAGACCAAATATCTGTTTGGGGATGCTTATTTCAAACATTTGTTTTTTTAATAAAAAACATAAAACATTCAGCTTTAGAAGTTGATTATATGAGTTGTTATTATCATATTATTATTATCATTATTATTATTCCTTTAATCTTCTTTGTACTGCAATCTTAGACCCCCTGGTGTGTGTGTGTGTGTTGTTGTACACTCAGGTGATAAACAAAAGACTGCCGTTTACCTGCTGTTTTGCCGCCTGTTTAAATAAAGTTGATACAAAAAAACTCTCGAAGCAAGAACAAAAAAAAAAACGCCAGTTGACGTATGCTAGCTCATAGCTAACGTTAGCTGTCAGCCGGGTTCAGTCATTGTGCAGGGATGGAGGTGACACGCCGAAGTAAGTAGCCAGCCAGATTTTTCTCACTGGATTTTCAGCCCACTATACACACCGTGCTGACACACAACACAGTGTTGACCTGAGATGTTTTATCGAAATGCACAAGACTCTTCCATTCCGCGGCGTTTGTGCTGCTAGCTGGCTTTCTGTTCTAAAGCTAAACCAGCTAAACCATACTAGCTTGGTTTAGCTAGTATGCGGCTGCAGGTTTAGCTCTTGTGTTCCTCTTCTGGTAAGCACGCTGTCTTCACGTTAATGTACTTTTACTTTTTCTCCAGATTTTAAGGACAGTTTGAACGCGGTGTACAGCGCGATAGAGGAGGCTGACTTTCTCGCCATCGATGGAGAGTTTTCAGGTAACAGTGACAGAGTTTAGGTAGAAAATGAGATTGGATTAGCGAACGCTGTGTGTGTTAAATTGTGGTGTGTTTTCAGGGATAAGCGACGGTCCTAATGTCAGTGCACTAACCAACGGGCTGGATACACCAGAGGAGCGATACACGAAGCTTAAAAAGGTTTGAAGAGTCTACTGCACACCTGAGACCCCTTGGTTCCTCCTCCATTGTATGTCTGAACACGTCCAGTTGACTGTTTCTCTCCCTGCTCTCTGCCCACCAGCACTCCATGGACTTTCTGTTGTTCCAGTTTGGAATATGCACATTCACGTACGACCAGACAAAGTCAAAGTGAGTGATGTCTGCTGGAAGAATGCATTACTGTTGGATTTCATATTGATTGATTGATAGAAAAGCAGAGTCTCCCACCACTTTCATCTGCTCATATTGAAATGCTTTCTTATTTACATCCATGAGTGTTCAGACCTTGTCAATTTGTAACTTGTCCTTTGGGAGACCGTGTTTATCCCCGTTTACAGAAATTAAATGTGTGTGTGTGTGTGTGTGTGTATTGCATTATCTCCTGACTTAAGCAAGGCTGGGTCATCAACTGGGCAACAGCTCTGGGACCCCAGAGCTCAATGTTTCCCACACTATTGTGGGCCCGTCTACACAGATTTAGGCTCTTCTGATGCATATCTTGAATTATGTGTTAAATGAAATGACTACACAACCTTTTAAGTCCAGGTAGTATTTTAACAAAGACAAACTGTGGGGTCAACAGAGGCTCAGCCACTCATTTTTACCTTTTAAGTGCTCCAGCAGGTGAACTCAAGCCACCTTAAGTGTTGACGTTGCACACATGACAACACATTTAATCATCTGTTTTAATTTCAATTTAAAATTATCCAAACAAGCAATAGTTTACAAGGATAAACTTCGATGCTGCTGTTCAATTCTATTACAAAAATGTGTCCAGTTGATTGGTTGAAGTAAATCCATCTGTTTAACATGCACACAGCAACTGGAATTATTTCACTAATCCTCAGTTGTTTTTTTTGTATTCCCTTCTCTGCAGGTATATTATAAAACCTTTTAATTTTTATATTTTCCCGAAACCGTTCAACAGGACGTCCCCTGACATAAAGTTCATTTGTCAAGTAAGTCAGTGTTACTGCTCGGGGTCGTTGGTCATTGACTTTTGATAGTGACAATATTTTTAGATTGTTAAACAGCAACTGTGTGCTGCCTGTTTGTTGGTTGTTATTTTTTTGGTGGGTTTTGTTTTTTTTTTTTTTTTTTCAGGAAGTGAAAATGGAACATTGTCTTTGTCATTTCAGAGTTCCAGTATTGACTTCCTGGCCAGTCAAGGATTCGATTTCAACAAGGTGTTCTGTAATGGTGAGTAAACCCGTAATGACAGTGAAATACACTTTTGTCTCACGGTGTGTAGTGCTTTAGATTTAACCACCACAAAATCAAGACTGGTTGAAGGAAAAAAGGTGTCTGTACAGAAATTTTTAAAAATGAATTCAAGACAAAAACATTCATAATGATACCAGTTTTTAAAAAGTTTTAACGTCCAGCCTCAGTGTAGGTTAGAAAAGCTGTCATGGAGCGGGCTCTGTGTTGAGCCATCTAAACCTTCAGGTCACAACACAGAAGTAAAACTCTGATCTCTCTTGTTTTATTAAAGGAATCCCATACTTAAATCAAGAAGAAGAAGCCCAGCTGAGGGAGCAGACGGAGGAAAGGAGAAATCAACATGCTAACGGTGTAGGCACCCCGTCCTACATCTCTCCATCCTCCTCCAAAGGCCCAGCACACGTACCCGAGGAACACAAAGACTTCATCAACAGGGTTATGTAAGTGTTACACTACATATGGAGTACTTCTTCTTTTTGACCGATACGAGGCATATCTGAACATGCATTAAAGTCTCCAAATGATACTGACACATCGGCGCTTCAGCAAAAGAGGTTTGACATTTAACGCAAACAGCTTTTGACTTCTCGTGTAACACCGGGCAGCACTTTCCTGTTTTTCCACCTTTTTCTAACGACACACCGTCGTTTACCGTCCCTGTTAGATGGCAGTTAATATCAGCTTCTGCTTGAAGTGTAAGGAGCTTCAAGATTGTCGCTGTCGCCCCAATTTGCAGACATTTTCAGGTGCTTTGTCTTGGAGATGACTGCTAGCTGCTGGTTGCTTTCTTTTTTTTGTCCTCGCCCAGTGGTTTGCCACACACAGCATGTTATCAAAACATCACACCCCTACCCCTATCCACTGCAAGCTTGAAGGAGGAACAACTCTTTATGTACCTTTTATTTTATTTTTTTATGCAAAATGGCGCAACATGTTTTGCCTTGAACGTGCAGTGTTAAAGGGCCGTAAGAGTCGGAATCCTCTGTGTAAATGTCATGTTATCCAGAACACAACTTTTACATGACTTATGTATCTGCTCCTTTTTTATGTGGTGATGGTTTTTATTCACAGAGAGAAGGTTGAGGCACTCTTCACTAACTCCGAGAAGACTTTGGACTTGGAGCCATGCACTGGGTAATGTAGCCCATCACTCAAAATACAACGCTGAAACTAAACTTGTGTCGAGCATGTACAGCCTGTGTTTTGCAAATCTCTACTTACATATATAATTCTGTCCCAGGTTTCAGAGGAAGCTGATATACCAGACGCTGAACTGGAAGTGAGTATCATTTTTTTTTTATCATGTGTTGTTTTTGTTGTTGTGTTGGTTTGTGGAGGTTTAAGATTTGTCTTTCTTTGACAGGTTTCCCAAGGGACTTCACGTAGAAACCATCGAAACAGAAAAGGTTAGAACGTGTTTTATTTCAACGTATGTTGCCGTTTGTTAAATGTGAAATAATACAAAATATTGATGCATGTTCCGTATGTCTGCAGAAGGAGCGATTCATCCAGGTCAGCAAAGTGGATGATGAGGAGAGGAAGAGGAGGGAACAGCAGAAACTGGAGAAAGAGCAGGTAAGTTTGAGCTCAGGATAGATCTTGAATTTAAAATGTCTAATTGTGAGCTTAAGGATGCTCTGCTTTGATTCTAATATTTTTACCCCACACTTCTACGCCAACAACAGGAGGAGCTAAATGATGCTGTTGGCTTCTCCAGGGTCGTCCACGCCATCTCGAAATCTGTGAGTCGACCTCAGTGTTTTTCATCCCCACTTTTTTTTTTTCTTTTTTTCTCAAGGTCAACAGTAAATCAGTTTCTAAACCTTGAGGGTCATTCTTAAAATGTGTATTTTAAACTCTTTAATCTGTAGTTGAAATCCATCACTTGTGTTGGTATTTTTCGGTTGCCAATTCAGGATATTTTTAAATATTTTGGCTTTGCAAAGTCTGACTTGTATCTCGAAACCATTTTATCCGACACGCAGGGTAAACTTGTGGTCGGCCACAACATGCTGCTGGATGTGATGCACACCATTCACCAGTTCTACTGCCCTCTGCCAGAGGTACAAACTTAAAATAGCTATTTTCAGTATAGACTTTGGCTGCATTAAATAGCAGTTCACAGCTAAGTAAAATGATTAATGACGATGCTTTTCTCTCCAGGATCTTCAAGACTTTAAAGAGGTCACAATGTGTGTTTTCCCAAGGTAATGTTTCCCTCTTTTGCACATTTTTTCTTTTGTCTTGACATCAATTGCTTTTCTTTGCTTTGTTTACTCAGCACATTATTTTTTTATCAATCCACTTGCAGACTTCTGGACACAAAGTTAATGGCTTCCACTCAGCCTTTTAAGGTAAGTGGTCCTTTCAGTGCTAGAATACCAGGGGTGATGGAGACAAATCGATATCCAGCTAAACTGATCACAACTTCACAACTGTTGGATAACTCCAAAGGTGATGTTGATGTTTGCTTTACTTTTGGGTTTCAGGAAATGATCACGAACACCTCACTGGCAGAGCTGGAGAAACAGCTGAAGGAGGGCCCCTTCAAGTCACCACAAGTTGGTGAGTAAATATATGAACATTCCCCTGAAAGGCTCTCAAGTCACAAAATCCTGCTGACACTTTTCTTCCGTCCCTGACAGAAACGGCAGAGGGGTTCCCCAGTTACGACACAGCCCAGGAGCAGCTCCACGAGGCTGGCTACGACGCTTACATCACTGGCCTCTGTTTCGTCTCAATGGCCAACTACCTGGGTAACGCACACAACCACCGGGATCCTCTGGGCAAATAAGACAAATGTCTGCATACATGTTGGTTAACTTACGCGAAACTTTACTCTTCACAGGCTCTTTCTTAACTCCACCCAAAGCGTACATCTCTGCTCGCTCCAAGCTCATTGAGCCTTTCTTCAACAAGTAAGAGATTCACTTTAAGTTAATGTATTCACTGCTCTCCTTCAAGAAGTGCCACAATCTTTAAAGCATATTTTGAACACTTCTTTGTCTATTTCAGGCTTTTCCTGATGAGGATAATCGATATTCCCTACCTCAACATCACAGGACCAGATTGTGAGTACCATAATGCAGCACAGCAGCGATACGTCTGGATTGTTGCACCGACCACATGCTTGGAAAAGTGTCCACTCTTAAAGGCACCCTGTGGAGTTTTGAGTACTAGCAGCAGGATCCAGTTTCAGGATTCACACGATTCCTCGGAACAACTCATGCTGGCAGTAATGTTCAAAGAAATGTTGCAAAGCACTCACGCAAGCAAGAAAATATGGATGTAAACTGTACACTTAAAAAGTAAAATGAAATGTTCTGAGGTAGGAAGTTGATTAATGAGACACAAAATGACGTTGCACTCAGATTATTTATAAGTCAAATCCGCAGGCATCTTTTTAAAGCTGTAGTTGATGAGTTTGGACCAGTGGGGGGCAGAAAAACACAGAAACAAACTATCAGCAATAAAACTAAGTTTTTGTTTTAATATCTCGAACAGACATTTGTCAACTTCAGCTTTGGATTTACTTTTTTATTCATAGTAGTTTTAATTTGAAGCTTTATTAAGGAAAATTTCATATCAACTGTTGCCACTTCCTCACCTCACCTGTTGCTCTCTTTCCTGTCAATCTCTTCCGTTCCTACAGTGCAACCTAAAAGAGACCACGTCCTGTATGTCACCTTCCCAAAGGAATGGAAGACGAGTGACCTCTACCAGCTGTTTAGTGCCTTTGGTAAGCCAGGATTGTTTTTCCTGATAATTCTGATTGAAGAAGAGTAATTATGCATTCACTATATGAGATGCAAGGCCGTCAAGAAAAAAGTCACACTGCACACATCACTCCATGCCCCAAATACTCACTTTGCACTTCTCTTGTCCGCTCAGGAAACATCCAGGTTTCATGGATAGACGACACGTCAGCATTTGTGTCCCTAAGTCAGACGGACCAGGTACAGATAGGTGAGTTTGACAGCTGATTCCACACACCAGACTGGACTCTTAAATCTGCGTAAAAAATGTTAATGTGATTTAATTTCGACGTCTTCAGCTATGAACACCAGCCGCTACGCAGAGAGCTACAGGATCCAGACGTATGCAGAGTACATCCAGGCTAAGCAGGAAAAGGAAAAGTCTGGCCAGACGCCCAAAACATGGGGAGAGGACGGCTGGGTGAAGTCCCACTACTCCTCCACCACTTCTGCTGGTTTTGGTTATCCCAGGTGCTTTACACTGCATATTTCAACATAATGCTCAAACTGTTTCTGTTTCTGTTGATGTATGTATGGTCTGGTTTTTTTTTTTTGTATTTATTTATCTTTTGTTCCAGGGGTTTGAGGAAACGCAGCATCAGTCCCGTTCAGGGAGAGCAGGCGGCCGGCGACGCTCCAATTACAGACGGCTGGAGTCACTACTCGTACCCGGATAGCGCAGGCGGCAAGAAGATGAAAACTGATGGTGTGTGAACGTAGTATTTTGCTGCTGCAGTGTGGTAACAAGCAGCAGATTTTCTTCAGGGAAAGTACTCGATAGTGATTCAGTGAGGGAGAGATAGCAGGTGGTATTGAGAGCAATTATCACAACCGGTGGGATAAACTGATTACCCATCATACTTTGAGTTACACCTGAGATTCTGTCGTTAATGGCCACCTGCTGCAGAATGGACAGATCAGATGCAGCCCTGATGGATTTCATACTCCTTATTTTTATTTATGTATTTTTTCATTGAAGACAGACAGTTCAATTATTTATCAATCTTTTTTCTTTATTTTTTGGGAGGAATTTTGCAACATTAAATAATGTTAACAAAATGTATTAAAGGACGTTTACAATATTTTGTTTCTATTTTGTTACATCCCCAAAATGGCCAGAGGATGAAAGCAAATACAAATCGAATTTTAAATGAGCATAAAAGAGGGAAACAGATGTCAAAATGTAGCAAGTTTATTTACCATAAAAAAGTAAAACTTTCCTGGAGGACCATAACAAAAAAACAAGCCTACTTGTAATTGGTCATGTTGAAGGAGCCATTTATTTCCGTATGTTTTGCTTTTAAAGTTTCTTGGTCAGTTCAGAGCTTGAGATGCTAACTGTATCCCTCCTAACAAAGTGTTGTCATTGTGTTTCCTAGACATAAGTGGACAAGCAAATACAGAAGCCGTCGAGAGCAAGACCTCAGAGGGATGGTTAAAGACGGCGTAAGTAAACAGGATGATTTATTCTGTCACATTTGTCCCTGTTGCTGTGATTTAAGTATCTTAATGGTTGCTGTTCCCTGCAGAGATTCATCAGAATCAGCGGGGTTGAGTCCAATTCCCGATGATGACGAGGAGGAGGAGGAGGAGGGAAGCCCTGAAGGCATTGATCCAGCCAATAATAGTGAGGGCACGGTCACCTGGCAACAAGCCACAACAAGGAAAGGTCAAAAAAACAAGAAAAAGAAAACTGAAGGTGAGTTTGTCAGCGAGGGCTTCCTAACCCTTTGAATCTGCCAGACGGCTCAAAGGGTAGATGTCTTAGAAGAAGCTGTTTCATAACCTCAGGTCTCCGTCATACTCACCACATTTGTTTATTTCCTTCAGTATCAAAAATAATTA
Organism: Diplodus puntazzo; assembly: GCA_963678695.2. NCBI lineage: Eukaryota > Metazoa > Chordata > Actinopteri > Spariformes > Sparidae > Diplodus > Diplodus puntazzo. The sequence goes on along the minus strand of OZ023156.1, from coordinate 7,103,065 downwards.
TCTGTATCTTTGTTTAAATATGACATTGTCAACAGGAACTGCTTGTAGCTAATGCTGCGTGACTGGCCATTATGTTAAAAATAATCAAAAAGACGAAGTCCAAGCAAGCGGCTGTTTCGCTTCTTACTTCTAGATATATAAATATAATACTTGTTTCTGCGACTGTAACGTGAAAGAATGAAACATGAATGTTTGAACAGCTTGCACACAAGAAAAAAGTCATATCATGTAGACACATAACAATATTTCAGTGAATGCCAAGGAGCTCAACAGATAATGTGTAGTAGATGTGCCAAAACTTGTAAACAAAGCAAATGTAAACTGAGAAAAAGGCGGGCAAGTGGTTAAAAGCCTTTTCCTTCATCAGCTCCAGACAAATGTGTGTCTGAGGGATTGAGCCATCTTGTGTCCTTCTCATGTCTGAGAGTTGCACATGTATGAGCTGAAATGGAACATTCGCGTTGAACACTGTTAAATGTACTGATGTTCAAGATTTCAGTATGATAACTTGCGAATCAAGGCGCTGGACGCGTGGATCTTGTGCTCATCTTTGCGTCTCTCTCTCGTACAGGTGCTAAATCTACAACGTCACTGTTTGAGGTCCCAGAAGTTTGGTAGCGAGAGGTGAGTGAGGAGTGGAGAGGCCGCTGTCCCACACCGAGCTCCTGCTCTGGGTCTCTTCGTAAGCACTTAGGCCGCTCTCCTCCGAGGTCGTACATCACTGAGAATGGTGCACGCCCTAAATTCATTCGTTCACTCAACAGCTGTGGATACCGTGTCCAGAGCTACCAGCCAAGCTAGCTACTTGACTGGACTATTGAAAGAGAGAACACAAGCCATAACGACAGCTGCCATATTTTGATCTCGTACCAGAGGAGCAGGCAACTCCTCTGTGTAAACACGCACACACCACTAGAATCTGAAAAGCTAAACTCCACAAATGTTCATTTATTCTGTGTTCAGACTGGAATCTGCCACCACAGCCACGCCATCACTTTGAAATCATCCATTTTAACAATCGTCGCCTCCGTCAGTCTTATATTTTGTGAGTGTGGGTTGTGTGCGAGTTCGTGCATGTGAGGGAGATGTACATTTTATCCAGTCTTTGTACCCTGTGAATCTGTTTCATAAATCTTCAGAGATGAAATACCTTTACTTTTCTTTACCTTTTTTGTGTTTAATGTTTTGTAACTGTGTCAACCTGCAACAATGTTAAGGTATGTTCAAAAGGTGTAAACGTTAAGATGACGTATACATTTTTGTATAAGAAAGTTTTATTTCCTTGATAAGGGGAAAAAATTAAAGAATGTTTCTTAGTATCTGTTTTTTTGTGTCTCGTTTGTTCCTGAACTCACCCAGAGCATTCTTCTCACTGTGTCATTGCACTGGTCTTATTTTATATTGTATTATAAACTGTTGCTTTCACGTATCTTTTTATTTACAGGTCCCATTGTTTTATTCTGTATTAAGGTCTCACTTGCAAATGAGATCTCAAAAATGATATGGAGATTTTCATCATTTAGAATGGTACATTTTTGGCAAAAGAAGCAATTTGAAGGTGTCACTTTTGGCTGTGGAAAATTGTGTTACAAAATGTTTTTCTTTGCCATTTTATAGACCAAATCAGATCATTGAGGTTGTGAGTTGCAGCCCTAGTTAGGGGTTATTATTATATTATACATTAATTATTTCATTGCTGTATTTAGGGATGGGACGACATACTTTGTCTGGGTTTGCAATAAAGAAACACTTCTGTTAATAATGATTTTTTACAACCCAGGAAAATCCTGATTGTCAGGACTGACTTGAACAAAGCTCTGTAGCTCACTGACTTGCAGTCCAATATTGGTTTTTACTTTAATTTAGAGTTGGCTGAGCCTGTCACCGAGGCTCACACTGTATTTCCCCCACAAAAACGAGAAATCAGACGTGTGTAAATGCTACACAACGTAAGATGAGGTCACTATGTATCCTTTACTTGTGAGAGGGATCCTTACATGTGATTACTGATGTAAGATTCTTCTTTTTAGAAGTATTTTGATGATTACTGATATACTGTTGTGAATCGCAGTATGTTGGACAGCAACATAACACAAAATTGAAAACAGACATTTTCTGAATATTAAAATGTATAATTTCATTATGCTCAAAATGAGGCAACAATAATGAACACGCATTCATCAAAACATTAAAAAAAAATAAATACATTGTTTATTTGGATTCACACTTTGTCATGATCACAGAGGACTTTTTGACATGTCACGGTAGAAAAAACACCAGCCTAAAAAATAAAACGTATTAAAATGCTGTATTTGCCTGTATATACATTTGACAGAAGAGTGTAAATATAAGTCTGAGATAATGAAAGTCACTCATTTATTTTTATATCTTCATTGATTTCACTTCAAGTGACACATATGATCAATCCCCGCTAGTATGGATTCTTCCTGACCAGTTCTTTTCCACTGTTGTCCATTCTTGACCTCCATAAGGCACAAACCAGGACTGTGTCCATGAGCACTGGGAAAGAGCAGAGAAGGTTTAGAAATATTAAACTTGGTGGGCGGAGATTTTCTCAGACCTGGTCGGAGTCCTCACCTGGTGTGTCCGGGCAGAATGACCACTGACAGGGTGCCGTCTGGTAGGGATTTGAAGAGCTTCCACAGCCGGCGGTCCAACTTCCTGATTGCGAGAGTCATTTCCTGGTCCTGCACAGATTACACATTGGAGTCTTCAAAACATGTGCTCAATAAATAAGGAACTACAGGTCGCCTTTTTCTTTGCCTCTTTCTGGCTTAATCTGATATTCTTACCCTCACCACTACCTATGTCACTCGTCTGGCATAACATCATTCAAACCCAACCAATGAACAGGGACAGAGTAGGTCAGGTCATGAAAAAAATGTGCATACAGGTTTGAAGAATCAAGTCACAAAGGCCCTGAAAACTCTGAATGCCTTGAAAATTAGTTTCACAAAGTCAGCCTGAATCTTAAAAAGCCACATTTCACTATGAGATTGCAGTGTAGAAATTATCTGGTGAGAATCAACCGAGCCTGCCAGCTGAGAGGCAGAACATTAACTGAATTTATGATGTTAAAGCATTTCCCAAACAGCTGTCATCCTGGCCTCACACACAGCCGCTAAAAGGATACAAGTCTACAGTTACACTAGGAGCCCTGTGTGGCTCGCAACAAAAATCAACATCTGGATGGATTCAAAATGGAAAGAAAACTCTTTTTTGGCTCTGAAGAAAAAGCCACGATGTCAGTGATAGGAATCAGACTCAGTTCGTTTAGACTCAGCTCTACATTCAGTCAGAGTTTGCTCATGATCCATCAGAGTCAGCTGTACTTTAAACTTTAAGGATAAGCAGACGCAGACTGAAAGGTTAAAAAAAATAACTGCCAAAAACGACTCAAACACTGAGGTTTTGTTGTCCACAAAACATTTCTGGAGCTTCACAACAAAACCGCATTGCAGCATTCTCACCAGCTGGTGTCAACGCTGCCTCGTCTTTACCTCAGAACTGGTGACCGCGTGCGTCCTCTCCTCGTCTTCTGCTGCGTCCTCGTCAGGATCCACAGCGGTGGTTGCAGCTGTCGCGGCAGCCCAAGAAGGTAAGTGGGGCGGAGTCAGGGATGGACAGAGGAGGTAGTTTTCCCTCCAGAGGTCCTTGGTGGAGCTGAGGGCGGCATATTTGTCCTCTGAACTCTTGAACTCTGGTCAATCGGAGACAAACAGAAACTCTGCATGAGCTCTCACAGGCACAGCACAACAAGACTTCATGGATTAAAAAAAAACCCTTCCTAACTCACTTATGTGTGCATGTCTTGCATGTTTTCCAGGTTTGGGGTGCAAGGCAACTCCATCCACTGTGCCGAAGGGGGAAAAGGTCTCTCGGACCATCTCCTCAGACAGTTTAAACTTCTTGGTGGTGTGCTGGGTGCCGTTTACTTTGGCAGGAGGAAACCTGTCGGCAGCTATACTTCCAGTGCCGAACGTGTATCCCATGATGTTTGCAGGAAAGTGCACCCGCTGAGCCACACGGGGGTTTAATTTAACAGTGTAGAGGTTACTGCTGTTGAGACTGTCACACATCAAAGCGTCAAGAGTCAGATCCACATCCAGCATTGACTCATCAACGGGCCTCTGGACCTTGAAAATGCACACAAAGGCAAACATGTTGAATATGTAGACTGCAAAGGTTTTGGACATTACTTGAGCTTCAGTGTTAAGGGAATAGGTATCAGAGAAGTGAAGAGGGTCACCTTGATGAGCTGTCCCTGCATACAAAGTCCATTCAGAGTAGTTAAAGCCAGCACAGCTCCCTCCAGCAGCTCGAACTCAACCTTTGCATGAACCTGGAGACCAAACGTTGTCAGAAACTATCCTCGTGTCTTCAGAGGTATTCAGTTTATGATGTGTCCATCAGACGTACCCTGACGGCTGTGTTCATCATTTTGATTTTCCGAACCGGTCCGCAGCAACAGAACAGCCGTCTCACCTCCCTCTCAGAGAAGCCCGCGGGAAACGGCCCGGCGAACACGACGCACAAATCTCGAAGGTTTGCACACACCTGAGGGTTGAACACGCCCGTTATAGCACGTTAAAATAACAGTCTGACACTTTAAGTTGACTGTGTGGCGAATAAAAGCCTCACCCTCTCGTACTGCTGCTGTCGGTGAGGAGTGCACCTCTTCAGACAGTCTGAGAAGGAAGAAAATGGGAGCACTGAGAGGAACGGACAGCTGGCCTGACTCCTGAAAGTGGCCAACACCTGGAGATGTAACAGAGGTGGAGAAAGAGAAGAAAGGCATTATAATGAGCGGGGAAAAATTAAAAGATAAAGGACACGAATGCAGCGGCAAGTCACCTCTAATTTGAATTAAAAATACAGCAAACTGATAAATAATTCATCATCCATTTCTCCTCTGTCACTTTATTGTTCATGTCAGATTAGACCGAAAGCCACTTATGTATTTTTATCAAAAGCAGACCGCTGACGATGTTCACAGCTGAGTGGGTACAAGCACCCCAACAAAAAACAAACAGGTAAACCAGAAAACCCTTCGCGAGGACTTCCTGTCAGATCAGCTGATATTCTTGGTAGGAGACCAAGTTAATCTAAACTGTTTGATCAGGTGAAGGTCAGGAGGCAGTGTACACTCCTCGTGTCTCACCTCTTTGTCAGTGTTGTACCACTGCTGATAGCGCAGATTCAGTGCGACGTCAGAGCGCTTCCCTATATAGGATACTTTCCGGCCGTGTGTGTGCAATACGTCAGCAAACCTGCACAACACATAAAGACAAAGGAGCTTTTGCACAAGTTCCATCTCACGAGTCCAAACTAAAATATGTCAACTGAGTTTTTGTACTGATGCCTCATAGAGATTTAAAAAAAAAAACATGGCTTAGATTGGAGTCCAACTCAGAAGAATCTGTGGTTTACCAGACTTAGTGTGGACACGGTCTGAGTAACTGCAGTGAGCTGTACTGAATGCAAAGAGGTTTGCAGGTTATATTGTACCTGTGACTCGTTGCAGGTTCAGGTTCAGGTTCAGGTTCAGAGTTAGCGGGCTCCTCCATAAGTCCATATCCCCACAGCTCCTGTAGGTGAAGTTCTACAACCTGACAGTGAGCATACACACAAAGTATTATTACAACTGTGTGCGTGCACAGGTGTATGTGTGAGCGTGTTAGAAGTGGGTTACCTGGCGAGGTCCTGTTTTAATAAAGTACTGGGCGAGCTCCAGGGCTGCCACAGCATCCTCAGTGGGATTATGACCCATCCTCTCTTCAGTTTGTATTCGCCTCCTGGGACATGAGTGGAAAATTAGATTAGTAGCTGTGGTGGGTGGGAGAGAGAGAGGGAGAGAGGGAGAGAGGGAGAACTCACCCGAGCACCGTCTCAGCCAGGACCTTCAGTTTAAACCTCTGTCCAAACTCTCTCCTGTACAGCAGCGAGGTGTCGATGACATGAGGGTGGATCAGCTGCAGCGAGGACACAAACACAATCTGGTCAAAGCTTCAACTTTATTTCAGTGACTTCTTCAAAATGAGGGCTGGCATGAAGGGAATTAAATGACTTCTGATGACAGCTGAAGCCATTTTGAGATCTTAAAACATTTTCGACAGCATAATTGTCTGCCACTTTTGAAATAATGACATGAACTAATGATACGTTACTGATATCTTGATTTCTGCTCTAACTGTCTATTTTTATTTTGTGGTGAAGGCGAGCAAAAAATGTGCTACATTGTGAACAATAAAGTCTGACATGAAACATCCAAATGCAGTGAAGTAAAATATTCTGCTAACTGTGAAATAAATATATATCTGTTTGATATTTGGCCAGACATTTATAGACTATATATAGATGATTTTAGACTAAGGTCACAGCTGTGCCAGTGAGGATGTTTATTCAAGGCTGTGATGGTAAAAAGGGACAAAACTCCTACTGAAGCTCCACTTTCAGCCTTGCATCTCCGGCCAGATGGTTGTAATGTTAAGTGTTGATTGAGAGGGTGATCAGTGTCACTCGCTGTTGTGAGCGCTCAAAGTGTGACGGCTCCGTCCTTCATGGTGGAGCGAGGCAGATGGTTTTGCAGGGAGTGTTTTTGTGTAGTGAGTGGGTTTGTTTTTGCTGGGAGATGGTGAACATGGTGAAGAAGCAGGGAAAGCAGTACAGCAGGGTGGGGTGAATCGTGTTTTTGTAAAAGCAAGCAACAAGCCCTCATGTCTAGAATTTTTAAAAAATATGTGTATCTTCAGAACGTCCACTGATATCATAAAGAAACTTCCGCAGTGTTAGGTGGTGATGCAGGCTGTTGTGTACAGTGGCTTTAATTTGAAAAACAAATCTTCTCCTCATGTTTTGGCCTCTGGTTTACAATCAAACAACCTTTCAGGTCACCAAAACAGAAATTTAGTAAAAACTCTGGTTTCTGTGGACAATAACAATAATGTCATCACCTCAATTCACACGTCATTCTGTGTAGTTTTAATGCACCTGAAACCAACAACAATGGCAGAATACATGTTAATTCACGTTTGATTAGCACCGCTACGTTTTATTACAATTTTACAACTTTTAGCGTTCATTTTAAACGGAATAAGATCACTGTGCACGCTTCAACTGTTCCTCTCGGGTGTGTGACCTGTTGTTTTCGTTTGTGATATTTTGTAAAAACACATGTTGAAAAATGATTTTGGAAAATAGACGAGATAAATATCTCATCTGTGGACAAGGCCTCCACAGAGACAAAGCTTTACCTGCCCTCGAGTTCATGATACATTCAAACAAACTGGAACAAAAAACAAAAAATGAACGCCCAGCTATGTCTTGTTAATTATGTTGTTTCAAGTAGAAATCAAAATCATCAGCAACTCACTTTTAGAGCCAGGAGGTCGTTGTTAATTGAATGGCCCACCAGAACTGCATCGCTTGGCAACAACTTCCTGAGCTTCACCTGAACGTCCCGCAAGGTGGTCTTGACTGGTTTCAACATCGCTGCAGTCATACCAGAAAACCTGTCAGAATGCAACAATGTGTTGTAAGACTTAAAACAACTGGTTGATGTTAGTCAACAAAAATACACCCTCTTTTGTCTTTGTGTGTGTGTGTGTTTGTGCATGTATACCTGGTGAGGTAGTTGATGATTCGGTTCGGAGGTTTCACCAGCTCGTCCATCACACACTTCCCGTCGTTATCCACCAGAGAAACGCGAGCCAACTCATTTCCCTTCTCTGTTAGACACTGAAGCACAACATCAGCACTCTGATTACTGTTGGAGCAGGAACGGAAACCTTGGAACGTCTACGGACATCAAAGTCTAACAACATCTTGCCCACGAAAGTGATAGCATCACCATTACAGGATGCTGACACATGCTGGATAAGTTGAGATGGCAGCAGAGAGAAAGGGCTGCATGATGAATCACATATTAAAAAGTCAGAGGTCAAGCAGAACACAATTAATAGACTATCCAGAGTGACAAATTAGGTGGTCTGACAATTTGAGCTATATGTGGAAAGAAGGTGCATTAATGTGATGTAGCTCTTTGTGTCAGGTGGTGATTATTAACTAATGAAATAAATATGCTTTAGATTAAAATGGTGTTCGGTAATTTGGGAAAAGGCTTTTAAAAACTTGATTAAACGGGCTGTTTTTAGAACATGAATAGAATAGAATAGAATAGAATAGAATAGAACAGAAAAGAACAGAATAGAAGGTAAAATAAATAATAAATGTTTATGTCCAGCTGAAGCAGAAAAATCTTCTTTATGCAGCGGGCTGTGTTCGGATGGACAACTCCTGCCTGACAAAACTAAAACATTTATAGTATTCATAATATATTATTGTACATTTTCACCCGACAGTGTTGACAATAAATGTATAAAAACTCAAAATAGGTTAGCAATTGTTTGAATCCATTATATATTTATTGAAATATATCTGTAATTAAAAATATATCTTGATAACTGCACCTCTCTAGCTGTTTATGGCCCTAACCCTGCAGTATTGATTGATCGACACTGCATAATTGGATTCTGCGGTGAAAAGAGAGAATTAAGTTTATAGCGCAGAGAATCTCACCATTTCACAGTCCAGTCCAAACATAGGGCTGCAGTCAGTCACATAGTCAGCACTGTTGGTGCACATGAATTCTTCAAAGCCTGGCATTCCTGTATTATAAAGAAAAAGAAAAAAGAAGTGAGAATATAGAGATGGAGACTGAGACAGCAAGGAAGCATTGTATTTATCTGGACAGACTCACCTTTGACAGGGTAGTGTTTCTTGATCATCTCCTCCAGAGAGAGAACATACGCCGTCAGTCCTCGCCTTTGTGTCCCAAACTTTGCAATTACTGGATGATAGTTCAGCGCTGCAGCAGTGCACAATAACACACAAATGAGAACAGGAGCAAAAACACAAAACTACTGCTGAGAGGTATAAAGACATGATGATACTTTCAGGATTAGTGCATTGAGATGACAATTACACACAACTACTTTAGATATGAGACATGTTTTTTGTTCATTTCATCATCTGCAAGAGTTGAATAATTGAACTGCAGCAGCTTCTACAATCAATCTTATTTTTTTGACCAGAACAGTAAGACAGAATCAGATCTATACAAGCCAAGTACAAAATCCAAATTCTCACCTTTGTGCAATTGACTGCTTTCTTTGTGTCTTGGGGACAGTGTGGCTGATTCAGGAACTTCACTGCTGAAGATTCTGGAGGCCACGTCGGGATATGGCACGAAGGTGACCCTCTAATCCAGCCAGATTTAAAAAAAAAAAAAAAAAAAAAACAGTGTTAACTCAAAATACCTCAGACTGAGGATATAATTTTTCCCATCAAAACAGCTACAACTTTCATTTGCTGTTGATTCTGGCGACCTCTATGGACAAGTGTGTAGGAGCATCAACACCTCCTGTTGTAAAGATTCTGGTTTGGCCAGCTCTCGCATTTGTTTTAGAAGAGAGTGAAAAAGGGATGCAAAATATTTTCTGTTTTGTTTTTTGTTGTTGAATACAGCTGGGTCATTCCAAGTCAACACAAGCAGAATTAAGAGCTTTCCACAGTTCATGTCATGGATCTCAAAGATAAAAATAATGTAAAAACCTCTATCAAAAGGTGCCATACATCAACAATGACTATACAGAGGTCATGCTGATCTTTAGATCCTGGCACAATTACATCACCTCTGGTTACTCACAGTGGTGTAGTTGCTCCTGAGGTGTAGCAAGGTGAGGTAGTGTTTGTAAAAGTGACTCTGTGTCATGCCCTCCACGATCACCACATTCAAAGCCGCAATCCTCCTCTGATGGACGAGACGACACCAGCTATAAAGAGACAAGCGGGGAAGCGTAAGTGGTGTTGTCTGCGGCACAAAAGACTTAAAATAGATCATTTAGATTATTGTGAGAGCACAGAGACGCAGTGGAAGTACATTAGAGAGTTATTTAATGAGGGCTTGTAAGATCTTACGACCACAGTCAATACCTGGGCTGTTTAACGCCACCTGCTTTCCCCAGAGCAGCATAATGCAGCAGCTCCGTCAGCTCATTCATTGTAATGGGTTCCTGAAGGCGGTCGAGCAGCACAGAGATCCTCGGTGAGCGGTGTGGACGTTCACACTGCAGCGTCCCATCGCCGTCCTGCACAGTTATTTTGCCATTCTTATGAGCTGTGGGGGCGACGTACTTTCTTTTGAGGGACGTTGTGGGATCCATGTTCAAGCTGAAGTGTCTACTGGGAGATTAAAAACAAAAATAAGATATTTGAAATGACATTGTCTCCATTGTCAAGTGTCAGATTATATCATTTGAGCAGAAGTTTAAGTATGTTTAAGAATTTAACACGTTCCTAGTTTAAGTTTGTTAGAACAAGGGAGCCTTGTGTTGAGCCAACTACATAGGACTGTGTATCAGTGCTCAATACCTTTTGAGCAATATGTCAGTTAACCTGAATGTTATGACATTTTTCTGTTTATTGAAATTAAATCATCATATTTTACTTAATTTTGGACGGAGGTCGCTCTGTGATCAGGCAAAATACAGAGAAGTGGATAAAGAGCTTTCCAGGTGGGGGTTCCCTTGCATTCATTCATAATAAAAAAAATAGACATTACCGAGCCTTATAACATCACTATTTCAGGAAATAACTTTGAGCTAATTATAATTTTGTTATATTAACGTTCATAGCAGGTAAACTAAGTTACAACATAGACCTCTGAGACCAAAACAAGAGAGAAAGTGGGTGTACTACAACATGCTTACAGTATAATACTCAGTGTGAGGGACCAAAACAAGTTAAGTTTCAGCATGATACAGGAAGGTTTTACACTATTTGTACTAATATTCTGGAACAATCTCACCCTTTACCAGATGGGACTGTACAAGTAACTGAAGAAGAGACATGAAGTGGCTGTTCAACATGTTATAAACCCCCAAAATAAGTTGAAATAAGTTGAGAATGGGTTACTAGTAACTATTGTAGCTATGAAGCTTGTTCGTACTACAACTGTCAGATAAAATAAAGTATAAACGAATTGGTTCAGTGGTTAAACTTCTCTCTGAGGGAGTTTCACAGGTTAGCTTGGGGACTCAGTTTACCCCACAACACACACAGTTAGCTAGCAAAGCTAACATTTATGTAGGGAGTATTTATACGTTTGGTAAAGGCGGGAAAACAGTAACGAAGACGAGGAAGTGTAAATACCTGATGATGGGTCCCAAATTCAGGTTTTTTTTCCACGCCTAGTAAAGGCTAAAACACATGGTGGAAGTACAGGCACCGGTGCACGTTACTACGGTAAATACGCATGACAACGCCTTCTTCTTCTTCTCTTCCTACTCCTGCGTCGTCTTCTTCTTCTCTAGTTTAATGGCGGATCGCAATCCAACTAGTAATGTCGCCACCTAGTGTACCGGAGTGCGTGGCCTCAGGGCTTCAGGTACTTCAGGTTACATTATGCAAGAAGATGATTGATGATAATAGTAACACCTCGTAACAAATAAATGAACCAAAACAAACAAAAACAAATACAGAAAAATACATTTAAATGTAAATATTGTGTCTGTGTAACCAACATGCTGACTTGTTTTTGTTTGTGTAACTAACGTGCCAACTTGTTTGTGTGAGTGAACAACTATTACTTCACGTGCCTTCAACAAATAAAGTTGTTTTTTTGTTTTGTTTTTATTGAACTTTGGGCTGGCAACCCAAAATTATATAAAGGAGTAGATAATGACACCATTCTAATTTTGGGGTGAAGTTATCCTTTAATGGGAGAAGTGCTGCACAGCTTGAAGAGTTTATCTTGTTAATTTCCACACATGCCTTGAGAAGAGAGTAGTACACAAGGGAAAAGTCTCATATTATTAAGAAAAACAAAACAAAAAAAGACATTTTTAATTCTAATTTTAACACCACATGAATCTGTAGACTGTAGAACAACATATGCATATTTCAATGTGAGTTGCAATGACATTGTCATTGGATAAATCTGTATACATTACATGAACAGTGTGTGCTAATTAGTCTATAGATTATAAAGTGGGATATTGTTATGTGTCAGATGGAGACAGGGTGCCAGAGCAGCTGTCAGCAGAATTAGAAAACATAAAAAGTTTAATTTGTCCTCATGCTTTCGTCTATATTTTGAAATATGAATGTCAGATAATAGAAACATTTGTTGCCATGTCTAAGCACTCATTACACAAGATACAATTTCATAGCCACATAATTTCGGTGATACAAAAATGTGTGTTCATCTCACTTTGAATGTGTAAAGAAATGTAAATATTGTGTGTAAAGAAACCAGTAGCATGGGGGTGTAAATCCACAGCACTGGTCCATGAAAAATGGTTAATCACACATAACGTTGCTACATTATTTACTTTTTATTACCCAACAGCTCCTCCGCTGTGCATTACATATAATCTCACTGAAACTGGTTGAAATGCATATAATATTAAACCAGGTAAAAAGCAGTAACTTACCATTTTCGACGTGTTTTCTCAACATGCAATGATGACATGGATAAAAATACAAACTGAACCTTTGCTGTGTAAAGTGACGTGACAGAGCCGGTTATAGCCTTCACTCAGCGGCGTCTGTGTAGAAGTGAAGACTCGTTGTAAGATTATACTATGAGGTACTTCTATCAAACAACAGTCATTCTATTACTGAATCAACCAAACTTTATTTATATAGCACCGTTCAAACAAATCAAAATGAATTCAAAGTGCCCAACAAGTGAATAAAGGACAGACACTCCAAGACAGCAATAAAACCCGGGTAGTAAGAGTGATAGCAGATGAATAATACAAGATCATACAAGCAATAAAAATAACAATACAATACTACATAATACATAATACTATATAATGATGATATCAATGATAATAAAACACTTTATTTATATAGCCCCTTTCTAAACAACGTTACAAAGTGCTTCGCAGAAAAGGAAAAGACAGAATAAATCGCAGACACCAAACTAAAGGGACACACTTTATAATAACCACAATTAATACATGCTGAGATTATTGTTCGTGTAACTTTAGTTAACAGTTAATTCACTTTCAACAGTGAAATGTTTCTATAAAGCAATTGATTATTGTAACATTGAAACTGATGTTCATAAAACATGGTTAATGATTAATAAACCCTGTGGAGCTCATCTGTAAACACTGTTTGGATGGCCAACATACATTTACAGCTGTTCAATAAATGGTTTATAAAGTCATTATTTGTTTACATCGAAATAAATGTTAACTTTTGTAACTCAATATATTTTTGCTGTACAACTACAATGACTAATGTCTTAAGTCATTATCATTTCTCCATTCCTAATGATGGTTGTTATAGAATAAAATAAAAAAACTCACAAGGAATATAAACATCTTATTACACCAACCCCTACATCCCCCATAACCCCCTACCCCCTATCCAATATTACTATTATTAACCAACCCCCATAATCATTTTCCCCCTCATCAAATCCCATCCCAACCTTTCCCCACATCACAAACCCCACAATTCCATAAACACCCATACATTACCATCCTCCCCCTATCCAACACCCATTCTCAACCCCACCCACAACCTCCTATCACCCTCCCTTATCCCCTACCAACCCCCCCCCCCCCCTAATCACCTATATACCCACAAACCAAAACCCCTATACTTCTAATTCCCTACCTCCATCCAATCACCACAACCTCCAATAAATCAACAAATCCTTCCACCCCCTACCCAACCACCCAAAAAAACATACCCCATAAAATATACCCCCCTCCCCTAACCTCCATCCCATTCCCCACCACCCATCCCTCCCTACTTACCCAACCTCACCACCCCTCTCACACACCTAACATCATAAATTTACATAATCTTTCCTTACCAAATTACAATTATTTAATCTATATATCACCTGTTCTCCCCTATTAAATATTCAAACATATTTCCCACACACATTTCACATTTTACCTCTAAAATATTTATTTAAACCAATATAGATAATATATGTCACCGTTATTCCCCCAAACCCATAAATTAACCTTTACCCTTACTTCAGTTATATGTATTAACTAACTGCAAAAAACTAATCACGCCAAACTCGCCTGTGTCTCCAGATCCCCATGCTGAGAAAGATCAAGCGCAACAACCTTGACAAATACAACATTGTCAAGTACATCGACTGTTTTAAGACCAGTTTTGGAAGGGCGCTTGTGTTTGAGCCACTGGATATAAGCCTGTATCACTACATCAAGAAGACAAATCATGCCCCTATGCTTCTGAGTGACATCAGAACCATCATCCAGCAGGTCTGATCAGCACCGTCAGATGGAAGGCAAAGCACTGAACACTCAGTTTTAGGTTTCTGTACATTCTTACCCACAGTGTACTTTCAGATGGCCACAGCGTTTGATGCGCTGAAGGGGATCGAGGTGATCCACACCGATCTCAAACTGGACAACATAATGATGGTGGATCACCAACGACGACCCTTTAAAGTCAAGCTGATAGACTTTGGTCTGGCCATTTCCAGATCAGAGGTCAGGAGAGGCAGCGTTCTGCAGCCACGAGCTTTTAGGTGAGAAAGATCATTTGTTTTATTATACTGGAGTGAATTAGTAGTTTACTGTCTTTACCATGAAGAAGCAGCTGTGTGCTTCCGCCCTGTAACATGTTCTTTCCATGTGATCACTTTCAAAAAGGGAACCAGTGTAAACATCCTGTAATGTTTCTCTCCCACATTCAGGTCTCCAGAAATTATTCTGGGCTGTCACTTTTCTGAGGCCATTGATATGTGGGCCCTGGGCTGTGCCATGTTCGAGATGATCAGCGGCCATCAGCCGTTCGCAGGAGACTATCAGAATGAAGTAGTAAGTCATCCACTACAGTCAGACAGTTTGTCAAGTACTTCAGATATAGGGAATGAAAAACAGTCGTTGTAGCTCAGCTATGATCGGAGGTCTTAGCATTAGCATGTTGTCACAAAAGCAGAAGCTTTCCAGGATGAACTGCGATGCCTCTGATTGGCTCACCCTTATATTCCAAACAGGACATTAAGATACAGGAGGTGTCATTACTTTGCCCTCCTGGGAACAATACTTTGCTTCTTCTTGCTTATTTTGATGTAATTCTCTGTTTCCTCTCCAGATGCTGAGCATTGTGCGACTCCTGGGTCAGCCAGCCGACCGTGTTCTTGAAAATGGCCGACGGACGAAGTGTTTCTTCTACATCAATGATGACAAAGTGTGGGCGATCAAGGTACCACTGTGAACCTTCTCTGACCTTTACAGAAGTTATTTCATCTTTTATCAGTATATTTGATATTTTGACAACATAACATGTTAACATTTTGCAACATTCAACAGTGGAACATTAATACAAACACTTTGCTCCTTCTTTCAGACTGGTATTGAAGCCAAAAAGTGCCACGAGTTCAAATCTCTGGATGATCTGAAAGGAGTAAGTGCGAAGTAACTTTCACTGTCACTACAATCGATTGTCTTTTCATGATCACGAGGATGACTTGACTGATGTTGAATTTGACTCATGTTTCCTCAACTAGATGCGTCTGGAGAAGAATAACATAACTGAGGCAGTAGAGCGAGAGCAGTGTGTCGAGCTCCTGAAGGCCATGCTGAAAGTTAATGCGGATGAGAGGATCACTCCGCGTGAAGTCCTCACTCATCCATTCATCACCAAAACTTACCCGAGGCAAGTGTGTGTGTGTGTGTGTGTGTGTGTGTATGTGTGTGTGTGTGTGTGTGTGTGTGTGTGTGTGTGTGTGTGTGTGTGTGTGTGTGTGTGTGTGTGCAGGATGTGAGTTCTATCAGTGGTACTTTGTTAGTTAGTAATGATTTATCATTTGATCAATGTCCTGTCATGTTTCCAGGAAATCAAATTAACAGCGAGTGTTTTTTTTTTTGTAGCAATGACGCTTCGGCATCAGCATCCGGTCTATCAAGTCCATCAAGTCCATCCGGTCCATCCAGTCCATCCGGTCCATCCGCTCCATCCGGTTCATCCAGTCCATCCAGTCCATCACCCGAGAAGCCCAGAGGCAAGAGAATAACGCTGCTGGACAATCAGGAGAGGACAGTTAGTGAGCCTCCTGCTGTTCCTCTGAAGGATGAAGAAAGCCTTCACATCCAACCAGACGACTGCGCTGCATCTGCTGAAAATCTGCCATCAGGTGTGATCCTGGTTCGGCCTGCGACAGCCGAGAGCACCACGCTGCTGGAAGATCAGGAGAGTACTATTAGTGAGACTCCTGCCGCTCCTCTGAAGGATGAAGACAACACTAACATCCAACCAGACGACTGCGCTGCATCTGCTGAAATTCTGCCATCAGGTGTGATCCTGGTTCGGCCTGCGACAGCCGAGAACACAACACTGCTGGAAGATCAGGAGAGTACAAACAGGTCAGATGATGAAAAACAGTATCACAATCTGTTGCCTTTATCTTTCACTCACTTCTAAATCAAATCCACACGATAGCTAGATTAAGATCTTTATCACAGTTGGAAGTTAATGATCTCACTGATTTCGTCCTCAAAAGCCACCAGAATCAACAAAAATTAAAAGTTCCTTGTTGCAGCTTTGCGATGCGATGACATTTACACAAATAACACTCTAACCTTTTCTTGTGTGTGTTTAGTTTTTAGTCTGGACAGAACAAGACGTCAGAGTCCTCAGTGAGAAACACCGACAGTAACACGAAGACATCTGTGGACTCAACCACATGTGGTACGTAACATACACCTCCACCTGCATCTGAATTGTTGTGCATTCTGAAGTACGGCTGAAGTTTTGAATGTCCTTTGGTTTTCAGAAGACACTGGAACAAAGAAGTAGAAGAAGATTGCTTCAGACCCGTCTTCTCTTGGTTGAGGAAGACTTCAGGCTGCTGTGTTTCCTGCACTGATGAGGATCAGGGACGTGTGAAGTGAAGTTCTGTGTCGGGTTTCTTTAGCATGGTTTTCTGGCTTCTAGGGAACTGTTCTATCAAACCCCTCATAGATCTTCCGAGGGCAGCTCGGTGGCTCAGTGGTCAGATTTGGCATTGTGGTTTCCCACCAGAAGCTACTGGCTTCTTCTGGCCTCTTTCTGTCTGTGTAAAGCCTGATCATTGTCTCTGTGTCTGCGTGGGTTTCCACCGGGTGCTCCGGTTTCCTCCCACACTCAATTAGTCAATAAAGAATTAGATAGGATTTTAAGAAACTGTCCCATGACTTTGATTAGGCTAAGTAATACCACTAGTGTTCAGTATTTCCTCAGTGTAGATTTCAGGTTTAGTAAGTGAAGCTGAACTTCATATTCATGATGGATCAAATCATGTGAAATGTGTCCGTAGAGACAAGCCGACAGAACAATAACAGCTTTTTTCAGCAAATAAATATCTAAAAAAAAAAAAAACCTGCACTGCACCAAACAGCAGACAGACAGTAAGAGACTAGTTGGTGAACATAATGGACCATTCAAACATAAGCATGATTACACTACAATTACAATGTAGTGTTCAATGTTACTTATTTATTAAATCTCTATTGACTATTTTAAAATTTAAAAGGCACACTAATGTCAAGAACCCTCCGATGTAAATTCTCATGTTGGAAATGAATTCTTGTAAGGCAAAGCCACCCTCACAAAATCTCAGTCTTGATGTCTAGAATATGCACACAAAACACCACTCTTTGCAGCTCTCTGTCCACCCCAGGGACCGAATGTCTAAGACATGGTGTAGATTCTGGCCTAGATATCTGTTTACACACAAGACAGGAAACATAAATACGCATTTTTTTCATTCAATGAATTAAACTGCACACATCTGACCCTGTCTCTTTTTTTAAATTGGATTGCTATGAAAAACGACAACTTTGTCCTTTATTTAAATGTGCAATATTTATTGATTTCATTCTAGTCGCTGTGGCCAACAGGTTGAAGTCCAAAGAAGTAAAGCTGGTGCCAGTGCGCCACAGCCGTCTCCTGCCCGTGTCCTAACTGACCATGTCCTGCAATCCTTAAATTAAATCATTCCATTGATAATATTGCTAGTGAACTTATACTTAATTTTATGAGTGTATACATATTATATCCAGAGGGTTTGTAAGTTGCCAAAGCAGTCATTGTATCATGTGGCACAGCCATTAAGCATGGCTACAGCCTTTAATGCGTTTAAAGGACCTGAACTCTGTAATCTAAGGTCTTTGGCTTCTACATAAGTAAAATGTAACTGATGGATCAGGGCCAAAATTATGCTTATTGTTGCACATATGGCCTTAATTTTGGCTTTGGCATAATTTCTTCAAAACAACTTTTTTTAATCATCAAAAAAAAGTTTACTTTTTATAGAGTTAACATCACAACACACGTATTTCCTGTAGATATACAGCATATTCACCAGTCAAGCTCTTTCTGCCCGTGGAGAACTGAATTATTTGTTCAACATAAATACATTCTTATTTTGTAGATTCATTATTTCCACTGTACAGCCCCATGAATAGAAATGTTTTTGATCGTATTTTCTATATCGGGCTTTGTTTTGACGACAACCTGGCCAAACCGGAAGTGTAGTTCGTCCATTTCCGGTAAAATCCGCCATTTTTCATGATCGACAATTCTATCTGCAGTTGATTTAATTCACTCGCAGCCCCAAACAATCGAGCAGAGACTGATGGATGAATATATTTGAAAAAAACAGCGCGATTTTTGCTGCGATTTCTACAAGCAAGACCACTTTGTAGTTTCATAAGCTCGTTGTTGAGTTACGTCTGACATTATGACTACCAAGAAACTGGCCAGGTAAGTAGCGGATAAATCGTGAGCCTTTAGCTTTTAGCGTTAGCAAATAGCTAACATTAACCTAAATAACAAGAAACATGGCGTCTTGAGTTGACAGCGTTGATAGTTTACATAACTAACGTTGGCTACTTTATATATTTGTGTTATGTTGAGTTATTGAATACTTCTCTAAAATGTTAACTCTGCTTTAAAATGGTGAGCAGTATTCAGCCCCAGTGTGTCCTGTTGCTAATATTAGGCACAGAAAACACCAAAGCTAACATTGGATTTAACATTATTGCACTTTTCTTGCCTCCATAGAGAATTAGGATTATTGAGGCAGCGGAGTCAGTCCACTAATGGGTCCAAGAAATCATTGGTATCTAGTAAGTACGATTCTTCAGTCGTATAATGTGTTTAAAAAGAGTTTATGATTCGACCTGATCCTGTTGTCTGTGCATGTTCACGCTGCTGTATTTGTTGCTGTCGCTTTTCTCTCAGATCAAATATTTTCATACCTGATTGTGATTGACTTTGAGTCCACTTGCTGGAGAGAGAAGAACAACTACGGCCAGGAAATCAGTAAGAAAGCCCTTTTCAATTTGTATTTCATATGGACCGTTTCAATCTTCACACTTGCTGATGACATCCATCCTTTTCCTTCTTCCTTTTCTTTGCAGTTGAGTTTCCTGCGGTTCTCCTGAACACATCCACAGGGGAGGTCGAGTCAGAGTTTCACACTTATGTTCAACCTCAAGAGCACCCCGTTCTGTCCGACTTCTGCACTGAGCTGACCGGGATAACACAGGTGATGAGTATCCACATCCTGCTGCACACATATCAGTGGACTTTCTGGTGCGTTTTACATTATATCTAACAGTTTTATTTCTCCTGTCTCACAGATGCAAGTTGAAGCAGGGATCCCCCTACAGATTTGCCTTTCCCGGTTCAGCCGCTGGCTGCAAAACCTGCAGCTCAATATGGGCGTTGTCTTTTCCAATATACAACAGAGAACTTCTGCAACTACAGCTTCTCAAAAACTGTGTACTTTCCTCACATGGTCAGGTAAAAGTCAACTGCAACAGTCCGGAATTCTTATGTTACGCTTCGTTCATCATATAGACTCATCATGAAGGTCTCCGCCTCCGTTGATGAAGCTATTCCTGTATGGAGAGCACACTAAATATCAACTAGAATACTATTTTGATCTTCAGATATCACAAATCATGTACAGAAATACTGAGGCTTGGTCACGGCAAAAACATGATTTATTCACAAGTGGAAAATTCGAGTTAAAACATGTCATTCATTTTAATGTGCCTGCTTCTGTGTTGTGTATCAGACTGGGATCTCGGAGTTTGTTTGCAATACGAGTGTAAACGCAAGCAGCTCCATAAACCTGATGTGCTCAACAGCTGGATAGATCTGAGAAGCACCTACAGGGTAAGTGGAAGCTAACTGGATTTCCTACAATTGCTAGGACTAGACCTAATGATGTCAGCATCACACATCTTGTGATAACCTGCTTCTTGTATTTTTCAGCTGTTTTACGACAGGAAACCCAAAGGCCTGAATGGGGCTCTACAAGATCTAGGAATACAGTTTTCAGGGCGAGAACATTCTGGTATAGAAAAAAAAAATCTCTTTAGTCAAAATTAAATCGTATCCTAAGATTTAAAAAATGTAATCTTACCCATGTGTTTTGTTTTTCTCCTCTTTTCCTCAGGTTTGGATGACTCCCGAAATACAGCTCATCTGGCAGCGAGGATGATGAGGGATGGGTGCGTGATGAAGATCACCAGGAGCCTGGTGAGGGTGAGTGGCCGTCGTCCAGCGATGCATCCCAGCTCCTAAAGCCCCGTCTCCTCAAACACAACCTGTTATGGAGGATATGGAAGTCTTCATGGATGAAGCTTGTTTGGGAAACACTACATGAAGAGTTTTTAAATTTTCTTGTGAAGCTTTCTCATATAAATAAACCTATATATAACTTTTGCTATATCTCAAAAACTCACTTTTTCCACCCTTTACTCAATATAAAATATGACGTACAACTTTCTGGACCTGGAATAGAGGCAGTAAACATGCAGTTTACAGGGACTGCTGACATGTTTACTTCAGAATCCAGTTTCAAGGAAAAATCAGGAATGGGTGATATTTCATGAGTTACTGATTTTATCTCTCATCTTGTCTTCTTCCTATAGACCCCATTAATGGCCAAACCAATGTTTGGAAACACAACTGCAGACAAAGAAAAATCCACCACCAATAAAGAGGAAAACATACTGACCACAAACAACCCCTCAGTGTCCAACATCCCTCCCAAATCATGTCAGATGAAATCAGGGTCAGGGCTTATTAGAAGGGGTTCTGATCCAAAGGACAACGTAAGTCCAGTTCAGGAACCTGTTCAAATCTTTCAAAGCCTGATCTCTCCAAAGACACTGCTGAATGGTTCAACTACGCCACTATGGGGGAGGTCAACTACAGCAAAGGCTGCTACGAATATTCCCTCTTTGGTGATGAGAAATTGTCCTTCATCACACAATAATAACAACAACAACAGCCTTGTTCTGTGTTCTACTACAGTGGGCTGCCTTTCAAATCAGCCTCAGACAAAACAGCCCTCAAAAACAGGAGGAAAAGTTGGACTTGTGGAGGAAGAGGAGTGTGCAGAGCTCCTAGTGGAAACAGAGGACAGGTGTGGTTCCTATGATGATGTGGTGTTGGAGGGTGACGATGGTGTCATAAGTGAAACGGAGAGAGAATCTGATATCGACTATGTGTCAGATTTTGACAGCGGATGTCATGTGTTGGAAGAGTCTGATAATAGACATTCACCAGGCGGTCAGGTCACAGTAAGGGGCGAAGCGAGAGAAACAGTGAGGGCTGACAACAACTTTAAAACTCAAAAGATGACCATCGACTCATCAACAACTTCTCTCTCTACAAAAAAGATGAAATTCAGTGTTAATGTGTCTAGTCACTTAGATGAAATCAGGCAGCATTCAGCACTCTCGGAGCCCAAATCTTGTTTTGCCGTGCCTAAAACTCCAAAATCCAAATTGAACCAGCACAAAACCGGACTTAAAACCTCTCTACAGGTTCAAGGAAAGCTCAATGAGCCTCATAACAATGCTAAAACAAACACACCCTTTCCATTCAGGCACCATCCCTTCATGCCAGAGAAGACCTCCACCCCCAACTGCTCATTTGCTAGGCCCAAAGCAGTCATCACACCACACACAAATCACAAAAAGACTCCACAATCTTCCTTTACCATCTACACTTCTCCAGGAAACTCCTCCCGCACCTCCTCATCTGTCTCCTTTAACGCTTCCAAGAATGTCCTCTCCTCGTTGTCAACCAACACACTCTCCTCACGCACCAATCAGTCCTCCTTATCTGTACCGATGAAAGGAGGACAGAGGGTAACATCCCCGCTGTGTGGATGCGGGCGCCGTGCAAAGCGTCAGGTCGTATCAAACGGCGGTCCGAACCAGGGGCGAGGGTTTTATTGCTGTCCTGTTCGCCGGTCGGGCAGCGGAGGCAGGATCCAGAAGGGATGCGAGTTCTTTAAGTGGGAGTCCGCTCTGATGAAGAGCAGCTCAGTGGCCTCTCCTGCCGTCAGGTCATCTGTGTCACTCTGTCAGATCAACTCAACTCTGAGCTGTCGTCCACCCCAGAGGTCAACAATAAGAAAGAGCTATTAACTTGTTGAAGAAAAGAAAGCTGCTTCAGTCGCATAGAAGATTCCTTGATCATTGAATTTTGTTTTTTTAACTTTTCCTTTTGTACATTGTGTGAAAGTAAAATCTGACATTTCTTTCTGTTGCTGCTAAACCCACAACCACAGGGGACGTCTCCCCTCGTAAACTACATGCAGGAGAAAAAAGTCAAAGCTGTTATTTGTATTGACGTAATGAATGCTTAACTTAATTTATTGATTCTGTTGTGGACAATACATTTGCTTTTATCAATTTAAAATGCCCCCTACAGTCTAACTGCTTTTTAACATCCTTATAAATCCAATATTTTGAAGAGTTTACATATGATGGTAAATATCACTATACCGATGGTCACTATATTGGTAAGTGACCATCGGTTGTACACTACTTTTTCCAATGCATTGTGGGATACATTGAGTGCACGATATAGGGCATAATATTCGGACAGCACTACAAAATGGCGTAGTCACTATGTAGTGCACTATATAGGGAGTAGTGAGTGATTTCGGAAACGGCCTGCCTGTTTATACCTTTTTAGGACATAAGAGGTGTATGAGCTTGAATGCATGATGACAAGTAATGAAATGAATGACTGATGCTGATGAAATGGATTTTATTGAGAAATATCACTGATGAACACTGATAAGAAACTTCTTTTTCAATGTGTTGTCCAGTAAATGTACCATTTTGAAAATGTGCTCAAATGAAATGTTAAATAATAAAGTGCCTGTTTATTGTGCATGTTCAAGACTTCGTTTCATTTTCTAACTTTTTAAATTTGCTTATGGTTTTAGTAGACATTTGTAATGAGTGGTGGTAAAAACTACTCGCATATTTTACTTTAACAGAATGACCTATACTATAATGTAAAAAAACTAAGCAATTAGAAAAACTCATACTTTATACCAAAAGTGAAAAGTGTCATTTGGCAGATTTGCCAGTTTCAAATTAATTTATTTTTATATATTACTGGATTATAACTATTTTTGCTGCGTTCATCATTTTAATGCTGCAGCTGGTAATTGTGGCTACTTTTTTTTTTTTTTTACAGTTTTATATGGTGCTTTGTGGTTTAACCTGTAATAAACATCATGGTTTATTAGTTGATTTATATTTTGTATTAATTATCCAAATATACAAAGTAACGAGTGACTATCAAGTAAATGTTGTGGAATGATAAGGACAACAAGTACAAGCTCCTCCAAAGTCTGATTAAGTGTAGTACCCACAATGATGGAATGTAACTTAAGTGCATTTAATCAAGTACTGTACCCAAGTGAAGTTTTGAGGTAAGTGTACTTTAGTTGAGTATTTCCGTTTTCTGATATTTTGTACTTACACTCCACTATATTTAAATATTGTACTTCACTTCATTTATTTAACAACTTTTAGTTACTAATTACTTAATAGGTTCTTGAGCAGCACATTTTTACATTGATTTATTTTTATGGTGATAAATAAATAAACAAACACTGCATCTGGGTATCAGGGAAAAAAAGCTGAATATCGAATCTGGCAATAAACTGAAGGTATTAGTAGGTATCCTTCCGGATTTTAAAGTATAGGACGACATGAGAAAAAAAAAGAAGAAAAAAAACAACATTTTTTCCACAAGTAGTTCAAGATTCATATACTGCTGGACTTAAAACTTCTTAGATTACTTGCATGAATAATATGAAGTACTTTAACTGTGTGCTGATAATGATATTGAAAACTTTGCAATTTAGTTTGTTTTACATTAATAAATCGATGTAATAATGCAGATATTTATTGAACAATTAGTTAAATGCTTGATTACTATTTTCCATGACAGTTGTGGTCTGTCTGTGAGACAGAGAGGGACAAAATGGCTGACAGCCATGGACATTAGACTGACCCTCAGTCTTACTCATTAACTATAAAATAAAACAAAGATGGGGAACATTAATGTTTGAGAGGAGTTTCTGCCTTGATGAATGAAAGAATGTTTGTGAGTTTGCTTAATTAAAGAACATACCTCCTGTTCATAACACTAAAACTCTAATTGCCAAAATGTTACATTGTGAGCGACAGGAGATTCTGAGATTCTGCATTGATGTGGATTGGGAACGCTGGAGGAACGACAGCGAGCGAAGAAAAAACTGGTACTGTTTGTTCTCCTCTAGACATTAAGTTTGGAATTTAACACAGGGGCTTCTCATGGTCGGTTCTGGCTCCTCTGTCACTGATGCTCTGTAGATGGATGGACCACCCGCTGCAGAGCCTTCCTGTCCTGGGCCGAGCACCAACCAGACAACATGTCACTCCGCAAAACTTGATTACAGGAAATCATCCTGGCTGCTCTCGTTCTGGAGAAACGAACAGTGACCATCAGGACTCTGCAGATATATCAACCATGTTTGATCCCCCTCGTAAAGTACAGGTGACAGATACTCACACTTTCTCTTCAGGCTCCTGTGGCTGCTCGTCTCCATTGTTTGGGTCGTCTTGTTCGTCTTGGTGTTTCGTCCTTTCAACCGTCCGTCACCTGCAAGATGAGAAAGAAGAGCAGTGGCAGTTTCATGTCTCTTTGTGCAGGTTTTGTGGGGATTTTGTGTGAGTTTTTTGTGAATTTGTGGAGGTTTAAGTATATTTGTAAAGATTTTTTGCATTTGTGGAGGTTTGAGTATATTTATGGAGGTTTTAGTGAATTTATGGAGGTTTGTAGAGATTTTGTGTGTAATTGTGGAGGTTTTGTGGTTTTGTGTGTCATTGTGGAGGTATTGTTTATATTTATGGAAGTTTTTTGTGAATGTGTGAAGTTTTGTGGAGATTTGGTGTGTATTTATGTTTATTTTGTGTGTCATTTTGAAGATTTTGAGTGTATTTGTATGTTTTGTTGAAGATTTTTGCTTATTTATGGAGGATTTGTGTTTGTGTAGATTTTGAATGTTTTGTGGAAGTTTTGAGTGTTTTTGTGGAAGTTTTGTGTTTATGTGTGTGTGTGTGAGTGTGTGTGTGTGTGTGTATACTGTATATATATATATATATAAATACCTTCAGTTTATTACCAGATTTGATATTCAGCTTTTCTTCCTGATAACCACAAACGGTGTGAAACGTTTGTTTATTTATTTATTTATTTATCACCATAAAAATAAATCAATTTAAAAATGTGCTGCTTAAGAACCTAGTAAGTAATGGGTAACTAAATGTTATTAAATAAATGAAGTGAAGTACAATATTTAAATATAGTGGAGTGTAAGTCCAAAATCTGTATATAGTGTATGAATCTTGGACTACTTATGGAAACTTTTTTTTTCTCACGTCGTCCTTTACTTTGAAATCCGGTATTCTGTACATACATGTATGTAAGTAATGTATTACTTACTCAGCTAGATAATTACTTTTACTTACTTCAGATACTTCTACTACTATAGAAAGTAATATTTTAACACGATATATTTACTTTTACTCAAGTATGATTTTCGAGTACTTTTTACGACACTGAGTACTTGAGTAAATGTACTTAGTTACATTTAATAGGTTTTTTAAAACAGCATTACTGTTTACAGTCATGGGCAATGAGGCGCACAACGTTTCGCGATTCGCCGGCCGGACGCGTTTGTCCCTCCTTGCACGCCGTACAGCACAACCAAAAAACGTGCTGTGTTGTGACTGAATGAGAGCTCGTCCGCGAACACAGCTGCAGTTTCTACATGAACACATGTGTACACGGACAGGCTGTGTTATCCTGTAAACTTTACCTGGCTTTCACTGTGTGGTCGCTTCAGCTTTAAAACATCTCGGAACTCTAGGAAGTTGTTAGCTTCGAGTGCTAAGCTAGCTGTGAAGCCGAAGAGGGGGGGAGGAACCAAAACAAGAAGGTAGCACCGCCGCTGTGTAGCTTCGGGGACAACGTTTTTGACCCGTAACCAGAGCCTCCCTGCTAACAATGTCGGCCGTGGCCAACGACTCGAGGAAACGGAGCAAGAAGCGGTACGGAGCCGGCCATAAGCGGTGGAAGGGCTCCCGGGAGCTGGAGGTGGGCATGCAGGGGATCCTCATCACATGCAACATGAACGAGAGGAAGTGCACAGCGGAGGCCTTCAACCTGCTCAATGAGTACGCAGACCAGCTCTTTGGGCCTGAGAAGGTGAGTTCAGGTGCACTTTATAGTCCCTCACATTCATATCAGAGCTCTTACGTTGTACACTGTGGTTCAGTCTCTATGCTGCTGTACAAGTTGACCTGGGGACCTCCATCTTGTCACAGCTGAGAGAAACACAGAGTATTTAAATACTCTTTATTACTTTATTTAATGTCATTTTTTATTTGCATGGTAGTTCTGTGTGTTGCATTCAGGTAGCCAGAGCAGAATCCTCTCATTGTGCACATGCCTATGACAGGATACTTGTATTAAAGGAGAAGTTAACCCATAAACGAACATTTCAGTCTTTACCTGCTCACCCCTGGAAAGTTGGGTGAACTTTCGTAGTCCACCAAACATTTCTGGAGCTTCACAGCAAGACAGTGTTGCAAGCGTTCTCCTGAACAACTGAAGCGGATGGGGACTTATTTTAAAATGACCCAGAAAAACATAAAATGGCTCCATAAAACACGTAACACATAATCAGAGTCTCATGGATGCCCCGAGATCCAGAATAGATTTGAAAAGACATTATTGGCATTGTTTTAAAGGGTTTCACTGTGGCTGCTCAGCCAAAAGCGTTGGCACACACACCATTTGAAGTGGGAACACAGGCTTGATTGAATGTTGAGGCTATAAATAACATCTTTTCAAATCAATTTGGGACGTCAGGGCTTCTGTAGACTTGGATTATGCCGGACAAGCCGTACGGAGCCGTTTTATGTTTATTTTCAGGTTTGTGGGTTTTTTTGACATTTTATAAAAGTCCCCATTACTTCAGTTGTTTCATAGATTTTATGTGAAGCTTCAAAAATGTTTTGTGCACTAAGAAGCTTAACCTGACTTTACATCTGCATGAGGGTGAGTGGATACGTACTGAATATTTTATTTTTCTGCGAACTTATCCTTAAACATCAGGCTGGTCCCTTTGTCAGTGCCCACTATTTGTCTCTTAGTAATTAGTCACTAAGTGTGAATTCGGAATCGCTTAAACTATTAATCAGTTAGAAAATCAATCACAAAGGAGAGGTTAAGGATGAAAACTGTCACATTTTGTTCCTTCCAGCTTATGAAATTTGAGCGATTGATTGTTTTATGTCATGTCTTTTTTTTTTATGTCACCTTGCACTCAAAACTGTTAGAGGCATTTTTAAAAACGTTGTCGACAGGATATATCAGCACTGTAGTAATAAAGTGCGACTCTCATGATCACAGCTCCAAGATAATAATGGGAGCAGCAGCGAAGAAGAGGAGGCCGAGGAGGAGGATGTTGACGTAGCGCTGAAGAAGGAGGTGGCACAGCTGCAAGCATCTGGAGCTAAACGAGAGAGGCGCTTCCAGGCTTTGGAAAGTGGAGCAAACAACGTCATCTTCATCAAGACTCACAATCTGGGTAAGTCCTGTCATAAAATGAGTCAGTGATGAGGTTTATTCTTGGATTTTAATTTTAATGTGATCATGTTTTTTTTTTTTCTCCACTCGTAGAATCTGACAAGCTGGTTCATCACATCCTGTCTGATCTCCACACCACCAAGAAGAAAAAGTCACGCGTGATCCTTCGAATGCTACCAGTGAGAAGATAAAATCATAACATAATACATGTGTCTTCGCTGAAGTATAGAACAATGTTTTAAGTACTCAAATGACCAAAGTTTAATGAGCTTGTGTCTTTATTATAGTGGTCTGAGACAGTAGGTCTCTTAGGGATTAATAATCAAAAGGATGTTAAAATGTTCTCATCTGCAGTGTCTCATCCTTGTTTTTCGTATCTCCCAGGTAACTGGAACATGCAAGGCCTTCCAGGAAGACATGGTGAAGTACCTGACCACTTTCCTGGAGCCTTGGTTCAAAACCCCAAACTGCGGTACCTACCAGATCGCCTTCAAGGCCCGCAACAGCAGCCACAACAAGAGAGACGAAATCATCAAATCAATCGCAGGTAGTGTTGGACTGCTGTTAATACGCTGTGATCATTCGATCACGACCGAACAAAGCTGACCCGTCCGTTTTGTTTTTGACCGTTGCAGGCTTAGTGGGGAAGCTGAACCCGAAGAACAAGGTGGATTTGACCAACCCAGAACTGACGATCATTGTGGAGGTCATCAAGGCCGTGTGTTGCCTCAGCGTGGTTAAAGACTATACGCTGTATAGAAAGTACAATGTCCAGGAAGTAGTGAAAGAGGACACACCGAAGCCTGACGTGACCACGGTCAAAAAATCAGACGCAAACGCAGCTGAGCAGAAGGAGGAGCACGACACGGACGAGACAAACAAGGAAGAGAAGAAAGGCGACGAAGACGGCGACAAAGATGTGCCGCAGGACAACGAGCAGGTCGATAAGGGTGAAGGTGACGGAGAGTAACTGCTCACACTGAGAGTCAATTATTGTCAGTTGGTGATTTAGATTTAACATTTCTTTTAAGAAAACATCTCAAGTTGCTTTATATTGTAGTGCTTTTATTTTGTAATAAGAGTTCATAAGGAAGATTTTTTTTTATAGCTGATAACAGAATAATTTGTCAAAGAGTCGAACAGAATCCAGGTAAATGTTTTTTACGTTTCATCCATATCTGTGACACACTGGTTCAGACTGAGTCAATGTCCATTTTTAGATAACAGTGACTTTAAATTAACTGTACAATGTCACCGTCTCGCAGAATAGCTCTTCCACCAACTGACATTTTTTAATGCTGACTTTGATTATTTTTTTTTTATTTCAGTGTCGTCTTATTTCCGAGATTTTTACTCCAAAGAAAAGAGAGTTTTGTTCAGGTGCACTGGTGTGATTTTTTTTTTTGTAACTGGTATTTCCTAAAACAGTCCCTGAATTAAAGCTACCTGTGTGTTTGACCTTTCTTGGCAAATATCCTTTTACTCATGTTATGGGACATTATATTTGACTGATACAACAGGTGCAGTACAAATACAAAACAACATGGATACAATACAGAGTAAATAATGAAAAGAAAGAGGTGAAACTACGTAAATATACCATATTTACAGAAACCTGCTAAGTCACACCTGCAGGGTGTTGGTGGTTTTTCACTTCACATCATGTTGTGAAATTTCCTGTCTGACATTCGCTGTGTCTCAATTCAGGGATTGCTTTCTTCAGAGGCCGTGTTAAAGGCCAATTATGTCACAATGTCAAATTCGAACACTCCTGCAGATGCTCCTTCTTTTCCCTGTTTCTGGAGGATGCACCGCTACTGTCCTTCGTGGCCTCACATATCCCAAGATTCTTTGCGTGCCCGAAAAAGAAGAAAGAAAGAGAGAAAATGGCGACATCGCGTGGAGTAGATCGTCACTTTCGCGGGCCTGGTCGGCAGAAATTGTAACGTAAGGTTAAAACATCTGGTGACGCAACCAGGAAATGCTCCAAAGGCTAGACCGTCCCATTTAACAACGGCTGACGCCGTGACAAGGACTCGCCTTCGAAGACCGCAAAGGCCGGGTCCTTCGAAGGATGCCGACCCTGAATTGAGACACAGCAACAGTGTTATGTGCGGCACCACCATAATTCAACTTGCGGTTCTTCTCTGCACCACAAGATGGAGTTAATCCCTCATTGTGTAGAGACAGGGAGGACTGTGTGACAGGTGCATGTGGTTATTACTAATTGATGAATCATTCATCAAAACCCACTTACTTTATTTGCTACCATCTGGTACAAACAGCTGTTTCAAATAATTTTCTAAATGTCTTGCAGTTGTTTGTAATTGAGAACAGTGTATACTTTTATATCAGGTTCAAATGATTACACACCTCGTGATTTGATAGATGGTGTTTCATATTTCAACATGTGTTCGAGCAGCTGAACTGTGGGTAACAACTATAACCGGTGAGTCTTTGGTCAGTTTCTGGAGTGAAAATATGTCTTGTGACCACATCAGAAGAAATCCAAAATCTATGAAGTAACAAGAATGTAGAGGAGTCGTGTTCACCATTTGACTTGGCAACAAACACGAGCAGTGGATACTGATGGAACAGTGATGGAATGGAAGTATATAAATACTGACCTCTACTTGAGTACAACAACAATGAGTAGTCCCATTTTCTGCTACTTTATTCTTCTATTCACTATATTTTGTACTTTTAACCTCAGTAATTAGTTACTCTGCAGATTGCACGCCGCAGACGAGCCAAAAAGGAGCAGCCGATTTTAAAAAATGATTCCGATTATCAGAAAAATGCTGAATATCGGATCTGATAACTGACCAGGTTGATCATCCATTGGCTCATTGCATACAGTGTAGAGAAACGTACAACATATATATACATTACTATTACTTGTATTTTATTGGTTCTATTGCCAGAAATTTACTTTTGATACTTACAGTTCATTTAATATCCGACACCTTAAGATTCATATGGGTTACTATTTTAAAACAATAGCTTTACTTTAACTCAAGTATGACTTCTATGTAGTTTTTACAACACTGGATGGGAGTCGGTGCTGTTGATTTTGCGGATTGGGTCAAGTATTAAAAATTACAGGAAGATTTATCCTTTGGAGACCATGATAACCTAGAAATTAAAACTGAATGTCTATCCATCCAGAAGTTGTCGAGATATTTCACCCTAAAACATAAATGTCAAACTTGTGAGGCCGCTGGAGGAAAAGTCAATGACCAAAGTCAGTAGGGATCATCGTCTGGGGTCCACAAATAGCAATCTGTCCTGTAGCTGTTGAGATGTTTCAGTCTGAGTAACTAACCGACGTAACTATCCTGAGAGCAACGTGACTAAATATGAGAGACGCCTTCTGTGGTTTTTTGTTTTGTCTTGTATCTGTGACTCTCACTTTACTCAGTTATCCACTTTACAAGTTTGAGCCAGAACATCGTGCTCATGCTTCTGTAGAAGCATCTGGGGTCTCTGCTCTGCGTCCTCAGAGCCTTTTCTGCAAAGGTCACCGTGGTTTTCATGCTTTTTGTCTTTTGAAGACATCACCGGGAGAACTTTGCATAGAGATTTTTGGGATAGACTCATCAGAACTGAATATCAGGGGAAAATTCTGTGAAAATTAAAAAATGGTGCAGTGTAACCGCAGCGGTTCAGTGAAAAGGCATTGTTCTCAGTGAGGACTCCCACAGCTCTCCGTCACGTACACATAACACACACACACACAAGCATTAACACGACTGTGAATTCCTCTCTGCTCATTACACTCGGGCTGAACTGTTGTTGTGACCCGCCAGTCGTTATCTCCACTGCATTCAGCTAAAAACTCACAAATTGCATTGCCGCCGACGCTCAGGTGCCCCAATCAGTGTGACCTGCTGACAGGCAACACAAGGGGAAAGGACTGGATGTTTTCTGCCTGCCTGTGTGTTATTAGTACAATGCCAATTAGAGTGTGTGGCGAACCTACATAATGGCGAATATGCAGTGATGGCTCTTAATGATATCACAGTGGTGGCATCTTAATGATATGTCTGTCTGCACGGTGAAGTCCTTACGTCTTCAATAAAACAACATAATAAAAGTGTAATTTCCTCCTAATGTGGATGTAATTATTTACTATCTTGGAACGCTTTTTGAAACAAATGATATTGAGATATATTTGTTTTCCCATTTATTAAAAAGAAAATGTTTTAAATGTTTTGAGGAACAGCGTAATTAAAATCAAGAGAATATTTTACAGCGCTAACCGCTTGGTGCCGTCTACAGGAGAAAACAGCCTCTGATGTTTTAATTGCCCCCAAGGCCGCGTCCGACGCTCGCCGCCGTCCAGCCAGACAGGCACACAAACACGTACACACTGTTCTGCCACACAGGACCGAAGCGCTTATTCAGGTTTAAATGTCACAGGCCTGTGAAACAATTGCATCCACAGGCGCATGTGCACACGGTCCCCGGGGTCAGGATTAGCGTCAATTGGTGTGGCTCCATATCTGACCTTTATGAGTGGCTAAGTAGTGCTCTCCAGGGCCTCATTTGTCTCACTTTACCCCAACAATGGCCTCAACCCCCTCACGACTGTAGCCCTCTCGCTCACAGTGCAGGATGAACACGTCGAGGCTCGAATTGTTGAGTTTTTTTCGAGGACCGCGGGTCTACTTTCACGATAACAGTCCCCTCAAAACTGAGTCACAGTACTGAAGCATTGCATCGTAACCGCACATATTTATGATTAAATAAGCAACAATCAGAGTTAAAGTTTGGGGCAGAAAAAACAACTTTTGTTATGAATTATGAAGGGTTTATCACTCAGCTAATCTTCATGAGAACTATGTGGGTGTGGTTTTATCACATTTGATTGACAGAGGCCAGGCAACATGCTGAGTAACCCAATATCACACTTTGATTCAGGTGTTTCTCAACTGTGATTGGTGGTTCCTCCTCTAACAGAGACCCAACCAATGACATACGAATCAGTATCCCGTTCCATCTCCCTTTAAATGTCTGGCCTAGCTTTATGTTGCTGTTAAATCCCACTGATGAAATGGAATTTGCCCACTCGTCACAGAGCTGCAGATACAAGAACGTGAGCATTTCTCCACACAAATGTTCTCCGAGTTCACGGCAAATTTCCAACTAATGACGAAGATTGTGTCCTACAGTCAAACTGTCCACATTAAGAAACTATGTGGCC
The DNA here is from genome assembly GCA_963678695.2 of Diplodus puntazzo. Taxonomy (NCBI): domain Eukaryota; kingdom Metazoa; phylum Chordata; class Actinopteri; order Spariformes; family Sparidae; genus Diplodus; species Diplodus puntazzo. The sequence goes on along the minus strand of OZ023156.1, from coordinate 7,069,821 downwards.
ATCATGAAACTCTATTTTATAAACCATCAGCTGATGATTCCTCTAAAATGAAGCAGCGTCTTCTAGCTACACCTCACAACACTGTGAGCTGAAGCCATCAGATTGTTTAATTTCAACTGTTGGAGTCCTGACGTCAAGAGAAAGATTAGAGAGAAGTTGAAATTGAAGTTGAAGCAGAACTACATTTTTCTGCTCTCTTGTCCCATTAATCATTTTGCAGATTTGTCTTGTGGCAGCTGAAGACTACTGTCCAAGAACAATACACACATTTAGTCTATAAATATTTCCACTTTTAGTTAATGTGTTGTTACAACAGCACAAACCTTATAAAGGCCTTTCCTTACCTTACAAGGAAAAACCCAATCACTTCAGCACTCACCCCTTTTCAAGCTTTCCAGGCCTTTTTCAAGAAAAACATTGTTGGAAAAACACAAAGTGTAAAGAATGAAATCCATTTGGCTGCTTCAGTTTAAGGGTCCTGCTATTGTTCATGCTGCACGCTGTCGTGACTTACTGGGACACCTACAGGACAAAGCCATTGTTAATATTAATAGAAAAACAACTTATTTGAGTCATGATCAAACCGAATGACACAATCACTGAACAAATCAGAGATGAGAGGGAAAGTTTATGTCCTGTGTCAGTTAATTCCAGGAGTTTACAGTCTAAGTCTTCTAAGTCAAAATATTCCAATCTTGCATGTGAAAAAACATGTCGGAATATTTTGACCCCTCTTAAAACAGCCCTATCTAACAATTTGTAGTAATTTACACGTGTTAATCACTTTTTTAATTGGCCATATGTGAGCAATGTGATTGCAGCATGACGCAGAAAATGAGACCTTCCCCGTCTCTCTTGGTTGCATTTACAAGCTTGTGGACGATGTTTTGAAGTTGTTTAATGCCGCTGGATGGTGGATTTCTTCGCGCCGGACTCTGATCGTATTTTCCACGACGGTCCAAAGGATTTGACCTTATGCACGCTCTCGAGTGCCTCGCCTCAGTGGCTCTCTTAGCGCCGCCAACAGAGAGGAACAGCAGCTAACGTTAGCTTAGAAAAAAGGAGTTCGAGAACACAAACTAGAACGCCGAGGTTCCACGAAGACCTTGTGCGTCTGCAGTTGTGTTTTACATGATTTCTTGTCAGTCACAATCACTGCAAATGTGTACAATTTGGGGACGTTTTAAAAATCATGAAAAAATACAACGAACACACGCTACAATCACTTGTAGCAGCTTGCAAAGTCCAGCATCGACTGCCCACTGGATGTCGGTATCTATCTGAAGACAAATTATGGCCCCTAAAATGGCCGCTGAGTTGAGCCCGAGCGCCTGACAGCGACGACAATTTGTATTTTACTGCTGAGCTGTTAGTCTAATGAGGCTTTGCTGTTGTTTTGTCCATCCGTAGGTGTCAGTTTGTAGCTTTCCAGATGCTTTTTCTCTTTTGTCACACACACGCACAGTCAATAGATGCACACGCCAATGATTTCTTTTATTTATTTATATCTATTGTTACCGTGATTGGAACAGGGTTTTTGGAGGACATCTATTTCCCTGGGAGATTCTGTGTGTGTGTGTGTGTGTGTGTGGCAGCCAGTTGTGTGAATGGGGTTCAGTAATGAGAAATGCTTATCAACCCTCTACAGCCTGTCAGCTCGGTGCTATTAGCCGTTACCCCAACAATCCTACAGGTAGACCAAGAGTGCTCATATTGATTCCAAACATTTCCCATTTGTCCCCCCGCCTGGAGGGAGCAATCAGCAGGCGGGTTTAGTTGATTAGGATTATGGGAAGTAATTTGCGCAAGAAAAATAAGTGGGCATTTTTTTTTAAGGGGCTCTATTAATATGGTGAAATTAGTTTTTTTTTTCTCAATACCTGGGATGAAGTTGCTTTTTTTGAATGTAAATCGTTGTTTATGTGAGGAGAGGAAGGAGGCTTGTTTTTGTTTTGTTTTCAATAGAGCTGAGAAACATTTGGTGCAGCTGAAGAGAAGGAATGACAAGATGGAGAGAGGGAGAAGGCGCGAGCGAACAGCAGTTTTTTTTTCCCCTCTTCCAGTCCACACACACTCGCTCATTCTCTCCTGAGTGGTATAATCCTTTTGCCGAGGGTGTTTTCCATATCACTGGGTGGCTTTTGCTGCAGAGAGACGCATTTTAGCATAATGCTAACAAGGACCTTGACAATTAGTTAGACAGGAGAGGGGACGAGGGGGCAGAGAGGCGGCAGGGCGGCGTGCAGAGTGAAGACGTGAATGAAAAAAAAAAACTTGGAGAAAAATAGAAGAACAGGAGGGCTGTGCAGAGGAGGTGGAACTGGGACATCAGCTGCGTGACTCTAAAAGGCTTTAATTACATTTCTTTCTTTTTAGTGCTAAGAGGAGCCGGATCAAAGCTCTGTTTCACTAATGAGACTTTTATGAATTTGTCCCCTCGGTCTACCACAGACGTGTGGACGCAACGAAAAGACTCGGCGTGCAACTGCACATCGCCGAGACTCTTTCGGACTCTCTACTAACCCGTAATCGGATTCAGTTTAGTTGGTTAGAAATTTCCAGAGGCAACATGCAGTCAGTGGCCACTTTACCAGGCAGACGTGTGCAATCTAATGCAGTCCAAAAACAAAAAGCCCTGCCGTTCACTCAGTGATCTTAACAGCAGGGTTGTACTTGACTGTATTATTTTGAAATAAATCACTAATATTACTCCTTTTCTTCCCATTTACATGCATGAACAGGGAATTAAAACTTGTCAGTATGATTCAGTCCAGCACCAACACCACCACTAACTGTAAACTAATCAACATCGTCTCCTATGTATTTTTAGACGCCTGTATTTGAAGTGTTCATGACCTCTAACAGGCAACGTTTGAGCTTAGTTAAACAGCATGACACTGCTTTAATTCAGCTACAGTACAGCATCACTGGTTTGTGCTGGGGTTAGCTTGCTAGCTTCAGTTACATTAGCTTAGTGGTTGTTAGGAGAATACAGTATGACAGCCTGCGAAACATGTGACGCAGCAATGCAATTGGAAAGATAGTGTTAATAAAAAAAGTATTTGACTGTAAACACTTTTAATTCAGAATATAGTTGTTTTCTCCTAAATGGAGGCTGCTATTCTGCACCACAAAATCAAAACACCAAGGTAAACTGCATCTTTCTTTTAAAAAAAAAAAAGTAATCGATCTTTGGAATTTTTTGCTTCCTCTGAAAATGTACAATAATTGTGAACACTCTCTGGGTAAATAGCTAGCCTGCCATTAGCCTTAGCTAAATCTAAATTCCCTGCTGAAAACACAACATGAGCTGGTCTAACTGGTGACCTGTCACGAGCAAGACCAGCATATGTTGTGTTTTCGTGCTGGTCTATGCTGTTTTTTTCAGCAGGGTTACATTTTCCCAGTGCTGTCTTTGCAACTGAAAAACATCACATTTAGTTAACTGACTTTGTAATTCAGTTTTTTATCTCACATGACTAAATGTAGCTAGTGTAGCACTAGCTACATTTAGCCATGATAAAGTCAAAATGCTAAACTATTGTGGCTAAACTAGCCTAGCTTAGCAGCTGCTGCCACATTGGTTAAGTTGTTGTTGTTGTTGTTGTTATTGTCTTATTTTGTAGAAAGAAAAATTTATTGTCATGAACAAAGAAAGACAAATAACGTTTTTATCCCGTTTGAATTGTGCCATGAATCACATGAACGATGACTGACAATTTAAAAAATATGTTTCCAAGTCAAGAAAGTCGCAGTTTGTCGTAATTAACATAAAACACCATATAGTTTTGTGTTAAACCTCTCAGTGAACTACAGTGTCTCACTCAACATAAGTCATCAACACCAACCTGGCAGAAAAGGTAAAAAAAAAATAAAAGATGAAAATCCCAATAAATCTGTCCATAATTACAACTGCACTGTAAAAAGGGACGTTTGTTCCCTTCACCAACTGATGAATGTGTAGTCTTTATAATTACATATTTTTACAGTCTTATATTTATTAGTTTTATGATAATCTGTGACATCATATGTGTTATTCATGGTACAATTCAGACATGAGGGAAAATCGGAGGGGGGTGTGACTTTGGCTCTTTATATTCAGCCTTAAAAGTCATGAAATTGTTTTATTATCATCTATTTTTCATTTGACAGGGGCAGATAAAACATACATACGTAGATGAACTGAAACAACAATCCGCAGGTACTATTGTGTTCATAGCAAGATGTTAATGTGGAACAACCGTCCTTAAAGGGTTTTAATGAAGATAGGAAACTACAATAATTCATTTTTAAAGACAACAAACAGAGTACTGCAAGATACAATAAAACACACATTTAAAATCATAACAAAATTAGATGTTTGTTTCTGTCACACAGTTTCTCAGCCAGCCTGAAAACCTCAAACCTCTTTTCTTCTTCACAGCAGTTGTTACTCTACAAGAATATTGTTTGTTACTGTTATTTAAATTAAACGTATGCTAAATTCTGATCGTGATTAAGAGTTTGATTCCCTTTATTCGTTTTTTTGCCGGTACACGACTGTTGGTCACACGCGACTCATTCTGTTGCTAATTATGTGTGTTTTTCGGAGGAAAAGATCTCATTGGATTGGATAACAGCTGCAGCGGTGGATTGAGAGTGTGACAGTGGAACATGTATATGTGATTTTCAGGCAGATGACAGACAGACAGAAGGGGCTCCTCCACAGGACATACAACTTTAACAGGATTGGAAATGGTACCCAGCAGCTGTAAGAGGTAAGAGAGAAAGAGCAGGGGATGAGAGTCAAAGTGGGAGGAAGGAGGGGTGGCGAGCGACGCGAGGAGGGAGTGATGCCGGATCAGTTTTTGAGAAGGAATTAACTGTCATTCGGCTTCAAAGTTGACTAAAGGACACGTTTGTGTTTTTTGCGGCAACAGCTTGGAGAGATGGATAAGGAGGATGAAAAAAAATGGTGGAGAAAAGGGAACAAGCTTTGGGATGAATGAATCCGTTAAACACATCATCAAACGCTGCCGGCACAGCAGGGGGCCTCGGGATACACCCGTCTGAGAGTTGGGTGGTGTGGGTGTGTGCATGTGTGTGTGTGTGCAGCCTATAGTTTTGTATCGGCCTAATAAACCATCCATCTGCAGGGAGAGGAGAACAGTGGATGCGGGGAGCAGGGGGGGGGGTACAGCACTCTTTAAGCTCCATATTTACACTCCTTTCAAATGCACAGACCCGACAGATACACGGTCCTGCCCGGTGGTTTCTTTGATGCCTGTCGATACCGCTGCGTGATGATGTCATACGGCAGAGAGCAAGGGAGGGGAGGCATGATCAAAGGAAAGAGGGAGGGATGAAGACGCAGGAGAGGATATCCAAGACAAACAACGGGACAAAGATGGCGACCGCTTCTGCTATGGGACGTCCACTGGCGTCCAGACCTCCGGATCACCAGGAGGAACCCTGGATGCGCAGCGAGTGCATTCACCTCCCTCATTCTGACAGGATGACCACCGGCACGACACACTGGAACCACCAAGCCAACCTCAGCCACCAGCACCACTACCGCCGGGCTAGCACGGTAAGCTCTCTCCGTCTACCTTAGCCTTTCCCTTCCGCTGCCGTTAAACCATCAAACCCTCAACGGTCCGATGTCTGGTTACCACCACTCCATCTCGAGTATTCATCATGAGTTGCCATTCTTTCTGATAACACATTTTCTACCCATTTTCTTTCTTTTTCTCGGCCCTTTCATCATGGGGTCTTTTGGCTGTTAATATAGGCCTCTCTTTGCCATCAAAGGCAGCACATCAATTGCCTTGACTCCCAAGTGTATGTGAGGGTGAAAGAAAGAAAGGGAGAGAGGAGAAAAAAAGAAGAACACCATGTATCAAAGATCAAGGCACGCTTTCATGCCTGATTTTGGCCCTGGTTGGGTTTTTGCTTTCCATCATCTTTCCATCCTCCTTTTTCTCCCCGTTCCAGGGGCTTCAGACGCTCTCCGAAGCCATCGACGTTTTCCCCCTCCGACCCTCTGCAGTCCACATTTGCTGAAAAAGTGAAATCGGATGCTTTTTTTTTTTTTTGTCGGGGAAATGGAAGCAAAGACATTTTTTTTCTGTCTTTTTTCTTTGAGAATATTCTGTAGCTCGCAGGCTACCGGGCCCGAGCTCTGCCCCAATGATGACAATACGTGAAACAATATTTGAATAAGCAGCAGGAGGGCAGCCAGCTAATCCACTGTGGCTAATCCAGTATTGGTGCAGGCCATATTGGTAGCTGGAGTATTCAGCCCCATCACAATACACATCAGCAGGACGCCATGGCAGATATACTGACACTCTTACTACAGGCATGGCTGGGAAAGGCCAGCAGATGGATGGATGGATGGATGGATGGATGGATGGATGGATGGATGGATGGACGGATGGATGATATGGAGATACACAAATAGACAGTTGCATGGACGGATGGATGGAAACCCCTTGATGTTGATACTGTGGTTTATTTCAGGTGTTGTGTAGTCCTCTTGTGTAACTTAATTAGTGTATTTTAAGAAGAAAAAAAACACTGATTAAGACAGAAATAGAGTCGATGGACATGAACTCTATGACACTCTCACTTAATCTCAACAAACAGACCTGATGTATCGATATCCTCGAGCTCGCTCTGTGTCACTGTACAAGATTCTCCTCTTTCCTTTGTTTCTGGCACTTTCAGTGGCGGCCAAACAAAGTACTTGTCTCCAATTAATTTTCTTAAAGAGCAGAGGTCTGCTTCTCTTTCAAGAGGTATATAATGAAGATTTCACTCTCTGTGAGCATCTAAATGGGCCTTTGTGCCGGGAGGCCCCCAAGAGATAAGCCTGTTTCTGACAGGCCTCCGTACAAACGCCCAAATCTGCTGTGGCAGCTGGAACAAAGGGACCCCTGAGCTGGACCAGCGCGCCGACAAAAAGCTCCGTTTCAGTCGTCTACGGAGGCTGCCTCAATTTAAGAATTAATAATCCACTTTTTTACCTTCACTGGTTGTTGAGAGAGTAATTCGTGGGGCTCTTTGTCTTTTTATTGAGACTGTGCAAACAGTTCAAACAAGCTAGCGAGGATCATCAGGTGATGTGTAGAGGTCGTTCATGCGTCACTGACATTTTGATTAATTACCAGTTGGATTGTCGCTAATGCTTTTTTCATAATTATCTGTTACACCTTCCTATTAGTCACAGCAGTCCGTCTCCTAGAATGTGTCACAAGGTAAAACAAAAATAAGTAGGTGTAGACTGATTATCCGTCTGGCTGATTCTCAGGGACGTTATTCAGCATTTCTCCAGATTATTGGTACCAGTGTGTTTGGTTTATGTCTGATTATTAATTAAATAAATTAGTTTAACAATGTGCTACTTTGTCTGTAATGCAGCATCCTTTCTCTGTCTGAACAGTCACACATCTGTCATCTCACTCAGTATCCCGCCCACAACATTATCTGATCTTAAGTGTATTCCCCCTCCACAATTGCACATTTAAATTTTTTGCAACCTGAAGTTCTGTCAACCACGTCTGCACACTTTTTAGCCGGCGTTCATTTTTTTTGGGAATAAGTACGATTTTTCTGCATTTTTTTTTTTGCATCCATAAAAAATCCTTCAGATGGTTGTTTGGCTATTCAGAGCCACCATAGTTTGGTTTAACAAGGTTTAGTGTGTGTGTGTGTGTGTGTGTGTGTGTGTGTGTGTGTGTGTGTGTGTGTGTGTGTGTGTGTTCACGTGTTGTTCCAGTAAAGCTAGCAGCCCTAGAGGTCATTTACACTGTTGACTGAGGATTTGGCCCCTTCCACTTTATTAAATGACCAGTGTTGTCCTCATCACTTGTACATGAGCCTAATTAGTTGAAATATGCTTAAAAAATAGCTTTCACTGAGACATTGTACCTAACAAATGAGACCAAATAATTTTGATGCGCTGTTTTGAGTTCTTTTCCCGCTATAATTGTTCACTCTGATCCCTTAAACGATCCCCTACGTCACATATGTTGAGGTCCATTTAAAAAAAAAATCTAATTAAATTCATATGTCCCAACCACCTTTCAACACAAAGTGATGGCCTCGCTGGCAACATAACAAACTGGACCACTGACATCCTGAAATACACCTGGAAGCTATCAGGATATCTCTCCAGCTCCTTCATCAGCACAGATCTTAAAAATGCAAATGATGGTGTTCAAAAAAGCCCTTAAGACTTTGTATATCGGGTTCCAAATCCAAATTTTATCTCCGTGGCGTCCCTGAAATAAATCATATTGGTCGATCCAGAACAGAAAGTGAAAAGAAATACTAAGCATCAAATCTCCTGCTACAGGTTAAGTGATTATTATATGGCAGGATCAATATATTTGTTGTGATATTTTAAATATTCTAGAAGTTAACGTAACAAAGTGTTTACAGAAGAAAATGACCAGACAGATGTTTTTTTTTTAATCCAGTGAATTAAGTACTGAATACAGAACTGTTCAATTAAAGGAAATCAGTTTCATACATGATGTGAAAAATTCGTTCAATTTTGGCACAAAAACTCCGATGTGAAAAAGGTCTATGGCCAATACAACCGTTAAATAAATCAAATACTGTATAATATCACTGGCTTTTAAATTCTAAATAATGTTGTATACACTTTAAACGAATATCAGAATTCATTTAAAGGTCCAGTACGTGGAATTTAGGGGGATCTATTGGTAGAAATGGAAAATGGAATATAATATTTGTTATTATGGTTTCATTCGTGTATAATCACCTCAAACTAAGAATCCTTGTGTTTTCGTCACCTTAGAATGAGTCTTTTATAGCTGATCTTCGAGGTCCGCCGTGTTTCTACACCTGCACGCGTGGAAGGTGAAGGTGATTCGACGGGTAACCAGATGGTTGTAGCTGCCAAATATATGTGTGTTTTGAATGTGACTGCTGTCATGAAATCGTCAGGTGTGTCATTTTCTCGTATCAGTTTTTGTACATGCTAAATGCAAATATTCTAATTTGTCGGCGGATTTTTTGTTACCTTTCTGCCTCCCTGTTATCGAGTCTTTATGCCAAGCTGACATATATATATATAGGTGGTTGGATGGATGGATATATGGAGGGAAAGAGGGAGAGAGCATGCAGCCAGGTGTATCAGTCGCCCCCCCGTGTGATGACCTTTCTTCAACTAACAGCTCAGACCTCTACACTCACATCACACACACACACACACACACACACACACAGTCGAGATTCATTACAGATTCATAAGTACCAACATGCCCCCAACCCCTCCTCACCAAGACATCATAAAGGTCAAGTTCATCTTCCTCAGTATTCTCTCTTTGTCTCCCTCTCTCCTCATTGTCTCAGCGGGCACTGCAGCAACCTTAACAACACCAGCCTGTTGCAGCAGGAACCTGTGTGTGTGTGTGTGTGTGTGGGTGCGTGCGTGCGTGTGTGTGTGTGTGTGTGTGTGCGTGTGAGCGTTGACTGTTGAGGATATAAGCCAAAGTGATATGAATACATTTCCATAATGAAGCGTGTTTAGCTCGGCTCTCAGGTCTGCCAGTCTGCTGCACTGCGAAACATTTCATCAACAAACAACCGGGCCGGTCTTCTTCACTGCCCACCGAGCACATGTCACACGGGTCGTCTGTTCTGGGATTATATTACACACAAGGATGTGAAATACTGACCAGATCAAACATGTCCAGATGCTATAAATCCTCGATAGAACAACTCCGGACTTGATGTTCTTTTCAATCAAGTTGATTCAAATCTGCCCAGAAATATGCAAATCTTGATCCTGAATTAGCCTGAAACACAGATTTTAAAGGGTGAGTTCACCATAAAATGAATATTCAGTCATCCCCAATGCTGAAGGAAGGTCGAGGTGAAGTTTTGTTGTCCACAAAACATTTCTGGAGCTTTACAGCAAAACAGCGTTGCAACGTTTTCAACGAGCAGTCAAGGCTTTTAGCTTTTATCTTAGCAGCTACAGTTTTGGATTTTGGATTGTAAAAGGCTTTAAATAATGTCTTTTCTAAACTATTTTGGATCTCAGGAGTGATTTCTGTTTCTTTTTTTTTCTGCAACACTGTTTAGCTGTGAAGCTCCAGGAATGTTTCGTTGACTATGAAACTTTACCTCGACTTTCCATCAGCATGAGACTGAGATCATAATGACTGAGTTTACATTTTTGTGTGAACTCATCTTTAAAGTTATATAATATTATTTAAAAGACCAAAATCCCAGAATATCGACTCGTATTTCACGTTATTAATATCAAGTCTGTATTGTCCTTCTGTACTTGTACATATGCAGTCTTAGAATAAGTTTGAATGTTGCAGAACACTTCATAATAACTATCATTTATAAATGGTAAATTTGCTGAAATGCTTCGTAAAACATTTATAAAGCGGCTGTAAAGGTTTGTAAAGCATCAGTTGCAACTTCATAATGTCCAAACAAATAATGTTTGTGAATCGAACTGCACAGAATTTATTAAAGTATCATACAAATCAGTTGCATATATCAACGAGTAATTGCTCAATAAATGGTTCATAAAGCATTTCATTGCTTGTTAACAGTGAAATAACTATTAAATAAAGTTACATTAGCTGGAAATGTATCATTGAATAATAATGATAATATAACATGTTCCTCAGATATGATATAAAAATGTTGGTATGCATCAGAGCTGCAGCAGGGTGAAAAGATGTTAAGTGCTCAGTGTTTTGATTTCTTTTATTTCCCAGGTTCAGATCACAATGGAACAAATGTGGATCCAGGAGTGGACAGACCTGAGGACAGGTGTCTGGACCTCAGCTGAGCCACCCGACCCAGCCGGCCTGCAGGAGGCATGGTACCCTGTTAACCCTGTCAATCAGGGTTTGATCTGGAGATTCATTTACATTTAAAGAGAAAGTCAGCTCTGAAATGTGTTCTTGTAGTTTTAATTATTCTACAGCTCAGTGAGAAGATTTGTGAAACTGAAGAAGTTGATTATAAAACTGAACAGCAGAGAGACAAATGTGGTGATGATGTCATTGTCAGCTGATTGATCGATAGAGTGGTGGAGTTTGTAGTCCTAAAATCACTAAATCAGTTTGAATTTTTGCACATCCAGTTCCCTTTAGCCTGAAAACCTGTGAGGTCTTTGAATTGGTTTTCCATAATTTACATAAAGTGAGCTTACGTGTTTTAAAATAAATGTCTAAATGAGACGACGGAGGTTCGCACCGAACACAGAGACTCATTTACTCGACTTAAGTTACAAACTATTCTAACTTTATCTTTACAACATGTACATTGATCAGTTTACAGAAAACATGTGTAGTAATTGTGTGGTGAGACGTTCAGTGGTGGTGGCGTGTAAGTCATGCGACCACGGTGTCGTCTGTCTACAGCCTGACATTCACTTCTGGCTCACTTACTTACCTACTGCTTCAAGTATCATAAACTTCAATCTCAGCGATATTTCACATTTCAGTTCAATAATCCTACAAGCTTTTTGTCGAGGGAACCCGGGAGGATGCTAATTTCTACAAAAAAGAGTCATCGCTACAGCGCTCTGTAGATAAAGTCATGAATTAAATTGTGGTCACTGTCACTGGAATATAATGTACATCAGCCTGTATTTGACCTTTAACCTGTTTATTTATTACCTGTTTATCAAAGTTCAGTCTTTCCATTCTTGACTTTGGAAGCAGAACACAGAAATCAGAATATTTGGTTTTCTGACACTTCACATGTGTGTTTGTCCAAAGGTGATATTTAAAGAAATGGATGTTAATTGTAGTCTAATCTCTCTCTTTCTCTCTCTCTCTCTCTTCCTCTCTCTCTCTCTTCTCTCTCTCTCTCACACACACACACCACACACACACACACATTAACACACACACACACCTCGCAGCGGTGGCAGCTCGGTGCTCCTGACTGACTGACAGCCGGCGGAGGAGGCGTCTGACGCGCAGGATGCTCAGGTGGCGGCGGCGGCGCGTCTCTCTCTGTCCCGTCAGTCACTCTCCTCAGCGGAGGTGGGCTCCGTCAGCTGAACACCTGAACTCCAAAGGTAAGAAGATTCTTTTCTCTATGTTTTGTTTTTTTTTTTCCTCCTTGTTTCTCACCGACATGTTAGAGTCAGATTTGTCTCGCCTGGAGCAAAGTGAGCTCCACCTGCTCTGTGTCAATGCATTCTGCCGCTTGACTCATATTTATGCCAGTGTGTAATTATATACTTACATCATCCAATAAGTACTAATTAGTGTATTTTGGGGAGGCTAGCGGCTGTATTGCAATTCACTTTACATCCGTACATTGTGTGATGACGTGTTGCGGCCGCAGGGGGCGCTGTTTGTCACCCCGCGTAGAACTGCGACAGATAGAAGCGGAACGATCTATAAACTGGTAGTTTAATTAATGCAAAGACAGTAGTGGAAAATGAGAAGGTAATCTACTTTATTTTATTATGTATGTATTTTCAATATACTAATTAGATGTTATCTTGTACTTCATTATTGCTCCACTAGATTTATCAGAATCAGTATTCCTTTATTGTTCCACGAACGGGGAGATTCGTTTTCCACAGCAGCCAAAGGACAGAACATCACAAAAAAGACTATAGTAAATAGTAAAAAGATAAACAATATGATTAAAAAGGCAAGACATAGAATAGACTCGTATATACATGTAAACATGGTATTGTACAGGAAGATTAACATGTCATTATATACAGTGTGGCAGTGATTTTTTATTTATAAATACAAATGATTAATATGGGTATTAAAACATTGACCAGAAATGAGTTAGTCAGGTACTAAATTTATGAATCAATTTTATAAAACTTATATTTTATTGTAAAATATGATGGTTTATTTTCATTAATACATAAATTTGAATACACACAATTATACTGTATGAAGTAATTTTGCTTCTTGACTCCAAACAAAAGCACTACATACATGTTAATGCATCAGTAATAATCATTATATATCATTTGTATTACACAAATAAACTATATTATCAGACACCGACAGGGTCCTGGCTAATGAGTACTACAGTGATATATATTATTTCCAGAGTATACTGTGATATTAAAATCAATGATTAAAATACCGTTCTACAGTTCTACTGTATTCTACTGGTGTTATTAAAAAGGACATCATATTTTGTTAAATTACAATAATGTGTTTGTCCAACCAAAAAACACTTAATCCGGTCATTGTGATTGATAATAATACTACTTGTAATTGTGTTATACCATCAACTTTGATATTGTGAAACCATGATATTTATATTTAATCGAAACATGAAGTGTTCATTTCATGTTTACCGTCGCGACGCTACTCACATCTGTAACTAAATTAAAATGCAATCCTTGGACTTTTAATGGAGCATTATTAACCTGTTGTATTGCTACTTTTACTTCCTCAGTCGAGGACATAATGTCCATTTTACATCACTGCATATATTTAACAGCCGATTCTTAAAACCTCCAAGGAACACTTGAAGTAGAATGCTTTGTTAAGCATTGCATTAAACCACGCGACAGTAAATTAATTAGTTTAGACTGACTCTGATGTAAGCAGGTAAAACATTAAAGTGTTGTTTTTTTTGTATATTAATGCAGCAGTATAATAATAATCCTGTGAATTTGGTGATGCTCTATGTTTGCCGCTTCTATTCGTTGCAGATCTATAAACGTACTACACACCACACGGCGTCGGCGTGCACGCACGTATTCTCTCGCTCTGTATTATTGCTCTGAAACCAGCCACCATGGGGAGTTGAGGGGGCAGTCGACGGGTTATTTTCGTTAATATTTAATACCAGAAAGCTATCCATATGCTGCGTTTTGGAGCACACAGTTCGCGCCAGTATCCCCAATGCAGCGGATTACGGGGATCGGGCTTTCAGAGACGGTAGGACGGACACTTTTGTGGAAAACACGGGACGTTAACGTACCTAGCTAAGCTAGCCAGCTAACAAGCTAACCAAAACTAGCTAACACACCAAGCTAGCTGGCGTTGCAGCCAGTAGAGTGGAAAACGTGCCCTCGCTTTCTTGTTTTGTTTGATGTCGGATCGGCTGATTTGTTGGTGTTAGCCAGTAGTAAAGTTGGCGTTACTTCTGTGCGAGTTTGCTTGCCACGAATAAATGTACGAAGTACGCTTGTGTGGAAGTGTTTTTGCATGCAGGCCCGTCTTGTGTGGTTGTAGAGTTTGTTTCTGTACCCATCCCCCACCGTCTTTGCAGGCCAAGATGAATGAGATTCTCACTTCAAAGCACTGGCATTGGTGGTGGCATTGCTACAAGGCTAGCTAGCTGTCTTAGCTTGTTAACATTAGTCGATTATTTAGAAAGGGGAGTCTAGCTGCACGAAGTATGTGCTTTGTTTTGACAACTGTTAGCGCTAGCTTTTTAAGCTAGCTCTTAAACTACCGACAAAAACTTAATGGTGAACTTCAGAATTAAGCTCAAAGCATTCATTCGTTTTTGGTCAGACAGGAGTCTCAGTTTGTAGCTGCAAGTAGCTGCCGGTGTTAATAACACATCGTTTTAAACACGAATTTCAAACTTACATGCCAAGTTAGCACTGTAACAATGTGTATTTTTGTGATAAGATCTCAACCGCACTTGCTGCTCTGTTCTAGTTTGTGTGTGTTTGTTCTGCTCATCATCCCATTTTGGTGCCTCTGTAAATTGCCGTTTACTATATGAAAATAGTCGTATGACACAGTGAGGGGGGTGAGAGATGAGTCAGGCATCCTTATTGTCGTAGTGATAATGTTTATTACCTTTTGTAATCACTCATACTCTAACAACTCACGGCCCTTTTTCTTTCTCTCGCAGGGTGAATTGTTTGCCAGCAAAATCATTGCTAGAGGGCAAGATCTGATCTCTGCCTTGTGCAATCAGAGACATGAGTGTTGTCAGAGAATTACATGGGATTGGGTACAGGGGCGGCGGTGGGGTTGTGGCCTCTCTGAGCGGCCCTACCCACTTTACCGAGGATGCTCCGCGACCCCCAGTTCCTGGTGAGGAGGGATCTGATGTGGACCCCCCAGGCCAATCAGTCGGCACCCGTCCAAACACCCTTTTCCAGACCCTCAGCTATCTCCCGTCAACCTCATCGAAAATGGGGGATCCATCAAGCTACACGCCCTCGTCGTCGTCTGCGACCCCGCGTCGCCCTGATCTGGACTTGGGATATGAACCCGAGGGCTCTGCTTCACCAACGCCACCTTACCTGAAGTGGGCAGAGTCGCTCCACTCCCTCCTAGATGACCAGGAAGGCATCCAGCTGTTCCGAAACTTCCTGCTCCAGGAAGGGTGTGCAGACCTCCTCGACTTCTGGCTTGCTTGCTCGGGGTTCAGGAAGACCAGCCAGGAGAAGAGGGCTAAACTGGCCAAGGCCATCTACAGGAAGTACATTGTAGACGGAAGCGGGATTGTCTCCAGGCAGATCAAAGCAGCCACGAAGAGCTTCATCAGAGACTGTGTGGGAAAGCCGCATCCAGACCCTGCCATGTTTGAACAGGTAATGATAATGCAGATTTAATGTTTCCAATAAGAGCAGTGGGTGTTGGATTGCACAGGCCAGTGGAAGAAGCGACGGATTTCTCATTGGTTGTATTTTGTCCATCTTTGAATGTGTCAGGGCAGTCAAGCTATGGGACAGAAATGTACGGCTGTGAAGGTGTCAGGTAATGCGAAACAGCATTCCTGCAAAGCTGGCAGTAACTGAAACTGAATTTTGGCTATTTAAAAGACGATGTATGACACCCAAAGGTACCACAGTTTGCTTCGATGATAGGGCTGTCCGCAGGCTGCTGCTGAGATCTGTTTGTCACAGCTTTGATCACCTCAGTATGCAGCTGAGGGGTTGGAGGGCAAGTGTTTTTTGGCCTGTACTTATAAAGCCATCATATTTCAGCTGTATATCAATGTTTATTCTAGATTTGAGGAACGTGGCAACCATGTCTGCTTCCATCCCGGCTGGTGTAGTCATGCCAGATTTTATTTGTAGTATAGATTAGTTGTTTGTGTATGTGCTCATTTTCTGTGGATGATTAATCCGCTGATTGGAAGGTTAATCATTTTCTGTCAGAATAAAAAACGCACACCAGTTGTTGTAGCCTTAAATGTATGATGGACCTGTAAGCAGCGTTCAGTAGTGCTTCAGTGAAGATTGTTCTTTGGGGTGAAGAGCTAAAACAAGTCCTGCAGTTGAAAACCATTTATGGAACCAAAGTTACTGAAAAGGTTCCTGAAAATATTCTTGTGGCCACATAAGGCTGTTACACCCCTGTAGTGAAATGTAAATGGCATTTTTTTAAATATGTGACAAAGAAAAGCTGCAACTACAGCTCCAAACAAGTCACATATGAAATGAGGTGGAGGGAAAAATTCTCTCTTTAAAGTTTCTGTCTCACTGCAGAAAAGTCAATAAACTGAATTTTGAAGCCCAGTTGTTGACAATCTGATGGCCTATAAACATTGTCTAAGATCACGCTGTTCATTGAAACATAATGGATGTTATTATGTGATATGAATATGTGTTGTGTTGGACCTAGTCCTGATCCACAGGTACACATGTATTTTAAACAAACGAGAACAATCTCCATGCAGACAAGCATATTAGCACCATTTCAGAAATACTCTCCATCCGTACTTGCACACCTGAAAACACATATCACGTGACCGTACGTGTACACTGATGATGGGCGTGCTGTTGTGAACAGAAGTGTCAGCAGACAGTTTTCTGTTCATCAGTGTATTTTCAATGTCAGTTTATGTTTGTCTGAATATAGACGATGTAAGCTCCATTCTGTCGGTTTCCAAATTCAAGTAATTCAACAAAATATGACATAACGCCTTTAAGCAAGACCAAAAATAATCGCTAAAGGTATGTTTTAAGATACACCTGTGCAGTGTGGAGAGGGCCTACGCTAGGCTACGTCTTGAGTTTTGGGGCGGATGGCAGAGTGTGAGCAAAGATAATGGAAGCAGATCAGTTTGTTTATTTTGATTATGAATCATTACAAATACGCTGTCTTCTAAAGGCAAGTGGTCACAAAGTGAAGAAGAATAAACTGTGGAAATCAAATGTTTTCGATGAATGAAGATGTATTTGTATTAACTTTATAATCGCATCATAGCTCCTTGAATTAAGTCATGATGTGCTTGGAGATTTCCACCTCTACTGTAAAAGCACAGATTCATGTTTTCTCGTGTTGCAAGTAAACCACAACAAAGAACCAAACCGGGTCGAGTTTCAGTTCAGTTTTTACTCGTGTGAAACTGTGTCCTGTTTTGCCCTTGAACTCGTTTACTCTTCCTGTCATGATTGCTCTTTTTGTGGGTCTGCTGAATGAGTGTTCAGACCGCACACATGTGAGACTTCCATCGCCGGTCTCGTCAACAGAGACAGGATGTGATGACATAATAATAATCATGAAGAGCTAAATGAAGCTCGTTTCAGTTTTGGATTTCTCTGCAGTCGACATTTTCTGTTGATTAGTCTGCATTAAACACACCTTTCTGTTTCAGTCTCACAAGCATTCGACTCGCTCAGCAGTCAGTTACGTAAATGAAAGTTTTACTTTGCCGTAGAGCCCTTTAGTCATCGTAGAAACATGTGTTCACATTTATATTCAAAAGGCTAAGCGGTGTTGAAAATGCATTTATCCTCAATCGAGGGACGAGTTGAGAGCCAAGAGCCAGGTCGAGACCTTTCAGACCGGTACTGTTCGCTTCAGTCTGAAATGTATCAGCGCTGAGTGGGTGGACTTAAATTAGTGATTATAATTTGTGTGAAATGAAGGAAACATCTTCAGGCGTCATTAAGTTTTGTACCCACTCACTGTTTGTGTGTCTGTTCCAGGCCCAGATAGAGATCCAGAGCATGATGGAGGAGAACACCTACCCTTTGTTTCTGAAGTCAGATCTGTACCTGGAGTACACGCGGACTGGAGGGGAGAGCCCCAAGCCGAACCCCAGTGATCAGAGCCCTTCATCGGGTCCAGCTAAGCCTGTGCCTGGGTACTTACCCACACTCGCTGAGGATGAGGAGTGGAGGTAAGATGATGCATCGATAATGTTATTTATAGCGCCGGATTCGTGTCTCTCGTCTGGAATAATTAAACGAGAAATTCCACTAAGTTCTCTGAGTACAAAAGCAACACAACTTGAAAACATCCTCACAACTTGTGCCATAATTAATGTTTCATGTGTTTGACAAAATGCATATTTTAATCTGATTGTAGGTGTGGTGGAGGAGGAGGAGGAGGAGGAGGTGTGATGCCAGTGGAGGAAGAGAAAGATGAGGAGGAGTGTGGAGACACACCAGCTGGTAGGCTGACTCATAGCCTGCTGATGCAAACGGCACCGCAGAGAGCCTCGACCAACAGGAGGAGGCAGGACAGCAGGGAGTACAGGTGTGTGTGTGTGTGTGTGTGTGTGTGTGTGTGTGTGTGTGAATGCCTGAGAGGACTGTGATGTCTTAGAGTTTGCATTATTACCTTAAAATATTTTAAAATCATTGTAATCACCCTGTGTGATTATTGAGATATTTTGTATTGGATCACTTCTCTGGACACGTAGACAACATTGACAATGATGTCAATATTTTTCCTTTCACTATTAAGACTGACAATTATTAAGACAGAGGCAGGATATCAGCTATTATTACACTTTAGTGAGCTGAAACGTTAAACTTCACTGGAAATGTAATAATTATAAACATCCTCAGGCATCATTTTTTGCATTATGAGCTCTAAGAAGTCATCAGCGCATGTCTGACACCAACAGTATATACCAATACCAATACCGGTACATTAGCCAAGCTCTAATCCGTGGCTTTTCAAGTCACATATTTTTTTACTATGCATAAAATCCACAAAATATAAATACATTTCATTTCATCTTAGGAAACTGTCGATTGTTTCATTTAACCCCTAAGCTTTAAGGTGTATTCTGTAGAAAATTTAATTGACGTTTGTTACTTTTTCTTTAAAAATAGTGTGAAAATGACAAAAAACAGTCTTAGTTATTTTAAACAAGCAAGAAACCAAACCTGCTGAGCTGCCAACAACCAAACATGTCCTGAGACCAAAGTCGTGGTCATAGAAATGTGTGTTTAATGTCATGTGAAAACTCAAGAATTACTACGAGCTTCGTGCGGAGTGTGTATAAACGTGCATGTGTATTAACATTTTCACGTGAGCTCACTACATAAAATCTCTCCACTGTTTTTTTCAGGCCATGGCGAGAGCCGGTAAACCCGTACTACGCCAACATGGGCTACGCTCGCGCTCCAGCAACCAGTGCCAATGACAGTGAGCAGCAGAGCATGTCGAGCGACGCTGACACGCTGTCACTGACCGACAGCAGTGTGTAAGTACGCACAGACGAACCCGGAATTACTGCGTGTGGTTATTAATTCAGCCGCTGGATTTGAACATGATTAATGGCAGTGAGTGTTTTAGATCTGTGTTTGATTGTCGTCGTTCTGTGTGTCCGTGTGCAGAGATGGTATTCCTCCATACAGATATCGGAAGCAGCATCGAAAAGAGATGCATGAAAGTGCCAAAGCCAATGGACGTGTGCCCCTACCTCATATACCTGTGAGTCATGCACACACAACTCATTTGGCCTCCTATCAGCATTCGCAGCTGCATGTAGCATTAATGGTAACTTGATCCCCGGTGACCTAATTCAAATAACAGCGGGGATTTGTTTATCGACATGCTGTCGCCGCTTGAATTATTAATGCGGCAGAAAACAACGAGTAGCTCAGGGCGGGTCACGCTGTCACACAATTTTGCATTATGTTAATGTTAGCACCCTGAGACAAACAATTACGAGCTTTCACAGTCAGTCCCTTAATTGAAATTAGAGAATCTGTCTCATGTCTTTCTCTTCATAGCACCCAACTCCCTTTTGTGCAATTTAAGGGTTATTAATTTTTTTGTCCTGCCTAAATTTGTTAATAATTCTTGTGTTAATTGACGTAATCTGTATTTGATTTTTAGAGCGGATGTTTATAAGAATTTTTGGCATCTAATTTTTGACTCTTGTGTCTGAATCCAGCGCACGTACCGCATGCCAAAGGACATCCACGTAGAGCCTGAGAGGTTTGCAGCGGAGCTCATCAGCAGGCTGGAGACGGTTCTCAGAGAGAGAGAGGCTCAGGAAAGACTCGAAGAGAGGCTGAAGAGAGTACGACTGGTGAGTCCATCACTGTTTGTATGCAACGTCGTTCTTACACTGCGGGTTGAGCTGTAATTCATTCCGGTTATTCGCACGCGGTGGAGGTTGCCTCAGAAATACTTGATCTCTGCGGTAGAGAGAAACGTTTGTCAAATCAGCTCCCAGTGAGTTGAGCGGCCACACAGGAGAAACAAAGATGATGTGGTTGGAGTTTATGCCAGAACTATGGCTGGACGCACACTTTCTATTTAGTGTGGAAATCTGAAATGCTCACATCGGAGATGATGATGAAAGACTGGTTTATTGAATCATCCCCCTCAAACACTCGCTACATAACAGCACAAAAACGCACATTTTTGGTTGTATTTCAGGTAACAAAGTGCACAAACACAAAGATAACAAAAAGCAAACACAACAGCATCATCGTTAACAGCATTCTCCCTTACTCGACCAGACACACTCCTTACGCTGTACTGCTTTCTCTTTCTTGCTCGACCAGACGTTTTCTACAAACCGCGCACTCGTGTGGTTGTTTATTTAAACATGGAAACAAGCTTTGCTTGACAAAAGGCACAATCCAGGAAGCGAGACAGAAGATAGCTGATTGAAAATGCGAGTTTTGGAAATCCTACTTCAGAACGCGGCTTGAGCCAGATGAACTCTGAACCAATCAATGGTCGGCGGAGTTTAAACTCCACCTTGTAGAATTGGCTCAGTGTGCTAGATACCTCAACAGAAGGGTGACAAAAAACAAGAGGGCGCAGAACGCTTCTTTTGCTAGAATCCATGACTTGACAATTGAATCACAAAATGAACCGTTCTAATGTTTAGCTGAACTGAACTGAATGGTCCACCATTAGGGTGATGTTATTTAGAGAGAATGTAATTATGATAAATAAAGTAATATTAATAAAGTCCGTTCAAATTTGCCAGTTACTTAATATATGAATGTTTTTTTGTTTGTCTTAAATTAGCCGACACATACAGTTTGTGAACATCCTGTTTTTTAACACTGCGCATAACACGTTTGTCTTCTCGTCCTCCCAACAGGAAGAAGAGGGTGATGATGCTGACATCTCGGTGACGACCTCCATGTCTTCTCATAGCATACCACTCCCCATCCCCTCATCGTTTCCACCTCTCTACGGCGCCCGCTACTCAGAGACCACTGCTAACACGGCAACAGTCGCCACTTACGGCGGCCTGGTTGCCATGGAGGATTCCCAGGACGACGACCCGGAATCTATTTTGGATGAGCATGTGCAACGCGTGATGAAGACGCCGGGCTGCCAGTCGCCGGGGGCAACCAACAGCACCTTAGGAGGAGGCGGTCGGCACACTCCTCCCAAATCGTCGCGCTCACCTGACGGGGGGACGGGCCCGCCTCACTACCCCCCACACCGAGGGGGAGGTCACAGTCTGCCTGCTGCTGGGGTCAAAGGTAAGACCACAGTTACTTTACAGTTACAAAAACGCCTTATTAACAGTGGATTTCCTTGAACTTTGATTTTATTGACAATGAAAGTATTATAGAATATCACCATCCTCTTACTCTAAAGTAGCATAAAAGACCTTGACAGATTCACAGTCCTGGCTTTATAAAGATTACATTAAAAACCCTTCTTGGTGCCACTAACACTCTCACTGCTATGTCTCAGGTGTTCATCACCACAAGCAGCTGTACCACCACCGAGGAAGAGAAGGCCAGGAGGAGGCGGGCTCTAGGTCTCAGGCTAACTTTATGTGGAACGGAGACCCGGCCAACCAGTACGCAGGGAGAAGTCGTAACTACGCCGACGGTGCAGGAGCCAGCACGATCGAGGGCATGGGTTACAGGTAGGCCAGTGTGGTCGTATGCGGTCCACAACAAACTGCATGTGGTGTGTTTCATTCATTCAGATGACCTCAACTGGTTTGTGTGTTTGTGTGTTCGTTCTACAGTAGTAAAGGCAGCACGCTGTCCAGGCGAGGTTGTAAGAAGGCAGCAGAGACATCAGGCAAAGGTGATGAGAGTGGGCGGGGCATGGAGACCCAGGTACCAATGGAGGATCTGGAGAGAAACCAGAAGATCCTTCAATGGATGATGGAAGGAGACAGACAAAGGAAGACCTCACACGGGTGAGTGATTTAGTGTGTAGTACTCATATAAAAATTTAATTTCTCAGGATTTGATTTAATACATTTGCATCAGTGTCTGTAGGGGCAAAACAATCTTGTGTGGTTTCGAAAGAGTCAAATCGTTGATCATTCATCCCTCCCACCTTGTTATTCCAGCGGAAGCACCAGTAGCTCCAGGCGGACGGGAGCCAGCAGTGAGTCACCACGTCCAACTTCAGTGGAGCGACCCGGAGCTGTGCACCCCTGGGTCTCCGCCCAGCTGCGTAACAACCCCTCCTCAGTGTCCACCGCCATCCCCGGCTCATCGTCCACCCAGGTCCAGCCCTCGCACCCTTTCATCCAGGACCCAGCTATGCCCCCCAACCCGGCTCCCAACCCCCTCACCCAGCTGGAGGAGGCTAGGAGGAGGCTGGAGGAGGAGAGGAGGAGGAACGCACTACAGCAGGCCAAGCAGAGGTAGGTGTCAAGTGTTTGTACCGCCCCAAAAAATCCCCTGTGTTTGCCTCAGAGGGCTTTTACTTGTGTCTGTGTTTGCATGTCTTCGTCTTTGTTTGACCATGGATTTTGCTCTCTTTAAGGCATAAGTCTGGTAAGCGCCAAGTGTGTGAGAACATGACCGTCGCTTACTACTTCTGTGGAGAGCCAATCCCTTACCGAACATCAGTCAAAGGCCGGGTGGTGACTTTGGGCCAGTTCAAGGAGCTTCTTACCAAAAAGGGCCATTACAGGTGAGAACATCTGATGCTTGTGTTTTTAAAACAAATAGTGTCGGTGGGAATGTTCATTTTAAGAGCCTTTTTTCACATTATTTGGCTGTGAAATAATCGAATCCCCCTGTGTGTTGTGTGTACAGGTTCTACTTCAAGAAAGTGAGCGACGAGTTTGACTGCGGGGTCGTGTTCGAGGAGGTGCGTGACGATGACGCCATCTTGCCGATCTTCGAGGAGAAGATCATTGGGAAGGTGGAGAAGGTCGACTGAAATTTTTTTTGGAAAACGGGAAGATGACACAGAATTGCAAAAAGATGATTTGGAAAAAAATAAGGAGATGGGAAGAGAACATTGGGTTCGAAGAGAATTTCACCTGCGAGAAAACGAAAGAAAGTAGAAAGATGGAAGGAGCAACGTGTGACAGAAGGAAGATTGTGCTGCATGGTAGAAGCTTGAGTTTTAAGGAGGTGGTTAGTTTTACGGAATATCTGGATTTCTGCGTCACGCCTGGATCAAACCCACAAATACAGCGAAAGAAGCTTGGCCAGATGAAACCTGAGCGGAGAGAAGGAACATAAATTATTTCACCTGTCTTGTCTCCACTGTGGATATCCGAGGAGCGCTGTCAAAATCTGATGTCTGACCAGTCTTCCACTGCTACGGATGGAGGAAGGGTGTGTGTGTGTTTTTTGGGGGGGGGGAGGGGGTAACTGCTGGAAGGAGGAGAGGATAAAGTAGTCTTCCACTTCTGCTCTGGAGGAGTCTGTCCTCCGCAGACCATTACGATGCTGCTACATTACCACAGAAACTCTTCAATCGGTGCTCGGGACAGTAAACGAAGCAGTTTTGTTCCATTCAGGAGTCTCGCTGCCTTTTGCTGTCTCTGTTCCTCATCAGCTGGTGACGGGGGGGAGAGGACAGAGGATTTTGGGGGAGTGGAATTTTGGCCTGCTTCTCCTCTCGTTGACTTCATAGCCTCAAAACAGAAACTTTCTCACCCTCGATTCCTAGATGTCATGTAGTGATTTCTCACGTCAACATGTTCAGACAACAGTTCTCCACACAACTTGTTTACCAAAGCTACATATTTTTGATAAGACAAGTATCCTAGCTACTTGTTTCATTTTATTGAATTGTGTATGTACAAGGCAGGTACTATTACTTATTAATGCAGCCTAATTTCGTTATATCTCAACTTAATGTCGTATTATTGTGTATGTTTTGAAGCTAGATCATTAGTCATTTCAGGGCAGCCATTTTGTTTGTTTTTCCCCCGCTATAACACGTCTCTGCACCTCAGTTCTGTTTACCTTTTTGAGTGTGCAGTCCTGCTCTGCTGCGCGATGGAGTTTAATCATAGGATTGCTTTTTTTTTTTTTTCGTTCCACCTCTCAAAGGTTATCATGAAACACAAGAGCGCACACTACAAATGTGCCATCTATGACCACAGTATCTTTTTTTTTTTGTTTGTAACAAATCACACTGTCACCTCATTTATGTCATTCTTCTGCTACACTGAGAGCCTGTGTACGTAACTCTGAACTCAGTCTAGGTGCCTGCCGGCCTGGCCAGTGCCATTACTATCTAGAATGCTTATTCTGATGCGTGTTGAGTGTGAAAGCCTATGTCATGTATGCCTGAACTCAGCCAAAGAGCATATCGCGCGTCCCATATGCCTACATGCGTGTGTCTGACCAGTCCAAGTCCAAGAGTATCTGTTGTATTTTTTTTTTTTTTTTCATAATTAGCAGAAGGGATCAGCAGAATCTTCTTCCTCTTTGCAGATTCCTAAACTTCAAACGTCGTAGCGCAACACTGAGTTTAAAATCTGCGGAACTGTTTGATATTTTGGGAAGTTATCTTATTTGCTTTCTTGCTTAGAGCTACATGAAAAGGTTGATATCACACTTCAGTTCTGTACGGCAAATATAACGCTACAGACAGCAGTTAGCCTAGAAATAAAGACTGAGAAATGATTTGAAAACAAGCCACCAGGACGAGCACCAGGCCTCGACATCAGTTTTTACACGGTGGCCAAATTGAGCATTTATAACATCACGTAAAAAAATACTATATTTTTACTATAATAAACCGGGGCTGCAACTACTGATTTGTATGCCATTCATATTCTTAATTGGTTTATATATAATTGTGTTGTTTGAATAGTTGAGACTTTTTTATTTTCTCTCACATTTAGACAAAAAAAAGCAGCAAAATGAAGAAACTAACTTGAGAATTTCTGCTTCAAAAATTATTTTGATTGTTGACCAAAACAAGCAAGTCAAATGTCAAATAAATGATTTAAGTTTAAGGTCTAAAACAAACTAGATAGACAGGTTAGCTTTACCCTGTTTTGAGTCTGTATGCTAAGCTAAGCTAGCTGGCTGCTTGTGTATATTTTATGGCCGGATCTAAGAAATTGTGTCAGTCTTACTAGCATGAAAGCAAATAAGCATATTTTCCAAGATGTCAGACGATTCCTTCACACCTCTCATCAGTACAGTACTGCAGTAAGGCCTTGAGGCCGGAATATCATGTAAAGCACCGTGCAGACAATGCACTGATCACACACCAGCTGTGTAAGCTGAATGTAATTTGACTTTTTAAAACTTGCTCTCAAAGGAAATCCCTTCAGTGGTCACGTCATCATGTCTGTCCTCCGTCGGGATGTCAAACTGTTGGCCTGATTAAGTGTTTGGTGTTATCTATGCTGGTAGTTAATTGAATGTGTCCATCAAACAAAGAGGTCCTACTGTTCATCTAGCAGGAATGTCAAATACAATTTGTCCTGGGTTTCTGCCCAGTAAGGGAAAACGTAGGATTTGGAAAACATATTTGTCCTAACTTCAACCCATTATGCCTTCAATATGAAACTTAAAATTTAGATATGTATTTGTTTATAAAAAAAAATGTAATTTTAATAATCACCGAGCATGTTCTTTATAAGGAATGTTTTCCTGATGAGTTGAATTATCTATTTTGTTTTAATGTTTATGTGCGAACTGCTATGGCCCTCTGATATATTTTATTTGTTTTGTTAGAAAGAACGCCCAGGGACAGATGAATGATACCATTTGTTAAGAGTTGATTCTTGTGATTTATGATTCGATGGACAAAACAAACAACTGCGTCTTTTGTGTTGTCAATTTGTGTGAAACACAGTGCCTTTATCATGTTTATCTTTCAAAATATCTTTATTGAACCAATCCTTGCTTTTAATGTAAGTTTTTATCTTTCGGTCAGTCCCGTTGTATTTTTAGCTGCAATCATGCTTGCTCACTTCTGTTCTGATAGATCCTCTGCTGTAAATATGTACATTATCATTTCATATGTGTCTTCAGACCTGCACCACATGTCCATGGTGTTTCTGTTTTTCAAAGGTAAACGCCAAGATGTCACTGTGCTGGTTCCACTTGTACATTTCTTTTAAAAAGGTACTTCATAATAAAGATGTTGAATAAACACTTTTATTGTTCAGGCATCATTCTGTGTTCACCCAAGTTTCCTTGTTTCACATACTTCACTTTTACTCTCTCTTTTTGCTATAAATTAAGATGATGCATGCTGGCAGTTCTAACACCATAGTTGTTATCCACAGCAGACATTTGACTTAATGTTAGGAAAGCACAGGTGTTCATGATTACATTAGCAATGCCTCTGTTCTTTTCAAGTGTCCCATGAAGTTATGACAGTGAGTCAGCGTGCACAGACTGAATCATCTCAGTGGACCATTACATCACCGTTATATATTGTTGACAACAAGCTTTCCATGAAAAAGAAAGGAGGGAGTATTTTCCACAAAATTATAAATGCTTGTTGATATGATAGCTGGAGTACATTCACTCAGGTACTGTAGTAAAGCTTTAAAACATCTATATTTTTTTTAAGCAGTGTTCTTTAGTTCATCCCAAATGTTTCAACAATGTTCAAACTTTGTGAACATTTTTGCTTGGCTCAAGTCAGACAGACTTGCATTGGTAATGATGCCTCTAACAATTTAATAAATAACTCCCGTGCTACTTACAGCATTTGTTATGTTTCGATTGAGCGACCCCTGGTTGCAGAAATTACATTTGCATTGAAAGTCTAATTTTCTTGGCCCTTTCACTGAATTATTTCTATTTTCTGCCACTTTCTATGTTACTTCTCAAGGGTCGAGAGATGAATGCTGATAAATAGTGCATTTTTTACTCTACAACAATATAATAAAACATAGATTTGAATTTGCAACAGGAATACAACAATATAATCAACATAAACATAGTTACATTGTTGTTAATGAAACCACTGAATCATATAGTTCAAACTGGCTGAACACATTTAATGCTGTGTTAGTATATTTCGCTGTTAATACAAAAGTTATTTTATTTTTTAACAAATTTGTAGGCAGGACTTTTACCTGTTATTTATTTTACCTTCATATCATGTTACTGCTACTTCAACCAAAGTAAAGGATCTGAAAACGTTCCACCCCTGCTCATAATGCATGCTTATGGATGTGAATCTGAATGTTGTTAAACAATAATACAGAAATATTTACCTATAATGCATTAACACCTATTTACCTATAAGTGTGCTTGGAGAAGGCCTAAAATACACTTTTCTTCTCCAAGAGACGCAACTTGCACAGAGAACACACAAGCTGTTTAGTAAGCAAATGAAATGTGTTACTTTGTCTTTTTAATGTAATAATGATAGATGCTGAAATTTCAAGGGCTGGTGGTTTATACAAAACAATTCAAACTCAACTTTTCTATAGCTTTTAGCCAAATAACACGATCTTCCATATGATACAGATGCAAGCTTCAGAAAGAGATGTAAAGTGGATCTTGAGTTGAGATTGTTATTTATTTTTTATTTTTTTATCCAAATATGATTCTAGAGGGTATTGAATGCAGGATACATGTTACATGTTTTGTTTTTTCTTCCTGAATAATCCAACTTTAAGTAAAGATAGAACCTTTTAATTTTAAACGCTGTAATTTATATCCAGTAGTAAGCATATAAAAATGCATTCAAGAAAAATGTAATCAGGAAAAACCCTGTATTTGATTTATTGTTAGATGGTTATTTAGATGAGGGTGTAGGGTGAGGAAGATGCTTGAGAAAGGCAATAGTACTAATTACTGACATTTTCAGCAGGAATTGTACAGCAAAGCCAATGTTTTTTTTTTATCATAATATGTAAGAATATCTGTGTGACAAAAAGGTAGCTAAAACAATACAATAATGTATGTAAATGCATCCATGAAGATAAATCAGTAAAACTGTGCTTGGACGCCATCTTGTGGATTTTGTTAGTTGTGAAAGAGACGTACGACGTGAGGTCAAAGTTGAAACGTGACGTAAGCACGTAAACAGAGAAACACCAGTTGTAAGAACGTAATCGGTTAAAGCGTTTTGTAAACAAGTATTTTTTTTTTTTTTTTTTTTATCTAACGCTGTTATCCGAGCCTGGAGTAAAGTCAGTACGTGAAAAAAAAAATAATAATAAATTAAGAAGCCGGTAAATGTTTGAGACCGGAAGGACCACACAAGCTGCTAGCTAGTTGGTTGTTGTTGGTGAGTTAGCAGAGCTAGCATGTTAGCTCGCCGACAACGTTAGCCTTGTCAGTGGCATGCCATGGATCCGTTGAGTATAGTTGCGGATGAAGTGGCTTTGGAGGGACTGGACGGAATAACTCTTCCCTCTCTGTGGATACGACTCGAAGGTAGACAGCCCAAGTTTCCACTTAAGCTCGACGACTCCACCAAGGAGCTCATATGGAAGTCGCTCATCAACAACACCGACCTGAAATTCTATCAGCTCCCACACGAGAGAGAGGATGTTGAGCTGTTTGACAGGTGAGTTCACACCGGCGTCATCATCATTATTTTCCCACACTGAAACGTATCGTGGTTATTAAAGATAATCCACAGAAACACACTCAGTTGCCAGTTTGTGAGGTCCACTGAAAGGACAATTCCACCATTAGTTTGACACATTAAAGTTTGTTTACAGGTCTTGCAGATTACCACTGCACATGTGAAACTAGTGGTATAAAGCCTTTAGTGGCTTTAAAAGAAGCTGAACATGATCTGATGATGTGCCTCCAGTGATGTCACTGTGGCCAAGACTCATTGTGGGTAATGTAGGCAGTCTGTTGGTCTATCATTGCACTCCTAAGACAATGTTGCACTCATTATGGACGGTTAGAAATCAAATAATCAAAGGATAATACAGCAGAACCAAAGATATCACCTCATTGTATTCCACTCATTTTTCTTCCTTTTTAAAACCATGTGCCTGCATTACCCACAATGCAACTTAGACACAGAGTGACATTACTGGAGTTTATGAGAATACACGCAGCTTCCTCAGGAACCACAAAAGGCTTTTTTCTACACACTTTCACATATGCAGTTAGTACTCCCTTGTAAACAAACTGTTATGTGTCAATTTAGTCGAGTTACCACTTTAAATACAAAGTTAAAGATACCTTTATTTTACTTAAAGTAGCTGTAAGCATTGCCATAATTTTACCTAACTTCCTGTATGTCAGCGATCCCCTCCCTCTTCTCTACGTCACCACACAAACGCAGAGACATACACAAACAGACAGGACCGTCCCTTTATGGAGGTCTCTGTCCTGACTGGATAAAGTTGGAAGGGATGCCAGAAAATGTCTTCTTTTCTTCTCTTTTATGGCATGGATGTGGGGAGTAGAGACAAGGCCTACTGACCAACTCAGTGATTACTGTTGGAATATAGTTTCCCTTCCATATATAAACACGTCGCTTACAGCAGCTTTAATTCATCGCACATTGTAGGATATTTTGTGTTCTAAGTGCCTCTTTCAACTAGAATCTGGCCCTGACTTTGATTTTTGCGTTTGTGTGTGTTTTCAGGTTTAAACACATCGACCCAGAAACAGGCATCGAAACAAGACAGAAGTTTTCAGACACACGGAAAGATGTCTACCCGATCTCAATGGTTCAAAACGAGGAGGGGATACAGGGCTCATGTGCACTCTTCAAACAGAGGAAAGACGTCACAAAAAACATCCGCTCTGAGTCCCTCACCCCATTAGTCAACTTGCAGGAGGCTTTTGAAAGGTTTGTAGACTTTCATTGATTACAAATGAATTCAACAGTATGTTTTTTCATGACCGTTCCTCAAGCGCTCTGTGTATGTGATGCAGTGATTTAATATAGTAAACAGAATTTTTATTGAACTGAATCATTTGAACAATGAACACAAGTTTGCTCTCCAGTAAATTTGGTAGTAGTAATTTAGTAAGTCAATTTCCGAGTTGGGAAAGTTTTATCAACAATGTGTAATATCTCATCACACCTTCTGAGGGTTGATTAAGCTAGCAATTAATCATTTATCAGTCATCCACGTCAAAATCATTGCAATATATTTGTTTTTTAAGATTTTCAATACATTGTAGAAAAACCAAAGAGAGCTCTGAAATGTTTTAGTTGTTTTTTTTAGAAAAGTGCACCTGTACATTTGTCTTATGTTTCACATTTCCCCCTTTCCTTTCTGACATGTACCTCCTTAGATATGGCCGAAAGCTCGTTGTCGTGGCATCTCAGGTGCTACGATTCAGGGCGCTGATCGGTAGCGAGAGCGATCCTGATTTGAAACTCAACGACGACTCTTACTGTGTGTTGGAAAGAGTGGGCCGAGCTCGATGGCAAGGAGAGCTACAGAGAGATCTGCACGGATGCTCCTTCAAGTAGGAGACTCATACGGTCGTTTAGCACGGTGTTGTTGCTGCTCCACGTCGCTGTTCACTGTGTAACTGCCAGTATTGTGTTTCAACAGGATCGATGCTCGAAAGTTGCACTACATGAGGAAGGCTCTCGTCAGACACGGACTCATCGGCATGCAGTCTCACTGCACACGAGTGGGTTCCGGACAGCAGCAGCACTCCATTCTGCTGATGCTCAAACGCTTTTATATAAACAGGTGCGTTCATGGTCTGGGTTCTCTCTGTCGGCCCCACTCTCTCCCCTTTTTGTCCCTCCTGGAGAAATATTTCTCAACATTTTCTGCTCTTTCAGGAGGAGCAAGTATGACATTCTAATGGAGAAAGTGTCCAACTGTCTGCAGCAGTGCCCTGGCCAGCTGACCAGTTTCATGGTACTCAGAGAATTTCTTGTGAGTATCTCTCTGTCATTGTGTTTCTCTAAGTGTGTTTGTCTTTCCATCCGTGGTCAAAAAGTATGAATGTGTGTTTTTTTTTTTCTTTGTTTTGCAGAATGTGAATGAGCGTTCTTTCAAACGTGTCCTTCAATACATGCGAGCTGCCAAGTTGGTTGACTTTATCCAACACCCACTGGAGGAACTGGATCCCAGTGCCGGGCCTTGCACCAACAAAAAAGGTAATATACCACTGAAGCACCAGTACACATAAGCACAGAATATCAGAGTATGTGCTAATCTCACCAATCCATGTGATATGCTCAAATAACAGTACTTTATCATCGTCGTCTACATACAAAAATACATTTGTTTGTTCATTTTCTTATTATCTCTTGGTGAAAGATGAAGCTACCAACTCAGCATTTTAAATATACAATATATTGAAAATATAAACAGTTTAATGTTTAGATTAGATACATAGAACAGATCCCAAAAACATAAGGAATTGTAGGGTTGCAGCTTGTAATTCTTTTCAAAATCAACTGCTGACACGGATATTTTCTTGATTAGTAGTTTATAAAATGTCGGAAAATTAAGTCTACGTTGACATCTTAAAATTGGTTGTTTCGTCCCAAAACAACCCATAAATATTTTTTAAACAAAGAAAAGCATCAAATCTTCATATTTGCAAAACTGAAACTTCTTCCACGTTTGCTTAAAAAATTATTTAAAAGATTGATCGTTTGTCTAAAAATGTTACAGATCTTCTGCAGTTTGAGGTCCAACAGCCACGCATTATATTGTTGTCTAATAACGCCCAATCTCTCAACATTAAAGTGAGAGAAAAATCCTTAATAAGATATTTTAATTTTGTACATAAAAAAATGCATTAGTTCATCCTTCAATGTAAAAAATAGCAGTTTGACAAAAAATATATTTTCAAGGTCCACTGACCAGATTTCTCCAGAACATTTAAATGTGTCTTACAGTCTAAAAAAGGTGAGAAAAGACAGATTTAAAGATGCTAACATCACCATTACTACTTAAACTGATGTGATGTACAACTTTGTGGTGATTGCATTCAGCCTAACAAATGCACCGCATTATTTCACTCTATTTTCCAGGAGATAAAGTGCTCGTCCGATGTGTAAAATTGTTGAAGCCTTACAACGGGAAGAGTGTAGCCGATGATGACGATGATGAGGACGATGAGGAAGATTATGACAATGAGGCGAGAAGAAGCGCTGTCCCTTCAGAGGGGAGAATCATGGAGATTGATGTCATGTCACAGGCCTATCACATTGGTAGGTTTGATCATTTTCACTGTGTCTGGCAAAGATGAAATGATGATACATTTTCAAGGCTTTATGTTTATGTTTGTATGTCAGTTTCGGGCTCTATGCTGCATATTTGAACCCACTGGCTCTGCTCTCAAATCCAACGTCTCAACTGCAGTTCATCTAGATGTCATTTGCGTTTGTTTTGTTGTACCGCAGTATTATCCTGTGGTACAAGGGGAATCCCTAAGACTGCTATCGGGTTAAGGATGAACGTCGGGAAGCTGGAGTCTCGCATGCTCTGCCGGCGGATGGAGAAGGATGGTATAGTTAAGGTAAGACCCGGGCTCTAAATACGACGTTTCTAAGGTAAGGACGTTTATTTTCTTGCCGAAATAAATTAGTTTCCTTCCGAAAACACTTATGCGCAGTCAGAGAGATTGGAAAATGTCTTACATAAAGGGATGTTAGGACGTGGATGCAATCATGTGTGCAGCACGCTCTCAATTGTCGGATATGCTTATGCATCCCACCCACGTGACCTCTACCAGAGGTCAGCCACCACAAAGAAAAAGCTTCCTCTTTAATATGCTGTAACGTTCGCCAGATCTGATGGTGATCTGATACAAATTGTCAAAGACTGTTTGTTTGGCTTCAGATGGGCAGCTCATGGATCTGTTTGTTTGGTGTCTGCATTTGTAATTTCCTTTTTGTTGTTTTAGTCTGAAGGCTATAAACTCATAACAGTCCCATTTTTAATCTTCGATGAGGCTGCTAATGCTAAAATGCCTCGCGTGAGAACCCAGACGTTCTGTCCTCTAATGAATACTGACTTCATTTCACAGTTTTGGTGACTGGTAATGTCGGCCAGTCGGTTGGTCCAGACTCAAATATCTGACCAACTATTATATGGATTTGAATGAAATTTTTTACATTTTGATGTTCATCGTCTCCAGAGGATGAATCCCAATGACTTTGACGACCCCCTGACTTGTATTCCACTTCAACACCTAAACTTACATGTATGCAGGTTTTTAAATGCAGGTAAACTCACTAAGAATCAGCAGTTGAGTTGAGTCATATTCATTTTGTTTTTTTGTTTTTTTTCTCCAAAATTTTTTCTTTTCAGAAAAACAGACTTTTCAAAATGCACATCAGAATATGTCTATTGAAACATGGCTCCTGTAAACATCTTCTGATGTTTTTATGCGTGCGCTGTCTTTCATCCTGCAGGGATTCATGGAGGATGTTGGTCGACAGAGGACCACAAAATACATCAGCCATAAGTGTGTATCTAATGTCGATTTCCAAATTCTTTCTACTTTAACACATGTCATGTCAAATCCTTGTATACCAGATACTCTTCATCTCACTGCTGCTTACAGGTGTGTGGGTGTGAGTGATCAACTCCAACTGTTTGCTAAGGAACAGGAACGGAAGAAGCGTCTGTACTCCTCTGCACCACAGACTTCAGACGCTGCGCCTGCCGCCCCTAAAACTCTGTCAACCTCAAAGAAAACGGCAAAGAAATCCCCTGCAGCGAAGAAGACTCAGAAAGCAGGCAGAGGAGGAAGCAAAGATGCGGAGGAAGCTGGACAGACGTGTGGTGATAGAGATGTGGATCCAGCAGATGAAGTTTTGGATAGAGACAAAGGTAAAGGAAGAAGGTCAGGAGCCAAAAGAAACACAGCAGGGAGGAAAAGTAGATCCAAACAGACTCAACCTGAGACTCCCATTGTTCAGCCTACGCCAGATGAATGTGAGTACTCTTTAAACCTTTGCATTTATAACTTGAAAATGACTCTGTAAGAACCAAATTCACATCCAGTTCTTGGTTTAATGACCTTTATGTGGTTCGCCTTTTTTTCCTGCCATCACTCAGGTGAAACACCAGCCTGCAGCAAAGACACGACACCCGATTCAGAGTCAGAATCCAAAGCAGGTAATTTTCTTAATTGACTCATTTATTCGATTTTTTTGTTTTGTTGTGCCCTTGATTTCAGCACTCTTAAAACAGGATCAATACATGCAAAAATAATTAATGAGAAAACAAACAACACAACGCGTTTAAAAATATTTGAGAGCACAGTAGTTTGTAATCACGGCCTTATAACTAAAGCGAAAGCGAAACCTGCAGCATCAAATCTCTCTGCTGCCCACTCACACTTTCCATACGAGATACAATGATGAGTAGAATAACTGTCGGCAGCGATGAATCTTCTGGAGGCATAAACAACTGTGCTATAGTTTACTTTCAGCAGCGGTCTGACTTTGAAAGAAACGTTTTATTTTGTCTTTTGTCTTGCTGTCTGTAAACACTGCTGCTGAAAATTAGAACATTTTAAACCTGTGATTCCTGAGATTTGGGGCAGCAAGTTGATATGAACAACTTGTTTTTTTACACATCACAGATTCAGAGCAACATCACCATTGAGTTAAAGTCTTTTTTCCCATTTGATGACTAACTCTTATGGGAAATATGTCGCTCCTGAACTGCTAAATGCTCCATTAAATAGTTAAATGTAGTGCTGAACAGTTATTGTACCTTGTTTTTTTTTTTTTTTAAAGCTTTTCTGCTAAATATGGCTACCTGCTGTGGCCAGAAACCACTCTGAGCAGGGCGGGGATACTGTAGAAAAACAGTAAAGTTGTGAGCTGTGAAACCAAAATCGTGAGCTGAAAGACACTTAAACGATCCATAGAAGTTAGAGGAACTGCAGAGTCGGCTCACAATTACATCTGGGTTTGTCAATTCAAGTGACAAGTAAAAGTGCCCCAGTATGAGATTGTAAATACTTGAGAACGTCGTTATATGTTATTCAGCTGTTAAAACACCAACTCATCATATTAAGTAGAACAAGCATTGATGATCAGCAGTATTATTAGCAGTAGCAGTAATGATAACAGATATTTATATGTATTATATCTGTGTTTTCTTTGTTCTGTGCAGTCATATTTAAATCAAAATGTCTCCTCTGTCAGAACAAGCTCTCGCGGAGGAGAAGAGAGAAATCACCTCATCTCCTGCCAGCCCTTTGCCCCAGAGAGAGGCAGAGAATGAAGACGATAACACGGCCGAAAACATCGTGGTGGAAGTCAGGGACGATGGTCAGCTGGTCAGTCTGATGGGAGGATTTCACTGTTTTTTTCTGTTCTTATGAACTGTTTTGTTCCAGCTGTGTGAGATGAGCAGATGAGTGCTGGAACTAACCGTTCAATCCACTTCCTTCAGACCCCCAGATGTAAAAAGTCTTTGGAGCGGTCTCATGAGACGTACCGCCTGCTGAGGAGGAAGAACCTGATCGTCGAGGCTGTCCGCAACTTCAAAATCATCGAGGGACTATTTCAGTCAGTTTGTATTGAAGTTATCAGCTAGTTTCAAAGCATTCTACTAGGCCTGGGCGATAAGCCAAAAAATTTACCGATACGGAAATTTACGACGATACCCGACGTCATTTTGCCCATGTCGGTATATTCGGTGTCATAGGCCTAACATCCGGACAGGGGAACATGTCCCTCCCACTTTCCAAAATCCCGTTTTTGTCCCCCCCACTTTTATTTAATCCAGCAGAACGCAGTAGCTCTCAAGCGTCCGATACTCAAACATTAGGTCCACTTGATTAATCTACCCAGTTTATGTGCTTATTTTACATTAATTTGATGGCAAACTCCGCCCACTGATGCAATACCAGCTATGCCAGGTTAGTAATCAAGTGAACCCACTCTCGCTGTGAGTCGCAGACAGTTTGTGTGACGATGCTGCGTTCAGAGGCTGCAACAGGCCACTGTCTTCGGCCGGTCCATTGATCAAACATTTGCATTTTGTTTTTTAATAACTCAAAATAATGACTGTATTTCCAGCTAGAAAACGTGCATCTCTCTCCTCCCTCCATTGTTGACACAACGTGCACGGGCTCAGGTCGGGCTTGATTCTAAGCTCTACTCGGGTCCAGCCGCGACTTTACTGAGGTTCGTCCAGTGTGAGCAGCAGGAGGACGGTCAGCTCACCTCCCAGAACATGGCACTGAATCGCTGGAAACTGATTTAGGGACTGTCATCAAATTACTTAGCATAAATATTTTGATACAAAATAATTGCAGTTCTTTCAATATCTTCCATGTCATGGGGCCCAGTGACTCCAGCAGCAGATTGTATTAGTAAACTGGACGAATGAGACGCATATGGAGCTAAATCGGGGTCAAATGTTTTGCACTTGAAAAAGTAAAATTTGAAACTGAAATTTCAAGTTTTGATCTTGAATTTTGAAAAATATGTCAACATATTCAAAATAAAAAAAAAGATCTGAAACTGAAAAAATATTTGAAGCAGTAAAAAAAACTAAGATCTGAATCTAAAAAATAAAACATGCAACTGAAAGAAATATGATCCCAAATATCAAAACATAAGGAAGTGAAAAATGAAAATAAATGATTTATTCAAAAGAATTACCAGAGTTGATCATAATTATTTTTAACCTGAAAAAACTTTTTGTACATTGATTTTTATTTTGAATATGTTGATATATTTTTCAAAATTCAAGATCAAAACTTGAAATTTCAGTTTCGAATTTTACTTTTTTAAGTACAAAACATTTGACCCTGATTTAGCTCCATAGACACAGTTATGTTCATTGTACTTTAGTGCTTCCTCTGTTTTATATGAATATTAATATGCAGAAATCTAAAATCCAAAAAATGTGAAATGTAAACTGTGCCAAAAGACTGTTGCGACAAGTCAAGGTGACACATCCAACCTCCTCCACCACCTGCAGTACAACCACGTGATTCAATTCGAAGAAATAAAAGAAGCGAGAAGCGATCAGGACCAGCTAAAAGTGGTAGAATTTGTTTATAAGAGACTGTATTTTTAATACTTTGTGTTTGAAGGAAATTTAAGTTATTTTATACTTTTAAACTTTACTTACTGTCATTTGTCGTTATCGAGATGAGTTGCTCAATATATTGTGACATTGATTTGAGGCCATATCGCCCAGCCCTACATTCTACCGTACAGTAAGTGAGAAAACAGATATGTCAACATGCCGTCTTTCTTCAGGCTGCAGAAGATGATCAATGACGAAGAGAAGCAGGATGGATTCAACTCCAAGTGTTGCAAGAAGACTATTTTACGCCTCGTCCACAGTCTGTCTAGAGAAGGCTTGCTTAAGCTTTACAATACCACCATCATACAAGATGGGATCACCAAGAAGGTAAACGCTCCCGTCACACTATGATGATTAGTTACATTTTCATCCACTTCCTGTGGTGGAACTTCGCTTGGGGATCAAAAAAGTTCTTCTTCTCCTTATCTTTCTTCTTCTTCTTCTTCTTCTGCTGCTCCTTCTTCTTCTCTTTCCTCCTCTTCTCCATCCTCCTCCTTCTTCCTCAGGTTGAGATGGTCGTTCATCCGTCCATTCAGCCCAATGATGAAATAGTGTCTCGAGTCATTGAACAGGTCCGCTTCAAGATCTCCAGCTCGTACACGGCTGTACGGTGAGCACAAACCAAATACTTGAAAATAAGCCTGTGAGAGAGGTTGGTGTCGTACTTGTTTGCTCAGTGGTCATACCAGTATTCTCTCTTCTCTCCCACTGTCTGGCTTCTTTTAATTTGACTAGATTTAGTCATTTTCTCAGTGTAAATGTTCTGTCTATATAGTCCCGATTTACACGATAAAGCCTCCGTACGACTGTTTTTTAATCATCTCCTTCTTCCCTCAGTCTGCAGCAAGAGCAAGATGAGAAGATGAAGAAGGACAACAAAAAGAAACCAAAGGACGACGAGTTCAAGCCCGAAACAGGTTTCTGTTTGACAGTCTTTCAGGTCCTGCCAGTTAGACTCCTATGTTTATCTTTGTCCCCTATTCACTGTTTTGTTATTTTTCTCTTCTCTCTCTCTGCTTCCACAGTTCGTGGACTGGGGAGGTCACTTGGCTTTCAACCTAAGATGCCTCGTCTGCGTCTTATTCACAACTTCCTCTGGTACCTGATATACGGTCACCCGCACAGACAGAACTCCACCGACTCCAGCTCGACCAGTCAAACAGCAGCAACTAACCCCGGCAGCTCTGATCCTGATGACGGCCCCGTGGACCCGCCAACAGCTGATTCTGCGTTGCCTAACTTGGATGTGGCATCATCCGGTAATGAAGAGGAGGAGCTGAAGGATGAATCAATACCTCGTCCCCCTGAGTCTAATTTGAAAGGTTAGAGAGCATCATGAGCTAATCAGCGCCAGTGGATCAGTTCTACATACTGTTATATCAAACCGATTGTTTTACCAGCTAATCACTGTTTCTGTAATCTCCTCACTGTCTCTGATAGTGTTTGCCGATGAAGACTCGTGGAAGAGATTCATGCCTCCCGTCCGAGTACATAAGGAGTTTGGCAGCGGCTGGGCGCTGATCGGCGACCTGCTCCTCTGCCTGCCTCTCTCTGTCTTCGTTCAGATCACACAGATCAATTATAAGGTCAGCGCACACTGTGTCATGCAGGAAGTTATGCAGTCCCTCCAACTTTCTCTTAGTGTGGCATGATCCTCAGGTATCATCTCTGACAGCAGCATGTGTTTGAAAGGTACAGGTGTACGTAATAAATAGTCACCTGAGTGTAGATTCCACATGTGGACGTTTATGAGATTCTGTTAATG
Source organism: Diplodus puntazzo (assembly GCA_963678695.2). Lineage (NCBI taxonomy): Eukaryota > Metazoa > Chordata > Actinopteri > Spariformes > Sparidae > Diplodus > Diplodus puntazzo. The sequence continues at coordinate 7,030,727 of OZ023156.1, read as the reverse complement.
GCCCGCTTCACGTTCAGTTCGTAAAAGCACGTTTGCTGACTCGTGTGCGCAGGTGGATAGACTGGAGGAATATCTCAACGACCCCGTGAAGCAACACTATCTGGTCCGAGCGCTGCCGGCCAAGATGAAGAGACAGCTGCTCTACAGACGGTGACTTGCTTTTCTTCTCCCCCTTAATTTCTCTTACGACTCATCGTGACTGTAATTCTAAATTGAGTATTTATGTGGGTTTTTTTTAAATCAGGAAATACATCTTCACATTTCACGAGAACCTGCAGAAGTTGGTCTACATGGGTCTGATGCAGTTTGGTCCTGTGGAGAAGTTCAAGGATAAAGACCAGGTACGCAGTCAAAGTGTCGAGTCAAGTCTGCCACAGAAAGAAAAGATGCTCTGATCCATCATTTTGTTTGTCTGTCATTAATCATTTGCATTGAAATACACAAATATCTGCATGATGTTTGAAAGGGGGACAAATATGCCTGAAGACAAATGTTATTGTCAGTTTTTTCTCTTGATGTTCGGTGTTAAAGTAGCTACAAAACATGCACAATTTAATATGTCTAAGTTTACAGTAGAGCTGAACAATTAATCAAGTTGTTACCAAAATCACTGTCTGGGCTGTTGTGATTTTCATTTTGCAGGAGGTGCAATATATATGCAAGGCGTGTTATGTGTCAAAATATCATTTTAAATATGATTTCAAATATCATGGTGCTGTAGATCCCAGCTAAAATCACAACATTATACTTTTAATAAGTCTTTTTAAATGAAAATGAGAATAAGATGTTAAAATAACCATTCCTTCAAATATCAGTCAAAATAATTTCAATTTGATGATGTTTTTTTAAAAATCTTTAATACCTGATTTACAGCATGTGTTGTCTTATTCCCCTTATTATTATAAAACAGAAACAGGACAACTTACATAGAAGTAACATGAAGTTCAGCAAGGAAAGATTGTAAGGGAAAAGAAAAACAAATCTGTGATGAAGCGAAAAGAGTTGTGGAGGGAAAAAAAGAGTCCAATATTTTTTGGCTTTCAGGTGATTTAACAGAGCTGCATATTTGTTTCTTTGTTGTTTTTGCCTCTGTAGAAACACTTTCACTTTCGGAACAAAGAAAAAAACTTAATCCAAGTGACTGATTCAAGTCAAAATAAAAATAAATAAAAGGCTAAAAAGAATAGGAGGAGTTTGGTAAAGAGAAACACCAAAATGAAAAGAGGTTTCACCTCAAAAAGCACAGGGACGATCAATATGTATAAACGTAACGACACATCAAACAACTTAGGTTCTTGATCCAATGAAAACATATTTTTTTCTCCATATCTACATTGTTCCAGGTGTTTTTGTACTTGAAGCGCAATTCCACCATCGTTGACACCACCCAGGCCGAGCCGCACTACTGGCTGGTCACAGAGTCGCCTGACAAACCGTTTGAGAAGCGCCAGTACACATTCAACACTGCCGAAGACGTGGAAAACTACTGGTTTGACCTGATGTGTGTCTGCCTCAATACACCACTGGGTACATACGCACACACACACACACATATAAGCAGAGTCACCGGCAGCAAACTGGAAAATTCCCTCTCTTTGTTTGTGTTTTCTCCAGGGGTCATCCGCAGCAAGAGAAACGTCACAGAGGAGGAAGCTGACCCTTCCTTCGTTCATGAACGCAACGTGTTCATAGGATTGGCATACCTGCTAAAGTAGGTGGAGTGATTTTTCTCTGTAAGGCAAGGCATAGAAGAACTAGAAGAAACACAGTGAAATATAGTTATAGAAAGACACACAGAAATAGAGTTTTAAAAATAGTAAATTCAAAGAAAATCAAAGATTAAAAAAAAGCTGAAAAGACGAATTAAGCAGTAGAGAGTTGGAGCAGATTTGATGTTTTTCTGGGAGTTTGTTCCAGATGTGTGGAGAATAAAACCTGAACACTGCTTCTCCGTGTTCAGTTTTGACTCTGGGAACAGAAACAGACCTGATCTCAGTCATCTGAGAGGTCGAGGACAGGTCAGAAATAAACCATTCAGGGCTTTTTACAAACCAACTGTGTTATTTTAACTCAAATCTTCGACAAATAAACAACAAAAACGAAACCACTGTGAAGATCTGAGTGCTGGAGTCTATGTGGTGTCCCCTCAGTCCAGAGTTTAAAATCACACAAAGGAATAAACGGGTCAAAACAGGTAAAAATACTAAACAAATACAGTAACACTGATGTGTGTGTGCATCTGTTCACACCATCAGGGGCAGTCGTGAAGTGTCTGACGACGGGTCGATACCTGGAGACGGTAAAGGAGCGGGAGGTCTGGACTCTGAATTCTTTGGTCATCTTAAACGCAACTGGTTTTGGACCAATCACCTCCTGTCTTGCAAAAGAGTACGTACACAAAAAAACAAGTTGAACCTGGTGTATGTGTAATACATATAATGTGGCCTCATGTAAATGCTTGTTTTCTTGTTTGTTTTTTTTTTGTTTTTTAGCTCCCAACTGGTTTAGAGGCGAAGGAGAATAAGATCAGACTGAAGAGCCTGCTGAGTAAAAATGCTCTGAGGATGGCACTGACAGCCGGTGAGACGCTTTTACAGCCAACTTGACTTAATTCAGCTTCAATGTGAAGATGAAAGGATACGAGTTGAAGATATAAATCTGAGTGCTGTTGATGCCGTCATTGTGCTGCTTTTACTGTCTGGGTTTCCTCTTTCTTATGAGTTCCTTGAGTGCTTTGAGGACCATCATTCTTCTGATTTCCTACAAAGTTAAACCTTTAAACTTGGCTTCAGTGTGTTACTGCTGCTCAGTTTTAAACTTTTTATGTCCGTGTGTAACAGCAGGATCTGCTACACGTCGTTATCTGACTACCAAGCGACCATTTAAAGAAACTGTGGAGGTACGACTTCTATCAGTTTTATTTTACCATGTTTAGTTACCAGTTTGTTATTAGAATGCAGCAAAAGCTCCTGAAAGAAATCCTTTTTCACTGTGTTCAACTGTTTTAAACAGGTCTTGATTTAACTGTTTGACCATAACCGGATGTAGTTTGTGTTGAACTGTGGTGTTGCATTATGTATTGTGTTGATCAAAAGTACCTGTTGTTTTGTTTAATGGGCGATGAGTGTGTTTTAAATTTTTTTAGAAGACGTTTACATGCTTTAAACTTGAAAAATGATTTGAAGACATCAAACAATGTTTCCTGTTCTTGTGTGTTGGGAACCAGCTGGATGTCGAGCCTGCGACCAGAAACCAGCAGGTGGTCGGAGGAAAGGGACAGAAGAGGAAGAGAAGCAAAAAGGAGGTTGTCAAGGCCCCCCGCAAGAAGAGAAAGGGTAAATTGCGAGCATTAAAATTCATGTGAGTTTTGCACTACAGCTGACAGATTGTGTGCATGTTTTATTTTTATCTGTGTGCCTGTATTTTGTCTTTAAGAGCCGAAGAAGCGCACCCCTGCCCATGACGAGGCGGACCACAAAGCTCTGAAGATGATGACCAGGCAGAGAGTCTACTGGTCAATTCAGGAGGACTCACTGATGATGCTCTGCAGCGTGGCCTCACACCTGCTCAACAACAAGGTACACACACACACACACACAAACACACACATACAGCAATGTCAACAGTTACTTCATACAACCACCATCTCACTCATTACACCGGCCTGTGTCTACTGGTTATGACTGTTTTTTTAAAATAGTAATAATGATAATAATAACTTTTGTATGTTCACAGTTTTGTGTTGTTTAATGTGTTGCAGTTAAAAAGGCCCTTCATCCCTTACTGTGGGGTGAGAGACCTGCTGCACGCAGAGTTTGAGATGTCCGTGGATAAAACATCCGTCGCTGTCGGTCGTCGTACTCGATACATCCTCAAAAACCCTCAGACGCTTCTGAACTACAGGTAGGAACAGTCCACATGATACAAACACACACACTTCTACACACAAACCTGCAGTTTTATTCATCAGCTCTGTGCTTCAGGATCTGTCTGGCCGAGGTGCACCAGGACAAACCTCTGATGACAGTGTTGGAGGAGAAGAAACCCGAAGATCCAAACAATCCAGAGGTGTGTTGTGGGTTTTGTTGATCTTATAGTTGCTCTTTCTGTTTGTTTCTGAATGGTTGACGTTGACAGATTCACATTTTGTTTTTAGGATTGTGCGAAAGTGTTCTCTGAGTACGTCCAGCTGCTCAGACAGAAGTTCAGCACCGCTCTGAGCCCCGGGGATTTGACAGTGCCCGACACAAAACAGCAGCTCTTCTCGCGGTGAGATGACGAGGTTTGATGTGATGACTTTAGACGAGCACCGATGGCACAGAATTGTAAGTGTGATGCATTGCTGTATGTGTGTGTGTGTGTGTGTGTTACAGGTTTAGAGTTGCAGCGATCGACTGTAACAATCAGATGCCATACAGAGATACTCTCAGCTGGTGAGGATTGAGTTTGATTACTTAGATTTTTCCCTTCCTATTACATTTTTATGGAAGCTGTTAATTGTTTGGTTGTGTGCCTCAATTGCAGCACAGAAGACATTCACGCTTTAGTGTTAGAAAACTTGATCCAGAGCACTCTGGTCATGACCAACAGCCAGATGAAGTCCTCCAGATCCTTTCAGGTACGGCCATCTTTGATTTTCTTCCTCCGTTTATAAAGTTTACTTACATAGCAGGATGTCGAGATAAAAATGAGGCAACAGACACAATAATCTTGACTAAAAAATGATGCTAAGGTGAGCAAACATGTGTTCAGATTGACATTTGCAGATTCAAAACACACACAAACCTCTGATTATCAATTTTGTGTTCTCTCAGACCTTCCAGTTGTACAGTAAGTACAACCAGGAGCTGCTGTGCAAAGTGTTCATACAGTGCAGGAAGAGAGGTCTGGTCAATCGGCGCCGAGTCCATCAGCCGTTTGGGCCGAAGAAGAACCGAGCGCTCCCCATCCTGCCAATGTCCTACCAGCTGTCCCAGTCTTACTACAGGTACACCTGAGAGGGAATACTGTGATACTGTGAATACTCAGATTACTTGTATTGATGTATGTTATCTCCTCGTTCCTGAGTTAAGCGCCTGGAAATATTTGGTTAAAAAGCCGTTAGTCTTCTGTTTGTTAGCAGTGGCATTTGAATCCTTAATTTCTGACCACGCCTCTCACACGTCCGCCGTCCTCGCAGGTGTTTTTCGACACGTTTTCCTCACCTGCTGTGCACCGACTCCTTCCGCTTCTTGAGGAGTCTCGTCAACAACAGGACCGCAGGCGACAAACCCGTCACCGCGTTCCACCAAGAAACGGAGTACAGGTCGGAGAACGGGGAGGAAGTGACGGAGAGACGGACGGGTTCAGGAAGGAAAAGAAAACAAAGTGAAGGGAAGGAAGGCGGCAGATCAGTGAGCGAACCAGAGAGGGCAAACGGTGACTCCACAAATGGAGAGAATGACCAAATGAATGTGAACGGAGAACAGACACCAGAACAAAGAAACTCAGAGGACTGCTCTGTAGTTGAGTCTGTTGAACGTCCATCCGGCAGCGAGCAGACAGACGATCACCTGTCCAAAGCTGCTTCCTCCATCGCAGCACCGCAAGCTTCAACAGAGCCTCCCGACGTGTCGGACATGCTCGGGTTCTCTCTGGACTCTCCGGGTGGAGCCTGTGTGGTCTCTCTCAGCCTGATGACTCTGGGCCTGCTGAGTGTGTACATATCCATCCCTAAACAGATTGTTGTCGTGGACAGCAGCATGGTGAAGAACGATGTCGTCAAGAAGTGAGTTATAATCCACGAATCCACACGTCATGTTGTTGTATTATCAACTATAAATACCTCACTAAATTATTGAATTGTTTGCGCAAACCCTTGATTAATTTGAAGCAAGTTTATTTAATACTAAAGAGGCTAAACTGTGTTTTTTCAGTATGGCAGCGCTGGAAGAAGAGGACGACGACGACGATGATGGCGAGGAGTTCGAGGGGAAAAAAGGACTGGAAGTGAAGGCACATCAGGCGTCGCACACCAACTACCTGATGATGCGGGGATACTGCTCTCCTGGCATAGGTAGAGTTTAGTTGGCTTGGAAGCAAACATTGAAAAGGAAGCTTGTTCTTTTATGTATTTTGATTTAAAGCTCAAACATATAGTCTGTTAAGTTGTTTGAGAATTGATCGTTTGAGTCACTTATCAAGCAAAAAAAGCCAAACAATGTCTGGTTTAATGTCTTAAATGTGAAAATGTATGTCAACAGTGTGCTGGTCAATCTGTAGTGAAAATAATTGTTAGTTGCCGCCATATTTAGACCTTTAAAACTTTTGTTTTGTTTCTAGTCAAGCGGCGTAACCTCAACACCCTCGATAACATCGTGGTGGAGTCGTGTATCATGAAGCTGCAACTGCGCAACAAACCTGCTCACCACCTGTTTACACTGGAGGGTAAATATCAGCACTAAGACCTTTACAGACATCGTTTCACCTGCAAAATGTAATTCTTCTCTTTTTCTCTCCTTAGTAGACTCTCCACCACTGGACTTGACTAAGTGTGGCCCATCCCTGCTGCCCTCCAGCCTCACCAAAACCACTCCCCCGCCCTGCCCTTCTCCATCCAGCGTGAAGCAGTGTGACTGGCGTTTGATTCAGCAGAGAGGATACACTCCTCAGGACATTAAAGCATGCGCGCAGCTCAGGAGGAGCTTGGATGCAGCTGGTGAGAACGGCTTGGCCGTACAAGACCTGAACGAGACCCACGCACACCTGAAGGAGCTTCAGTCCGGACGCAGCAGGAGGCTGCAGGAGTATATGAAGGTATAATGTTTTACCATATAAATCATCGTTACACAGCAGAAATATATATTTCAGCATGAACACTGTGCAAAATGTACAGTGACTATAAAATAAAGCTAAAAGCTAAACGACACTTACTAGACTTGGTGCCACACAGAGACAGCAAGTGATTTGATGAATGGACATCGTAGAAATTGGAAATAAGCCCACAAATTGCTGCGATCTGCTACAACAAGAGAGCTATACCAAGGGGAAGCTAGGAGTCTTTCCCAAGCTCTTGTGTAATTAACCAACATTAAATCTGATGAAGAGACATTTTGGTAAATCTGTGTGTTATCTCAAAAAAGAGGCACGACATTTTGGCAAATAAGATTCCAGATAACATTTCTAAATGTGATTGTCGAGCTTAATGTGACTGTTCAACATCTTTTTTACAAATAAAAAGTAATATTTTTCAACAGAATTATAAAATGAACTGTAACTCTCTCTCACTCTGCTGCAGTCAGCTAACAGGACAGTTAAAACAAGAAAGCTATAGCAAGTGAAAGCTAGCGAGGGCGATAGCCACCATTAGCCTTAGCTTAAGCCAAACTGATTTTTTCCCGAAGTCAGTTATGTCATACCACAAATAAAGCAGTAGATAAATCTAGTCATGATGAATAGCTAGCTGAACTAATTTGGCTAGAAGAGCGAGCTGAGCTGTGTAGTAGTAACTACCATCTTGTTGGCTCCAGTGGAATAATACTCGGTTGATAGGAACAACTGTCACAGTCGTATGTGTATTACAGCTCTATGCATAAGGCGCCACTGACAGGAAGCTGACATTGATGATGAGTCATGTCTGGAGCTTTTTCAGCTCTCAGAACAACAGCGCTGTCTGTGATGTGGGTACGAGGCCTGTGAGGTGCTGTGGCAACACCACAAAACCTGTTGGGCATCTGAGATTTCACCTGGATTTTACTGTGTGTTTGATTCAGAAAGGACAGCACTGCCAATGATTGTACAGTTGCTGTTCAGGGAGGTCTAGTGAACTATCACTCTTCTAGTTTCCTCTTCCTTTATGTTTCTGCCTGATCTGATTTTCACCCTTTTTTCGCCGCAGGACTTAAAAGAAGAAGGCCAGGTGTTACAAGTCGGGAGTTTGGGACCCCGCTGGGTGCTCGTGGAGCACGCTGAACCGTGGCTGCTGATTGTGACGTCCAAGCCATGGTCACAGGCTTGTGTCCCATCTGACAAACTCAAGGGTCAGCATAACATCTTCTCCATGCGCAAGAGAAGCAGGCGAGAAGTCCCACAAGAGGCGGAGGAGCCGCCAGCGAAGAAATCGGCTGCGAACAAACGAGGAGAGGAGAAAGAGAGGGTGACGGGTGGCAAACCAAGAAAGAAATTTGATAAACCACAGCAGAAAAAGCAACAAGAAAGGACAGATGAGGGAAATAAAGACAAGGTGGTGAATGTAGAAGAGGAGGGGGGAAAGCAGATGCAGCCCGAAGAGGGCGGAGAGAAGAAGGGAGGTCAGGAGAAGGTGGAGGCTGAGAAAAAAGAACGGGGAAGAGAGAAGGAGCTTGGAGCCCGAGAGGACAGCGTAGAGGAAGAAAGAGATGAAGCATCGTCTCCACCAGCAGAACCGGCTGGTGACGATGAGTAAGTGCAAACTGTGACTAATCATCATATTGTAGTTAATTGCACATTCCTCTTTCCTGTGTCTCATCTCTTTGTTCTCTCTGTCTCCATCACTAACTTCTAATCCACACAGTGAAAGTGTGAGTTTCATCGGCCGACCGTGGCGCATGGTGGACGGGAGTGTGAACCGGCCGGTGTGTAAGGGCATGCTGGAGGCCGTCCTTTACAACATCATGTCCCGACCCGGACTCACGCAGCAGACGCTGCTGGAAACTTACAAAGATGTGTTGCAGCCGATGGCCCTGCTGGACCTGGTGCAGGTAAACACAAATCCTCTCGACTACACGAGCTCACACGCTTCCTCTCATTCCGATTCGGAGAAAAGGAATAACGCCTTTCTGCAGCGAACAAGCTCATGTCTTATGTTTTACGCCCCCGATCTTCTCCGCAGGCGCTCGTAGACATGGGCTGTGTGACGAAGAAAACTGGGGTCAGAGTACCGAAAGCCTCGCTGTTCAGCCGCCCTGTGCCTCAGGCAAGAAGTGAGACATCAGTGAAGCTGGAGGAACCGGACACGGTGTATTACGAGCCCACCATCAGCTGCTGCCTGCGGCTCAGCCAGGTGCTTCCCAACGAACGCCACTGGAACTATCATCTACCTTAAAACAAACTGTGGATTATTTTTGTCTCATTTCGGCTCTTGCAAATGTTTTTGTTTACAATGTTTCGTGTCAGGTTCTTTGACAGATTCACTTCTGGTTTTACAGAACGGGATTTCTTTGTACATTTGTTTCTTTTTCGTCTTAAAAAGTCGATTCCGTCTGGTGTTTCTGTTTTTGTATTATGTTATATAATAAAAATAATTACATACTACATTTGTCACTTTCCTTTGTCTTGCAGATTAGATGTTTGTGACAGTCTGCAGGGATGAGCGCGGCGTCATCGTATCGGTGTACTTATCAGGATGTCTTACTGCTCAGTCTGGAAAACAAATGCCAGCAAAGCGTCTTCGACTGGTTGTTGAACTAGGAGTTGATGTGAATTTCCTCGTGGTTGACTCCTGCAGGGCCCCGACACGCTCGCGTATAGATAACAAGTATCGTGTTTGTTTTGACGAGTGAAGCATGCCAAAAATGAGAGCTGCAAAAAATATGTGGGAGTCTCGTTTACAAGTCAGCAAAGTTAAGTTAACTTCACAACAGCTTCTCACAATAATGTGTTTTAGGTGCTTATTGTTGCGTCTCCATCTTTTCTAATGCATTAATATTAATGTAAAAACTGCTAATGATTACATGACTTTTCCCCTTCATGTTTTGAAACTATTACAAATGGTAAATGGACTTGCAATTCTTTCCCAGTCTGCTGCCCAGTCAAAGCGCTTTACAGCACTTGATACATTCACCCATTCACACACACCTTCGTACAATGATGGCTACCATGCAAGGTGCCAACTGCACACCAGGAGCAACTTGGGGTTCAGTGTCTTGCTCAAGGACACTTCGACATGCAGCCAGGGGGAGCCAGGATTCGAACCAGAGACCTTTCCAAACACTAGAGGACCCGTTCTACCTCCTGAGTTACAGTGGCCCCAAATTACTACCATCCATATTTGGTGGAAGTCTTGTTTTCTCTTGCCGATCCTGGTAAATGACTGTGTTTCTTGGCCCGTTACCAACATCAACTGAAAATCGGTGGACTAGTGTGAAGACCTGTTTATTACAGCATCTCTCTATAGTGGTCAAAACCTCCTCAGGGTTCCTATAAGATGCAGGAGGAGACTGTAGAGTGGATTGGTGCGCCGTTGTTTCAGACTGGAGGATTTCATTTTCTCTCCTGTTAGTTCTGCCTTCCTTTGCTTACAGATAAAAGAGTAAGGTTAGAATAAAATAAAGCAGTCGGTACTGTTCAGGTATTGCTGTGGAGCGATTTAGTCGGACATATGTTGAGCTATACTGGAATGTGGCCAGTAATGGAGGGAGGACTCTCAGGAAACTGAGCGATTAAGATCCCTGGGAAGTTTAGGAACAATTGCTTTCCACTCTGTGTTTGGACGTGTTCCAACACGAATAATGAGCACAAATCTCTCCCTACAAAACTTTCAGTTTTGTTTCTCACTTGCGGACCTCCTATAGATCAACAGATTTAACATATTGTTGGGTCTGAATGTGCGTTGTCACTCGTTCAGTGGGTGAGGTGGGGTTTGTCCAGAGCTTCTTACCCAGCGTGGCAAGTGAGGAAGGGTGGGGCGAGTTCCTCCTGTGTACACTTCCAAGTCTTTCATCTGTGGCGGAGCGTCTACCGGCATGCGTCGTTCTTAGATTAAAGGAACAGTTCGTCCAAAAAATGAGAAATTCAGCCTCATGATGGAAAGGCAGGTGACGTTTCGTAGTCCAACAAACATTTCTGGAGCTTAACAGCAAAACAGTGATGCAACTCAAAACATTAAAACATCAACTAGAATGAAATTTGGTTGCGCTCATGCCTCCGCCAAGGCCCAACTGTCCCAGTTTAATACAATTAATCACAAAATGCATCATCCAGGTTTGCATCAAATTGTTCTCACTTATCGTTATGAGCCAGCTAAATAAAGAAAAGTGAGAAAAAAAATTCTGGATCTGTCGCTTTTTTTGGATCCACACCAAAAGTTAACCCTTAATCGGGCACTTATTGAAATAAAACCATTTTCTAAAAGGTGTATATATAAAAAATATAAGAAAAATGGAACATTAATAACACACACGTATCTATATACCATTAAAACATATATATATATATATGTATATATATATATATATATGTATATATGTATATATATATATATATATATATATATATATATAATGATGATGTATGTATATATATATAATGATATTTATATATAACACAATATATAACATAAATAACAAATACAACATGTATCCACTCCACTCCAGTCCAGTAAATTCATTTATGCTGCATAGCAACGCCTTTTTGGATGTCCGTGGAAGTTACCATTTATAGTTCCTTGCTCGATAACGGGGGCTATTCTGGGCCGAGACCCATCCTCCATTTAAATTTTGAGAAAATCTGTTCAGTAGCTTTTGTGTAATCCTGCTGACAAACCAACCAACTAACAGCTGTAAAAAAAAAACAAAAAACTAAAAACTAATGGAAAAAGACTAATCTGAGTCACCAGGAGCAACAACATCTCATATTCATTTGAAAATGTTTCTGCACCTTTTCTTTAAGACCAAATCTTCACTGTAGCTGTAAGAATCCATATTTGTTTACTCAACTACAGATACAATATCTAGATAGTAACACAGAGTGTGACTTTACATGGACTTCAAGGATGTGCAAATGAAAAGGTATTTAGAATGAATTTACTGTATCTCGCTTTATTTGACCTGAGCTGTTATGTGAGGAGTGGGAGTCAAAAACAAGGTGTGCCTGTGGAGACGGGGCCGACCGGTACCTTGATTAAACAACGGCACACTTTCGCTTTCACAAGTTTCCATATTTAAAGACACGATTGCACAAACAGAGAGAGGATGTGTGTCGTGAGAACAGGCTGCACCGCCAACATTCTTCCACCACAATAGAGAATCACAACACAGTGTGAGCTCATTAGGGCTTGTGACCACCTTTGGGTTTGACCATTTGGGTTTTTCTGTCTCACCAAAAGAAAACTGGGAATAATGTTTGTCCGTTTCATCCTTCTGGTTTTTTGTTTGGTGAGTTTCCTGCGCAGCTTCCATATGTCTGGTTGTGGTAAGTGCCGAGGGATTTTCTAGTGTTTTATGATGTTTTTTACAATTTTCCATCCTATGCCTTTATTTTCAAGTCACATTTGAAATATACTTGTGTGATTCTTTCAGGCATTCATCCGTCTGTAATTAGGTATTTCATTCATTAAAGTATTTGGGTACTGTTTTTGTAAAGTGCTCGATAAGTCAGTTCAAATCAATAACAAGTAGACAAGTAGATATCTTGAATAAATGAAAACGTCAACTTACAACATCACAGCATTGTGTGCAATTTGAGTTTATTTGAGTTCATTTGTGTGGATGTTGTTAATTTACAGCACACAGGACACAACCGTGTCCCCGCTGTGCAGGGGACACAGTTGTGTCCTGTGTGCTGTAAATTAGCAGGGCGATTGCTTATTTTTGTCAGTATGTCAATTTGTGTTTATATTTCCCCATTGTTTAAAGAACATAGAATAAATAAAGTACGCCTTCTTCCTCTGAAGCAGTTACAGACAGCAACAGCTCTGATTGTTACTGTGTGGAATGACAGATTGAAGTGTTTAAACATTCATCTGATTGCTAACTTCACACAGAGCTGTTTAAAAGTCAATATTTGTATCTGTGTTACAGACCATTTAAGGCTGCCTGACAACATACGCTCCAGTACTGAAGCAAGAGATACTAAACTATTTGTTTTTCCCTTTTTTTAGTGTCTGAAAAGTTTCTATGTAGGAAAAAAAAATGCAGTAAAAAAACAAAATCGTGTTTTGGTTTCTTGAATGTTACAGTTTTAGATGCTCTTGCTCGTTTTACACTAATCACAACCTTTAACCTCTGTGTTACAGATCACAACTGTGCAGATAAACCTGAGTTCACTCCATCCAGCCTCGTGGTGAAGTACGGCGACCCAGCCAGCGTGAATTGCTCTGTATGTCAGCACTGCCAGCGCAACTTTGGTTTGGAGATACCTGTGGGAAAAAGAGAAAGAAATGGAACTCTGATTTCGTGGACGGTTGACAATTTGACAGAATGGGGCGTTTCTCCTATGTGCCATTATGCTGCTGAAGGAGGTCACCAGTGTTGCAGCAGTCTACATGTAACTCTCTACCGTAAGTACATTTGCTGCTGATCAAAATACCACTGCTGGCGAAGATTTGATCATCTATGACTTAAAGTTAAGCTGTTTTACAGTGTGTCTCTATATGTCTCCTCAGAACTTCCAGACACTGTGTCCATCAGCTTTGTAAATCACACTGGCCCAATGTTGGCGGGTCGTCAGTACCCTCTGCAGTGTTCAGTCCAGAACGTCGCTCCTGTTGAAGACCTCACTGTGACCTTCTACAATGGACAGCAGCAACTAGGTCAGAAACAGTCCAACAGCACAGGGAATAAACCAGTGTCTGAGACATTTGAACTGGACTTCACCCCCACTAAAGAAGATGATGGCGGCCAGCTCTGGTGTGAAGCCGAGCTACTTCTGGGACCTGAGGGACCACTGCCCCCTCCAGTGGTGAAGTCACAACACATCAATGCCACTGTCCACTGTGAGTCTGACAGCAACAACAACAAAAAAACAAACAACACACCTCAGTTATGCATTAAGCAAAGTGCTGAAACCTTGTAGTTATACAAAAGTAACCAGACAACCATCTGCATTATAAATATGAAGCTACAGGTGGGAGCTGGTTAGCTTCACTCATCACAAACACTGGAAACAAGCGTGGCCTTGATAGCATTGCCCTGCTGAAAAAAACACCATAGACCAGCATCAAAACACAACATATTGTGTTCTGGTGCTGGTCTATGCTGTTTTTTTTTTCAGCAGTGTTCTGTCTTAAGGCCAAAACTGGCTGCCAAAACTGCATGAATACAGATACTGTTCCCTTCCCTCCAAGTGTTGTTGATTCACAATAAACAAATGTCTGTAGCTGAGTCCTAAACCCAGGAAGTCAGTTTGCATTTTTTGCACATCTGGCTCCCTCGTCTCAGGCTCAGTGGGTTGTTTTTAACGGGTTTACAGTGAAATGCCTCACATCAGGTCTGTGGTTGCAACAGGCTTCAGATGTTTGGCATGTTTTGTTCTACGACATAAAAAAGAACCAGTAAATGTCCCACAATTTAATTATAAAACATTTTTAAAAAACAAGTGGCTAAATTAATACTGACATAAATCGACAATAAATACGATTAACATTATACATCCATATTTAGTGGACAATAAACTATCATTTAAAAACATTTTTTTCTTAAACCGAAAACACACAACATAAACATGTTAATATGACTGTAGATAGAAGCTGACTTATGAATGAAGCTGTTTTTGTGGACTTTAATGTTTCCTCTGTTATTCTGGATATTTACTGTTTTTTCTTCCATGCAACTTTTTGCATTCACCACTAGGTGGTACAAAAGAACAAGTACATCATTTTCACTTGATGAACGTGTACTGTGCAGACATAAAAGTTCTATTCATCTCATGGACTTCTCAAGAAGAAAGAATATATATATATATATATATATATATATATATATATATATATATATATATATATATATATATATATATATGTGTGTATTATAGTTTATTTTATTTTATTGAGAAGGCAACCTACTGTTTTAATATGTGTATAGATGTTTGTATAAATGACATGTTAAATTTGGCTCTCCATCTTTTCCTCCTCCATCACGACACAGATAAGCCTCAGCTGATCGGGTCATCACGTCCGGATCCAATCCCCGTCACAGAAGGAGAACCTCTCCAGCTGAACTGCTCAGCTGTGGGAAACCCCGAACCCAAATACACCTGGATAAACCCGTCACATAAAATGAGTTCTTCTGTGGAAAGTGTCTTCATGATCGAGTCTGTAACTCGTGCTGATGACGGGCAGTACGCTTGTTTAGTCCGTAACGATGTGGGGAGTACCATTGTGGTGTTTAACGTCACTGTCACAGGCGAGTTCAGACTTTAACTGTCCTCTTCGTCTTTATTCACTTTAACCTCTGATTTCTATTCATTCTAAAAACACACTAACAGCAGGAGGTGTCGTGGTAACCACCTTCATCATCATCATCAACATCATCATCATTTACGTTTCGTGAGCATTATGGAGCATGTACGGAGGCCCAAAAGCTGACAAAAAGGCAGTAATTACAATTGTCACACAACATGTAAAGCGCTGAAGTGACGTCACATCCACAACACAACGGGGAAAAAAATGACGAGCGTCAAATGACAAATACCCTTTTGATGAATTATGAAAAGACGTTTCGCCATCTTAAGAGAAACATTTTAAACTTGAGAAGGTCGCAGTTTGTCATGAGATTAGCAACCAACAGTCGCGTAAGTGACGTAGTCTGGTTGAACGGTCGGTCACCAAAAGCTAGCTGTAACTGACAAACTCTCCTTTCATATGACAGTTGGTCGATATGACCGTAGACATAATCATCACAGAACGTTACCAGTTAACTGTGATGCCGTGTTCCAATATCCATACTTACCGTACTTACTGTACTTAGTTTGAGTACGTAGGGTGTTCCGATCGCGATCGCGGCGAAAAGAAGTGTACTTAAAGGACCCGGATGTCGCCCTCATAACGGCAAAAACGTTGAGTGTGCATTGATGTACACTATACGCACTCAACGGCCGCCATCTTGTCTACGTAGCGGAAGAAGCGGAGCCAGGCAGAGGCGCTCAGCTCGGATTTTTTTTTTTAAATAGCTACCGAGACAACAGCGCCTGCAGCGGAGCCATATTGCAGGATTGTAGGATTGTAATTGTTAAAAAGTAAAGCCGTAGATGTCTTTTGTTCACCGTTCAAAGCGGGATGTGTTTGGCGGGTGACGAGCCGCGGCGGCTGTTGTGATCGTAATTTCCGGTAAGTGCACCACAGAGTATTAGATTTGGAACAACACTCACCGGCTGAAATCTGCGTACTTAATAAGTGCGGATAGTGTACTACGTTTAAGTGTACTCATGGAAGTATGGATATTGGAACACAGCATGAGTTTCATCTTTGTTTTCTGTGCCGAGGTGGCGGCCATGTTGGTGACGTATGTAGAGCGCGACGATGTAGTTCACTGAGCGGTTTGACACAAAACTAGATCACGTTTTACATTGTTTACTACGAACAGCAACTTTTTTGATCTGAACAGTTGCATTTGAAATTCACAACGGGACTCAAAAAAAGTTTTTCTCTCTCCCTACTGACTGCTGTATAAATGTTCTACCAAATAAGGTCCGATGAGGTCCACCGGAAGGGGCGTGGCTTCAGCACTCCATACCTAATTTTCTTCAGTTTTTGGTTTGTCCAGGGCGAGATGTGTAGGATACATAGATTCTAGGGTGACCATACGTCCTCTTTTACCCGGACATGTCCTCTTTTCGGGGGCTGTCCGGCCTGTCCGGGGGGGGTTTACAAAATCCTTCAAATGTCCGGGGCTTTGAGTTTGTGTAGCGCATCACAGACCATTGTATTCACCATACACGTTAAATGGTTCACTTGGAAACACACTCTGAGAGGCGGAGTTCCACGCCGAACCCCGAAACGTGTATTCATTCATTATAAAACAGTGCAGTGCATCAGAGTTCTCTGCTGCTCTGCCCCTCCGCTCAGTTCGAAGCAAAGCCACTGACGCGACGCACGCATGCGCTGTCTGCTGGTGAGCGAAAGAAAAGGGAGAAATGCCGAAACGCAAATGCACTTTTACAGACGAAATGCGGAAAAAGTACCCGTGTTTTCGCCAGGGTCGTGAAAAATGGGAAGCAGAGTGTACTGTCTGATAGATAGAATTACTTTAATGATCCCAGACTGGGAAATTATTTTGTTACAGCAGTAGTGGGTCCGCAAATAAAACACTTTGTACATAACATAAATAGAAGGCAACATATACATAGTGTATATATACAATGCACAGTGTGCAATAAACAATAATAATATATACAACAAAGCAAAATATGCAAAATATACTATAAACAATAATAATATATACAACAAAACAAAATATGCAAAATATACTATAAACAATAATAATATATACAACAAAACAAAATATGCAAAATATACTATAAACAATAATAATATATACAACAAAACAAAATATGCAAAATATACTATAAACAATAATAATATATACAACAAAACAGTAGAGAGACCAGAGTTTGTATGACCAAAGTATGTGTCCGTGGCAAACAAAGGCTCTAACGACCTAGATAAATGAATATATTGTTTATAAACGCAACTTTGTGTGAGTATTTTTCAGTATCTCCAAGAGGCCTGGTTAAGTGTCTTTTTGGGAATTCAGAATATGCGTTTAACTGAGTTAGAAGCACGTAAAAAACACTCAACTTGACCTGAAAAACCCTCAAAATTTTGCCGCGTAGTAGTGTCCTCTTTTTGGGGATTCAGAATATGGTCACCCTAACATAGATGATTAACTCTTTGCAAAGACAGAGGAAGGAAATTGTAATAGTTGAAAAATAAAATTAGCTAGTTAATGATAAATAGGGGTATAAATATTACATTTTTTTTTTTTAGTAACTGATTCGAGGTGAAGGAAGGAAATACAAACTTTGGGCGTTTAAATACATTTTGTTCATTTTTGGGGACCCACATAATGTTATCAACAACATAAACATATATATGATATAACATCAAGAGGTGTCATCATTGTCCTTCAGTTGAAGTTTGACAGAATAATAAGTCAGCTGACAATGTGTCCATAGGTCTTTACCCGACCACAGTGGAGAACCCGACCACTGTGGAGAACCCGACCACTGTGGAGAACCCGACCACAGTGACGAGCTCAACCACAGTGACAACAACAAGTGCGCGGAACAAAAGTTCCAGCAGCCTACTGATTCACAGGATCACATGGTGTTTTATGCTTTTGGTTTCTGTTCTGGTTTGAGTGAATTCACAGAGAATGCAAAAGGAGGTTTGTTGCTCGAACAACAGCATGTAATGTTTCTGAGTGTAATCGAGAATCAAATATCATATACAATCAGCTCTCTGAACACATCATGAAAGCAACCTGTTGTGTGATCTTGCGTACTTCATGCGATGACCTGAGATCTAAACACTAAAGAACATCAACTTGTACATGAGTAGTTTATACATTACTTTTGTTTTCCGCATATGCTACAAAATGCTGAAATAACTGTTAAGTTAGAGGGGCTATACTTTATAGTTAGTTAAAATAAAAGTGGATCTGTAGTGATTTGAGCTAAATGCTAACACCAGCATGCTAATATGTTCACAATGACAATGCTGACGGTACCCCATTAGCACAAATACTAAGACTGTAAATATTAAATTGTTCATGATGCAGATATGAAGCAGAGCTGAGATGTTGATGTGGCTTCTTAATGTGGCAGTGCTCTCTGTACTTCTGTTAAAGACACAAGGTGCAACATTTCTTCAAAACAGTCTAAAAACAACTTGGCCTCTGTTGTTTATTTGTGGCAATCTAGGATTACTTTATTCTAAATGTTTCCAACAATGTTCAAACCCAGAGAAACCTGTAATGTAACAGAAGGTGCGTTTCATTCCGTCACCTGTCTCAATAACTTCCGGGAGAAAGTCACAATGTGAGGATGGAAGTCTGTGAATAACACTGCATCTGTGAACATTTCTGGTTGAGTCATGTAGTCGTGTATCATAGTTGTACCTATAAACATGTTTCAAACTTTTGTCCCGAATGCTTTACTTGAAATGTGTAAACTCATTTATTTCGATCGGCACTTAGGATGTATTGAAGTTTGATACCCAGTCTGTTAAAGTAACTACTCAGACTTTTTATAACACAATTGTATCACAAAGGCATTAAAACGTAATTTATATATTTCAAAAATGATTCACAATGAATAAAGTAAATTTAAAAAAATTAAACATTATAGTACTGGAGGGGCTCAATGTCCCTTGACCTCAGTATATGTGAAATTCTAAACACACTGTAGTGATTGACACTGTGAGTAACAATACATGAGACTATATTTTGTTACGTTTGTTAAGTTAAAGAAACAAAAAAGAGAGAAAAAAACTTGTAATTAACATTCTATTAGATCAGTGCCATATTTGTTTTCCCTACCATTTAAATAGTAAAACTTTTTTAAGTTGAATACCACAATTTCATTCCCTGGGTTCATGTGTAAGAAACATTTATGGGAATGAAAGATTACAATCAAAGCATTGTGAGGCTACACAACTCTCCAAGCCCATTTCCTCTCATTGAAAAGCTCTACTACTCCCAACTCTCCCTGGAAAATAAACAGGATTTTGCTTTTGTGCCACAGTTTTAAGGCGTTACCTTCCAAAGCGTATTACAGTCTCTGGTGGTTCCGCTCTTCCTCGTCAGAATTCATTCTCATCAGGAAAAGATTGTGGCATTTATCACTGTTACACAGTGTTATTATTCAGAGTACCACTGGGTGGCACCATAGTAGAAAGATCCTTCAGAAAATGACCTGATCATGACGTTTTATATGTTTGTGTTATGTTGATATGTTGTCAACAGGGATGTTTTCTCAGATGTCTTATGTAAGGAAAGGAGGGAAGGAAGTGTTATATTGTGACAAGCTCATGAAAGCTCAAACTCACATAAAAGCATTGAGAACTATGTGACTGTGTGTGTTTGAATATCAGGGAATTGATGTGTACGTGATGAATCCAGTGGAAATCCCAATATTGGCAGGCTGTGACTCGTACGAAACCTCACCCCTCTAACCAGTCCGGTTCTAAAGAATAGTGTTAGTCTGCCACCCACACACCAACATTTAAACTCGCAGTGATTAATTGTTGCATACAGAGACACACAGAAGCATGTGTGAAGGTAGATGATTAGATGTCCTGAAGACAGTAATGAGTCATCCATCGTATATCTCTTCATGAAAAAGCCCTGTCAGAATAGACGTTTTGAAACTGATTTACACTTTTGGGCTGGGGGATTAAACCGTTTTAGATTCAGTATCATTATCTGAACATGTGAGGATGTGAGAGGAGGGGAAGTCCTAACAGAAAGTTAGACAGGCTGACAGTTAAATGGAGTCGTGAGTAAGTGTCGCTGAAACTCTTACACAGGATCGAATGAGGGGATTGAAATGAAATTTGGAGATGTTTTTTTTAATGTCTAAAATTTGGAACATGTTCAGCAATTTCCCTTTCATATTTCATATCAAATATTAATATATAAACCATTAACAGTAGCACCTGGAGGAGCGGGCTGAAACCTGAGCGGCGAGACACTAAAAAAACATCCACGTATTCCCTTTGAGTCCCCTCGTTCCTGATCCTGCGTAAGAGTTAAAGCAACACTTACAACAGACCTTACATGACCTCAGGAAATACGTGTGACAGGGCTCACATTGATGTCATCTCTGACGTTCACGACTATGAATTAGGTTTATCTGGAGATCTTGTCATTTTCCTGTTTAAGGAAAAAATGGGAAGTTTATAACCTTTCTTATGAAGTGTCATTTATTTTAAGACCAACTTCCTCTTATTACGAAGCTTTACTTCTATGTTTCACTTCTGTTATTTGCAGCTCTGGAAAACTTATTTATTTCAGTTCATTCATGTCATTTAGCCAAAATTACATAGACAGTGAATTTGCCTAGAGGCCTACATTGATATCGAGGTTGTTAATTTCAGTTTTTAAAAAAAAAGGTAAAACAGAGAGGCGTCTGGTCTCTGCCGCTGTGTAGAGTACATGAAGATATAACTTGGCTCTCCTAGCTCATATTTCGCTTATCAAGCTGTTTCACATGAATCTGTGGGAGACGGTGGAGGTGAGTGTATACAGACATGTCCTGTTTCAAGCTGTCTCTGTTTATGCTATCTGTTATGTAACTGTTGTAGCTCACCTTCTCCTGCTCACACTGTATCAGAACCGTTAACTGGAACTGACTGCCCAATCTGTTACAAAGGAAAAAGGTTTTCAAGATCATGCAGAGGCAAGCTGGATGTGGTCATTAACTGCTCACTGTGATATATTAAAACAGTTTGTTGAGTCACTCATCTAACCAAGGAGCTTGAATCAGAGCTTTTTTACAGTAAGAAGAAAAGTTTTTAAGTTGCTGGTAAAATGTTTGAGTTGTTTTCTGTTGTTGGCTATTAAGTTAAATATTAAAATGGCTATATTTCCTAGTTTTATTTGCACTAATGTCGTTTTGTTTTTGATGTTATTGTTCAATTCGTTGTTAGCCTGTGAGTTATAGGCTTTGTCTGACTTCAAGCATTAAGCCCTAAATAAATGCTTCTACAAGGAACAGCTTGACATGTTTGGAAATATTCACTTTCTTCCCGGGATTTAGGTGGAAAAAAATGATATTACTCTCATGTAGGCTGTGCTAAATGTGGAGCTAATGTTACTGCTAGCAGCCAGTTAGCTTAGCTCACGTGCTATAGGAAGAAACATCCAGCCTGGCTCTGGCTAAACCACCACCTTTAAACGTTGCTAACACATTTGTTTAAGACACATTTTTACAAACACACTTAAAACGGAGTTACAGCCAATAGCCAGTTAGCTTAGCTTACCATATATGCTTGAATCAGGGAACAGCTAGCCTCGCTCTGTTCAAACCAGTAAGGTCGCTCACAAATGAACACATTCCATTTGTTTTATGAATATACATACCAAAATGTAAAAACAATGTTGAAAATGAAGCTAAACCCAGCAGCTGCTTATCTTAGCTTAGCATCAAGGCTGGGATCAGGGGGAAATAGCTAGTTTTTCTAAATCCAAACCAGCAAGGTCACCAATTTGGCTAACGCACCCTTGTTGGGTACAAAATACAAACACCTCAGTGTAAAAACAAATGCAAGAAATGCAGCTTAAACCAGCAGTTGCTTTGCTTAGCTTAGCATAAAGACCGGAGTCATGGGGAATTGGCTGGCCTCTCTCTGTCCAAACTAGATCTCGTTTGTTTAATACATTTGAATACCAAAATGTTGTCTAAAAACAAAATGCTGATGACGCTTCAGCCATAAACCAGCTAGCTTATCTTAGCATAAGGACTGGAATCAGGGGAAACAGCTAAGTGTAAAAACTGAACTAGAAATGAAGCTACAGCCTGCAGACAGTTAGCTTAGCAACACTAATCTACGCAGAAACATGGAAAAAACACACTCTACAGCTAAACACTTTATGGACTAAACAAATGCGATATAACATGTTAATTGGTTAGCTGTGAAGGTGCTTCTTATTCTTTGTTAGCTATGCCAGGCTAGCTATTTCCCCCTGTTTTAAGTCTTTATGCTAAGCTAACTGCTGCCTGCTAGCTGTAGCATCACTTTTAACAGGCATGAAAGGAAATCCTCTTTACTCAGCATTAAAGCAAATAAGGCATATTTAAAATGTAAAGCTATTCCTTTAAAATGTATTTCTGTGTTTCCTCAGTCTTAAATAGACTAAATAGATAAAAATAAATCAATGTCATGTTACTCATTAACCACCTGTTAACCACAGGCTGGTTCATTAGAGAGTAGTCCTGGTTTCGGTTTGGTTCAGATGGTATTCAGTCACTGTATAGTTAACTTTTATCCCAGTAGTGTAGCTCTGCTGCTCTTTTTCCAAACACCACATGCCATTAAAATATCTTGGCTCCTGATATGGAGTCCTGGAAGCATGCTGAAGTGGTGGGGGAAGGGAGGCAGAGCAGAGGTTAAAAAAAGATATTTAAAATATGCACCAGAGGAGGGAGAGGAAAACATAAGCAATCCAGAATATCTAGAGTATGAAGGGAGGGATGGATTGATTTCCTGTAAGGACACAACTGAGGGGAAGGTGACCTGTAGATGTTAAAATCTCAGGACTTGAAAGCTGGTTCATGTGCCTGACTTTTTCCATACTGAAGGGAGGAAGTGCTCTCAGGAAAGAGATAAGGGAAGTGAGTGTCCCGATGACTGAAGTCCTCCCAAAAAAAAAAGAAAGAAAGACACAAAAATGGGCCTATCTCAGAATTAAAATGTGCTGAGGTTGATAGAAGACTAAACTATCTGCATGTGTCCTGTGTGTAAACCCCCAGTCCAGTGGGTGGTGAAGAGGTGAGTCAGGGTCACGAGCTATCAGTCATCCTCCGCGGAATGTACCGGACTTTCCCCCCCAGACACTTCGGTGCTTCCTATCTCAGTTTCAATTTCAGTTTTGACGAGAAATGACATCATGACAATCCCCTCAATTTAGCTGAGGACACACAGTGCTGTGCTCACAGTGCGCTGTTTGTCTGTCGATCACAGAAAACTAAGAGGGTGTGGACTTCTTTTAAAGAGAGATTTTTTTTACTTTCCTTTTCAGTCTCTCGCTGTCTGACCTCGCGCTCGCACGCGTTTTTCATCTCCAGGTTTTCTTTTCAAGACCAGCTGGCAATAATGTGGATCTCTTACATATTTCTGGGTGTTTCTTTGCTGAACTCTCTTCATGACTTCCATGTGTCCAGTTGTGGTAAGTGTTCCTCATCTGCTGCGGTCTTAAAAGGAAGTTTTTAGGTCCGCCATGGGTAGCGGTGTGTGTGTGTGTGTGTGTGTGTGTGTGTGTGTGTGTGTGGTCAGTCACCAGCAGTCGAGTCCTTCATGTGGAGATAACATCTAACAGCTTTGTGTCTGCTTTGTATTTGTTTAAATGTTTTAAAGAGTTTGTATTTGATCAGCTGTAGTGAAAAGTGGCGGTAATTGCTCGATTAACATGGTCCAGATTCAATAATTAAAGGAGGAATATGTAGTTTAAGGGATGAAATTTTAATCAGAAGAGAAAAATCTTCATTAACTGTTTTTTTTTTAAAGCTCAAACAAACTAAGAAAACAAACTCTCTTTGTTTTATTGTCTGAATAAACAGAAAAAGCAAACTGACCTTTAAAGAACAACACAGCTTCATACTGTTTTACCTTGCTTTCATGTGGCGGACCCCGCCACCTTTCTAGCTTCACACAGTGTTCTGGGACCTTATTTCCTCTGAGAACAGCTTGTTTTTCAGTTAGAGAAACAATACATATTTCCGAGTTCATATTATTTCCCCATTAATATTGTAAATATTGAAATTCAGAGTTTTCATATTTTTTCAACAACAGCAAGCCCCTTTCAAAAATATCTCCTGTTTCCATTCAATTTATATTCATTGCTTTTTAATTATTTGTTGGCCATATTTCCTTTTCCTCTGTTATTGTTTGCTATTACTGTAGTATAAAAGAATTGATGTTTCATATCCTCGGTTAAAGTGTCATTCCTGTAGCAATAAACACAGTATTTTATTACTTCACCATATTTTCTCATGTTTTGAATGTGATTAAACATTTTAAAACCTGTAAAAAATAAATGCTGTGGCAGCACTGCACATAATTATGGCCACGCCAGTAAAGTGACTCATTGAATTTGAGAAAAATCAACGCTGCTAATGTTAGGAGGAAAAAAACATTAAAAAGCTGTTATGATAATAGTATGTGGTGCTAATATGACTTTTGATTTCTTGAATGTTGCAGTTGCTACAGATGCTTTTGCTCATTTTACATTAAGCTGCTTAAAATCACAACCTTTAACCTCTGTGTTACAGATCACAACTGTACAGATAAACCTGAGTTCACTCCATCCAGACTGGTGGTGAAGTACGGTGACCCAACCAGCGTGAATTGCTCTTTATGTCAGGATTGCCAGAGCAACTCTGGTTTGGAGATACCTGTGGGAAAACAAGAAAGAAATGGAACTCTGATTTCCTGGACGGTTGACCATTTGACAGAATGGGGCCTTTCTCCTATGTGCTATCATACTACTGCAGCAGGTCACCAGTGTTGTAGCAGTCTGCCTGTAACTCTCTACAGTAAGTGAGCCTGTTGCTCATGATAGTTTTATCATTATTTTCAGAATGAGTGCTAAAGGAGTGAAGTCACAGTACTATACTTTAAATTACATTTCTTGATTTGTTCTCTCCCATGTTTATAGTGATTTATATTAATTGTGTCTCGATCTCTCCACACTTCTCTACGTCCTCTTCTCTGTCTCCTCAGAGCTTCCAGACAATGTGGGTTTAAACATCAAAGGTAACTCCTGGGTGATGTCTGAGGGCCAGAGCATCACTCTGAAGTGTTCGGTCCAAGATGTTGCTCCTGTTGAAAACCTCCGTGTGACCTTCTACAGTGGACAGCGGCAACTAGGTCAGAAAAGGTCCAACAGCAAAGGGAATAAACCAGTGTCTGAGACGTTTGAACTGGACTTCACCCCCACTAAAGAAGATGATGGAGGACATTTCTGGTGTGAAGCCGAGCTACTTCTGGGACCAGACGGACCACAGCCCCCTCCAGTGGTGAAGTCACGGAAATTCCCTGCAACTGTCTTCTGTGAGTTCAGTTATTTAAAGCTGCTCTGATAAATATTTGTAGAGGATCACATGACTACCTGCCAGTGAAAGTGGTGATGAACCCACAGATGATCATCCCCTGACTCTGCAGACCGTTATATTGTTTTCATCTCTTATATTGTTCATCCTCGTGGGTTTACAAGACACAAAAAATACAGTTGCAGCATTAAAGCAGTTCAATCAGCATAAATGAAGGACATTTTAGTAAAAGTAAAAGTAGAAAGAAGCCTTAAATGGATTTATCAGATTATGTTTTTTTAATCCAAGTGAATGTTAATGTCGCTCCGCGGCTGCTGGATGTGTAGTTTTACGTTAACACATTGGCCACATCTACTTACAGGATGATGATAATATGTTCCTGCTGCTCCCAAGTAGCCAACAAGTCACATGTTGCAGGTTTAAATGTAGCAATATTAAACTTTAAAATATACTCCATTACAAGTCAAAGTGTATTGTTCCAGTCCAGAAGCTCTCAGTACGAGGAATCGCTTCTTTAAGAGTGTTAAACTACACTTGAATGTATTATAATAACAATGATTATAACTACTGATGCGACACGTGTAAGCAGTGTTTCCATTTATAGTGTCATTGCTGTCAGTTGCTGCTTCCGTTAGCTGCTGACAGTTATCTGTCAGCTGCTTCTCACGAACCTCACAACGACACGTGACATGGCCTTGCTGATTTATTCGCAAACAGTACAATGGAACAACTTTGGTGAGCGAAAACAAAGTTCCTTAAAGCGCCGCCATGACATCCAGACGTGTTTTAATAAGTATATAAAACACTGTCTGCGTTTGGCTTGCAAACTGTTTGTGATGTCACAGATCATGCTAGTAAAACCAGATTTTCAGTGAAATCAAAAAAGAAATTACAAAGCAGCTGGTCAATGCCAATTAGCAAATGTTAGCATACTAGCGAACCCTTTCATTGTGATCATGTTAGTATATTGACATGAGCATTAGGCTCAAAGCCTCACTGTGGCTAAATGAAGCCTCAGTGACTCATAAATAACATACCAGTAACTCTTAACATGTCAATGTCATTTTGTTACCGAGTCTAATACAGTGAAGGGACATTTTGAGAAGAATGTTTAAAAATATACAGCAGCAGAAAATTGAAAGTGAAGTACATCAGCCTGTTAGGGACGGTGTTGTGGTTTTAGGTACTTTCCATTCACTGCTGTTTCACAATGTTTTGTCTATCTGGATCAATCTATAATCTGATCAAATTTCAAAAGTGTTCCCATTTTGCCTTAATAACATGCTGTATTTCTTCCTCGCTCCATCAACACACAGATGAGCCTTATCTCACGGTGGCGTCGCATCAAAGTCCGACTGTTCTCACAGAGGGAAACCCTCTACAGCTGGATTGCTCGGCTGTGGGAAACCCCAGCCCCACATACACTTGGACGGTCCCATCAGGTGTGCCCCCCACCAGGAGCAGCGTTCTCATTATCAACTCTACAACTACCGAGGATAAAGGGCAGTACACCTGCTTCGTACTCAACAACCAGGGGAACGTCACAGTGAAGTTTGACGTGGACGTTAAACGTGAGTTTTAAGTTTTGTCATGCTCAGTCTTTTACTGTCAATGGAAAGAGAGCCACTTAACCACAGTATTGCTTTCAGTTGTGCTTTCTCACATCAGTGGGTCATTTATTCTAACACACACAGGAAGCAAGTTCATTGTGACTGTTATAGTGTTTGGTATCGGTCAGATCTAAAATATTCTCTGTTCCTTTTTTTCTTTCTACAGGCAACTACACCATATACTACATAGTTGCGGCAGTAATGGGTACTATTCTGATTATCCTCCTGGTGGCATTTATATACTGCAAATACTACAAAAACACACGGATGGGACAGTACAACCTGAAGGACGTTTTGCGTTTGGGCAGACATCACTCCCCTGTGCCCACTGCATTGTGAGTCTGCTGGAAGGCGTGAAATGCAGATGAACATTTTCGAGCTGTTGCTTTGTCACAGGCTGCAGCTAAGAGTCGCTCCCCGTGGGTCAGGAGGGGTTAAGACGTCAACCACAAACCACAACATCTTTGGTTTGCTTGTGCTTCTCGCTCCCTCATCGCTCTACTGACGCTTTCTGTTTACATGAAACAACCAAAATACTTTATGTAATAAAATAGCTAGTCACACCTAGTAAGAACTCTAACACCTAAATGCTGTTTGTGAAAAATGTTTAGTTTAGCGCAGCTGTATTAAGATAAACTCCAGCTGCCGTAGAGATTACCAGGAGTCTCTGAATAAAAAGACATTCCTTGAGGCCATAAATAAAATATTTCTTTCCTTTACAAGTTTAAATTCTGGACACAAGCATAATCTGACATTGCTGTGTTGTTGTGGTGCTGACACCCGGGGTCTTCAGGCTCTCTGGGGGTCTGGAGCCCTGCCTACTTTGCCTGGTTGGTGATCTAACGTTAAGTAGGATCAGCTTGTTGTTCAGTTGTATCTTTCATTTGAGCTGAAAGAAAAAGAAAAACATGTGAATATGAAATAATCAACATTTCCATCCTCATTCTCGAACCGATGCACAACCTTGTGTTTGGTACATACAAACAGGGTCTCTGGTTTTTCAGTTTTTTGTTGCTATTATTGTCATGTCTTCATCACTTCCCCTATTTGCATTTCTCGAACTGTCACCTCACTGGTTTCAGAACATTTTGTCAGAGGACTGCAGTTGAAAAATAGCTTTTAAATACACACAAATATGATTATAAAATGTATAACTTTTTATTTCAAATAAGCTGTAAGACCATTTCCAGCTGCAGGATTATGATGACAGACAACATTTTAAATTCTGTAAATGTGAAAGTATTTTATAAATTAAGACGTCGATGGATATTTATCTACTTTCTGACTTTATATTAAGAGGGATGTTTTGTATATATATGTATGTATAAAGCTTGTATGATTGAGTGAAAACTCTCCCACTGAACAGCTGTATGTCAAACCACTGAAAGCTTGATCCTGAAGTCATTCTGACCAACAGCTACTGATAGAGTTGCGGTTTTTGTGTGTATGTGTTTCTGTGTGAACTGTAATGATGCATAACTGAGTTACAATGAAGAAGAGGAATTCATACCAGCATAAACTGTATGATAATGAACTAGTTTTTTTATTCTTTATTTGAATAAACATTAACTTTGAACACACAGTAAAATGCATCCCCGTCTCTTTAACTCATATTCTGTTATATTATAAAGTATTTCCATGTAAAGGGAACAAGGTACTTTACAGAATCAGCTTTTTATTTCTGAATGATCTCAACTAAGAATCCAGTTTTCCAATGTAAGAATCTGACCTTGACTCACAGTGAAAGATTTTCCGATATGTGTTTGACAGTGTGACAACATGGCAAGAGGAACAATAAGCCCCAAAAGTACCATCCGATCTAGATGATGTAGCTGTAGATTTCCTGTTTATGAGATTTTTTATTGCTTGATGGGAAACTCCACGGAAGAGTTCTAGTTGAGGGTGGAGTGTGTCATTCCATCCCAGAAATGTTTCACTCCTTCTCCCTCCCCTCCCTTACCTCTCCTCTCGTACCAGGAGGAAATGAAAGTAGGACAAATCCGGACAAGATGAACTATTATCCAGCTAATGTTTATGTAGGCAACATAGTATGTCTTATCTATTGGCTGGTTTTGTCATTGTAGGAAATAAAAGCATGTCCTCTCCTACAGTCAGGCCGATAACAACACGTGGTTCAACGGAAAACGAACAACAGCTTACATTTTTTTGCAGGCTATGAGTGAAGATTGGTGGTGTGTTTTCAGCGTGATCACCAGCACAAAAAGTGAAAACACTTCCAGAGGAAACACCTGTGCTTCCTCAACCTCTTACCCAGTGCCTTAATGTTTATGGTGGCACAAGCTCCTGCTTGCTCAAATGGCCTTCTTATAAAGTTGGCATGCGTTATACATTAATGTATTTCTTTTTCTGCATGAAAATGTATGTGTTTATTTGCATATAGCGTGGGATAGTAAGATGCACTGACACATGCACTTTTTAATACATCAATTGATGGTTTTGATAATGTCACTTTTTAGGGGGTGCTCAGCTTCCTCAGCACCCCTACTTCCTGTACAAAACACCTATTTCCCTCCAAAGAGAGAAGTATGAAAAAGCAGAAAATGGAAAACTCGAGTAAAGTATTGTGTACCTTCACATTGCATGTCGATATGCTCTCTGAAAAATGAAGAACAATTGCAAACAAGCAGTGGTCGAGAAGGGACAGTGGAAATTGAAAACCATGAAATACAATTCTGTTTTTATAAATATATTTTTTAAACTACATTATTTTGTGCTGTACATACGTGTGCACGTATGGGTGTAGATGCTTGCTTACGTTGTACTGTGTGATTTTGTTTGTAAAAAAAAAAAAGACAAGAAATAAAGTTTCATTGAACTGTAAGTGAGTTACTTGAGTAAATGTACTTAGTTACATTCATCCACATGCAGGCCACAAATTTAAGTATACAGTATAAAACAAGTTTTTCAAGCAGCCTATCCGTTTGGGTCTTCAAATGCTAAGTAATACTGAAATACTAGCAAGACAGTTGTATAATTATTATTGTTGTTGTTGTTGTTGTTGTTGTTGTTGTTGTTGAGGGTTGGTGTGATGTTTGGGCTATTTCCAAACATAATCCAACAAATTAATAGATAAAAATAAACGATCAGTGTATCATCTTCACCTTTGATGTCTAAAAATTCTTGGCAATTTCGAAACTAAACCCATCTTATTAAGTAAAAAATGGCTAAAAATAAAATAAAAATGACGCGAACCGCGCTTCTTGATGACGCAATTGATTAAATTCCGTAGCTCGCGCGGCGCGGAGCAGCCGACAGCCGTTAGTAAGTGAATTGTCTCAACGGCTTGTGGCAGAAAACTATCAGTTTCTGACTTGTGTTCTCTCGCTTTGTTGGCGTTGCAGTGTCTCAGTTCAATAGCCGAGAAGTTTTCATTGGCTGTCACTGTCTGAAAACAGGAGGAGAGAGGGCAGAAAGAGCAGGAAGATGAGCACCGGAGCCGGAGCGGGCATCGACTACAGCGGCTGGGGTCACATCGATGTGTCAGACGATGAAGATGTGACCAGTCCGTACGTCGACACGCCGAGCCTGTTCAGAATGAGACACCGGGACAGCAGTGAGACTTGTGGTAGCCGTGAAGTGTGGAGTCTTAAATCCGGTTAGTTTTACTTGTAGAAGTGATTTAGTAACAGACTGACATCCGTAGGGGGGTCGTTACAGACAGAGCGGGTCAACAGGTGTTACACAGAAATCTGTGACCCGGCAGATTCTCTACCGCTGAAGGAGCTAGTAGCTTAGACTAGCAAGCAAACTTTATTCGTATAGCTCTGTAAGTCATACAGGGCTTTACAAGAAGAAGAAAGGGAAAGAGAGGGAATTGGAGGAGAACACATTTCATGAAACCAGGCAGAATTATGTGTGTAACTGACAACCTGAACAGGTTAAAATCAGATAAAGTATAAATAAAACACCAGAAGAAGACTGCACGTTTGTCAGTTTGTTGTAGCTAGATGGGGACAGATGTATGAAGTCCAACGAGGAAGAGCAGTGCAAGAAATAATGTGAGGTGGAGGGTAAAGATCTGCTGTTGATCTGGGAAATGAAATTGGACAAAATAATAGGCTCTATCTCGATACACATGATACATTACAATGTTTTTGACTAAATAGGCTCTTTGATGCGACAATATTTTAGTGATGACTATAGATCCTTTCCCAAAACATTAACACAGTGAGACTGTTGATAAATAATGGTCAGTAATATGGATATAATGGCTAAGTGGTTAAAGGCAAGTTGTAAGTTCAGAAAATGACATCGCTCTACTGTTGTGCAGCCTTGAAAATCAGGAAAAACACCATTTATGCCTTAATGCGAAATCTAAGATGACATAGTCCCATATCTTGACAACAATACAATATCCCAGCCCTAATATTACATTTAGGACCATTCACTAGCTCCTTTCAGAACTGAAAGCCACATGTCAAAATCCCCTTGCCTGACTTTCCCCTTTATCTCAAGGGCATCATTGTTTGTGTGACCATGAGATGCAGTTGGAAGTTCTGAAAAAAAACTGATAAGTTGGCTTTAAGTTAGGATTAATTCATCTGAATGTTTGAGAGGGCATTTACAAACAATGTTTCCATTGTAGTTTGCCCTTCAGACAGTTCTGACAAGTTTATTTTGCTACAATAAAGTCTTCCTGTCGGTACGTATCATGGGACACTACAGTTTGGGACACTACAATCATTCAGATTGCCTTTCTCACTCTTTATTGACTTTATAGTGGTAGTTGGCTCTCAGTTGAATGTATCCTGATGCTGGATGTGCTTGTGTGTGCACCAGGTATGTTGCAGCGCTGGGACGACAGTCAGAAGTATCTGTCAGACAACCCACATCTGGTATGCGAAGAGACGGCTAATTGCCTTGTTTTCATCTGTATTGACTTTGAGATAGATGAGGTGAGTGCTGTGAGAAAAGTTGGTCTGCATGTTCTCTGTAAAAAAAACTCTACCAGGTAAATTCTCTATGTACTCACAGAAACATGCACTGATGGAGCAGGTGGCCCATCAGACCATCGTTGTTCAGTTCATCTTGGATTTGGCCCGGACACTTGAGGTGGACCCAAGAGGCTGCTTCAGACAGTTCTTCTCAAGGATCGAGGTGTGTAGCTAGGACAGCATGCTCACCTGTACCTTTGTCTGTGTAGTCACCTGCCATGGGGAAAGTAACTTTTGTTGGTGTGTTTTGGGGAATTTTAACTTTATTCACGGTGCTGTCAGACTGCAGACAAGCCGTACCTTAACATGTTCGACCATGAGCTGGAGTTGCTGAAGGAGCGGGTCAGCAGCTGTGCTCAGATTGGTATGGAGAGCGCTATGAAGGAGCTCGAAGAAGAAGAGAGGCAGAAGAGACTGGGCCCCGGTGGTTTGGACGCTGTAGAGATCTATGAATCTCTGCCAAAGGTAAATCATTCACACACACATGTGTATACTTACGATAAAAGACATTTACTTTATTGACAGGCCCAATACAAGCAATAGTGTTTTTTTTTTTACTTTAAATGTCCATGCAACTGCAGATTTCAGTCTCCTCCAATCAGAGTGATACAGATGAGCTGGTTGCACTTCTGTGCTGCACACTTGTTGCATTTGCAGAGATCTCCTTCTCAACCTCTGGATCATCTTCATCAATAGTGGACTCTACCTTACAGTGCATCCATGTTTCCTTCACTTTCCACAAGAATTCTGGACCTGATAACCATGTCTAGTTGTTCAGAAGCTTGTGGACTCTCAGTCCTGTCAGCAAACTCCTTTTTCTGAGAAGAAGTCAATTTTTCACTATGTTTGTTATCGGCAAATTGTTGACATTCATCCAAAGAGTGACTTCGTAGACAGAATTTACAATTGATGTTGCTCCTTGTGTTACTCAGTTTGGTTTCCTTCGTCTCCTTGTGTAGCAAAGTTTTCTCGTTTGTTTTTTTGGTACACACCCCCTTTGATATGCATTCCTCTTTCAGTGGCTTGAATATATACATATCAGACAAGACCTTGACTTGAAGCCATGTATGGTGCTGTGATCTTTGTTTCATTGCCAAAATACTCTTTTTTTTTTAGGAGAGTTTGAGCCTTTTCAAAGCTTCTCTGTTGTTGTGCAGTGCAGCGTTGTAAACAACTTTGTACAATGTCTCGTGGACGCCCTCTGGTGTATTTTTCCAGAAAATACATGCAGTTTCCTTTAGTTGCACTTTTCTCGTCCACACAGCTTTTAAAGTCTTGCATGAAAGCTTTGATAGTAAAGGGTCACCTTCAAAAACAGGTATATCTCTTGGTGAACTCAAACACCAATGCATTGGGATTTCCCCATTAGTTCTTTTGTGTGCACACATTTTAATGGCCATGCAGCTTTTATGGTAGTGCTACCCTATACCTCATTTTCATTGGCTTTGGTCCGATGCTGTGTGGCTGCAGCCTACATTGGAGTCCAATCTCTGTCTGCACCACGTCCAGCCGACCACACTGTCCAGTGCTTGGTCTTACTGCCCAGGTCCGTCTTCCTCAGGTCTCTGGTTCCGTGTTCTGGTCCCTAGCTTAGCTTAGCATAAAGACTTAATTGAGGGGAATCAGCTAGTCAAGCTTTGTCCAGCCCATAAGGTCTCCAATGAATACATCTTGTTTGTTTAACTTATAAATACCAAAGTGTAAAAACAGAACTAGAAATAACGCTACACCCAGAAGCTGGTTTGTTTAGCTTAGCATCAAGATAGCAATCGGGGGAAATTGTTAGCCTCTCTGTCCAAACCAGATCACTAATTAAACATCTTTTTTGTTTTAATACATTTAAACACCAAAATGTAGTTTAAAAACAACATGGAAATTAACCTTCAGCCATAAACCAGCTAGCTTAGCATAGCAAATAGACTAGAGTCAGGGGGAAACAGCGAGCCTCACCATTTAACCCGTTTGTTTAAAAGGCAAATCCTGAAGTATAATAACTGAACTGGAAATGGAGCTATAGCCTGCAGTATGATGCAGGAAAATGTCTCAGCTTCATGAAAAAAACAGAGCGTGTGGGCTTTTAGGAGGGCGTTCACTTCCTATTTCCCTTGCACTCTGTATAACCGCGGGCTCACACGTTTGCTTTCAAGACCAGCGGGCAATAATGTGGATCTCTCACATATTTCTGGGTGTTTCTTTGCTGAACTCTCTGCACGACTTCCATGTGTCAAGTTGTGGTAAGTGTTTCTCATCTGCTGCAGTCTGAAAGGGCGTTTTAAGGTTTTAAAAGGTCATTGATAGCGGTGTGTGGACTTCTAAGCAAGATTTTACTCCCTAGTTCAGTTGCACGCTGTCTCTCATCAGGAGTCGTGTCCTTCATATAGCGATAACCCCAGGCTGCTCGTTTGCTTTCAAGACCAGCGGGCAATAATGTTGATCTCTTTTATATCTCTGGGTGTTTCTTTGCTGAACTCTCTTCATGACTTCCGGTCTGTCATCAGCAGTCGTTGGCTTGATATAGAGATAACATCTTACACAGCTTTGTGGTGTTTTGTCCGCTTTGTAATTGTGTAATGTTTTTAGCATTGGTATCTTATCAACTGTAGTAAAAATGGCTTGATTTACATGGTTTAGATTCAATAATTAAAGGTGCAATGTGTAGTTTAAGGGAAGACATTTTAATGAAGAGAGAAAAATCTTCAGTAAAGCAATTATTTGAATTTGAGTGTTATGTTTAAAGACCATTTAAGGCGGCTTGACAACATACACTCCAGTAATTACCCAGATAGCAAAACGTGATTGAATCAACATTGAGATATCGTCAGGCTGAAGATTGTAATCAACATTGATGTCAGATATTGAAATATACATTGAAAATGCCTGCTATGATCAACATTGAAATAACGTTGAATTTCCAATCAATTCTGACAATGAATCAACCTTTATTCAACTATATATATGCATTGCATTATACATTGAAACAAGGTTATTATTAAAGGGCCATTTCAACACTTTTCAACCTTCCTTTGTATGTTTTTAATATGCCTCATTAAAAAACCCATTAGATTGCCATTTCAATTCTTTTTAAGAAACCAAGGTTGAGAACAGCCGCTTTCCTGCCTGGCTTAGGTGGAGAATTATCTATTTGCCCTGAAGCTCCAGGGGAGTTTCAGTTTATCAAGACTATGTTTTAAAGTTTACATAGAGTGGCAGGAGCTAGAAGTTCAAATATTTCAGTCTTTAATAGAGTCACAGTACCGTATGTCATGGCACAATAGCAAAGGCACAGCAACTATTGAGGGATAGCTAATTAAATAATCACAAATGTATCAAAAGCCTCTTGACACAGGGACAACGGACATACCATTCCTTACTTGTCCAGTATGGTGCCCTCCTAAAATTGATTCAAATAAACCTAATTAGTCAAGGTAAAATAACTTATGATATCGTGCCAAGATGCCAGGCTAAAAGAAGGGAACACAAGACCGGAATAGAGCTGTAACTTTTCAACACATATCACGTGACTGATATGTTTGCATGTATTGACATTGAGGAACTAAATGCTTGTAAATTAAAGCCCACATGCAATTACATTTTGTTTCTGCCATTGTAATAAGCAAAGACATACCACTGCTTGCGCCTGGGGTTGGTAGAGAGGGATACTGGTTGGTAACAAATAAGTAGAATTATACATGGCAATACTTAAAGGATAACTTCGGTCAATTTCAACATGCAGCTTTATCGCTCAAGTTACCTTTGACTTGCCAGAACCGAAGAAGCGAACACTTTTGGTCCACCCCTTACAGGGCTCCTTGAATAGAGAGTTAGCATTGACAGCTAACAGCATGGAGTCAGAACAAAAAAAACCACAATGTTTTAAGCATCTTAACATGCTCCAAATCTCACCTCAAAAGTTATGCAACATCAGCAGACACCTTACAACACAGCACTGTAGCGTGTATGACTCAACATGAATAAAGAAGTGGTTAAAACAGTGTGTTTGTGCAAGCAGCTACTTACCGGTCTGTTGACATCCCTGTCTTCCGGTAGTCCAAACTAGTCGATCCATCGAGTGTGCGCTTACTCCCTCACTGGCAGAGACGGAAACTTGAATTTTGCAGACGGAAACATATTCCAGCATTTTCGTTTTTCTGTTCATAACATACATGTCCATGTTACAGCCTGTCATGAGCCATGAGCCTTACAATAGCCTGTCATGAGTCTATTGGCTCTGCACTGAGAGGCCGTCCAGACGGAAACGCTCTTTTGTGGAAACGCACATGTTTAGCATCGTTTTGGCCGATCATCCACACGGATCCTGTAAACGCACTTTTTTGAAACCGAGTCTCAGGGTGGAAAAATCCAAAAGCGCAGCCCTCGTGTTTTCATGTGGACGGCGAATCCGCATACTTTCCGAAATGATGACGCCATCGCCCCACCCCTATACCTCTTGCCTCTGACCTCTGAACCCCGCAACGTCTCATAACAACAACAACAACAACAATGGTGGACTACCGCTTGTGTTCGTGTTTCTTGCAACTTACTCGCCTTGTAATGAGTGTGAGTCGCAGCAGCAGTTCGACCTCATTATTGGTCCACACAAACGCTTCTGGTTTTCTTGTACTAGCAGGGGTCGAGCTTTGCGGCTACAGTCGAGCTCGTGGTTTGTTTATGTGAACGCGGCCGATCCTCGAGCCGCTCCAGCTGCTCGGTGTGCGCCACAGCAGTGGTGCGCGTTTAAACCATAATACATCCATGGCTTGGAACAGAGAAAAAACAAACATGTGTAAACACAAAATAGAGCTGAAAAATGAAACAATGAGTTAATTTTGCATCAGTCTGTGGAAGCAGCCTAAAAGTGAATGAATGAGAACAACAGGTCTATCATTGAACTACTGTAGTATCGAGTAAGTATCGAGAATCATGGAAATTTACTAGTATTGGTATCGTAGAAAGTTCCAGTCTTGATGGCTAGACCGCAGGAATTGGCTGGGATATGTTCTTTTTCGTTTTTATGGGGATCACTACCTGACATTGCCCTGGGCCAGTGGTTAGAATGGTGGGGCCAGTGATCTTCAAAAGCAAATTTCCCTTATTGTCTATCCCTGACTAGCCATTTTCGTTTTCTTCTTCTTGTGTTCTTTTTCTCCGTCTATTATCTGTTTGTTTACAGCGTGCAAGCTTAATGCGCATGCTCCGCCTCCATCTTCTTGCAGAAAGAAGAGCAGAGCTCTCTCGTTCTCTAGTGCAAGTAACTCCTCTTCTACCGTCGAATTCAAAAGGTTTGTCGTCGATGTCTTCCACTTCGACATCAGACAAGCTCTCCATCGTGACTATTTCGGAAACGGCTTCGATCGAGGAATCAGTGAATGAACGGGAACAATGAGCTACGAAAAAAATGAAATGAATTTTTTTTCATGGAAATGGTTGCTATGCGTTCCTGTTTCTCATTGGCTAAAATTTGACGACAGTGTCCTAGACTCAGCATACGATTGGCTGCGACTGGTCTGTGAGAACGAACGAACGAACAGCTAAAGTGGATATAGAAACTTTTACTTCAGTGAGGCATGTTTGTGGGGGAATTTAGCCTGGGGAAACGGTGAAAACAACATGCCTTTACTGAAAAGTCCCTCAACAGGGCTACCTGTAGTGTAACTAGAGTATAGCTGAACATTGCAACTTGAAAGGACACAGGGGAAATTGTTTTTCTGTCTTTTTCTCTTTCTTGTTAAGTTAAGTTATTTTAAAAAAATTTGCAAGAGCCTGAATAATGATGCTTCGCTCTGTGTGAATCACCATCAGGGGAGAATTGGAGAACTGCGGCTGCAGCTTTTATGTGTCTTCTCCTGTGTGAATGGGGCGACAGAAAGCCGGCGCTGCGGCTCCTAAGGAGGCGTGACGGTGATGTCATGATGATGACGTCAGTGTGTTTTCAAGAGGTATTTCCCGGTGTCCCCCCTGTCAATCTGACTCCCTCACTGGAAGGGACGGAGGCCGTTTTCTGGGGGAAAGTTCACTGATGTCTCAGTCCGGAGGGCTGACCATCACGGTGATTTATTTTCATCACAAACACTCGGTGAGTCAAAGTTTTTTGCCGGTGACAGACGCTGTTTTTCGGCCAGAAATGTGACGAAGAGTCGGTAGGACGGACTCTTCTCCACATATATCTGCAGTATTTTTTTCCTCATATAAATTGACAAAGACAGTTACAGTCACTACGTTACTTTTGTTTGGTCATGTAACGTTGCTTTGTGGGACCTGTGCAGTTAAATGACCGTCGATCAACATGCCCTCGCTCCGCGCCGCCAGCTTATCCATTCACACTGGTTCAGTTCTCCAATAATACGGCCCTGATACTACCTCCAGAAGTGGATCAGCGCCGGAGCGAAATTTCACCCCTGGCCGCTGGGAATTGGCTACTAAAGCAGCACCCAAAAGCCAGTGTGAATGGGGCTATTGAAATGATGTCGATTCATTGTAGGGCATTTCAAGATTGAAAAATCATCATCTATACTACATTGATTCAACAACAGTTTTTCAAACGTTGAAATGGTAACTGTAATTAAACACTGAATCAACATAGATTTTTCAAAAATAACCAATCTAACCAAAATCCAACATTGAATTAATGTCTTTTGCTATCTGGGTAAGCAAGAGCTATGAAACTATTTGTTTTTCCCTCTTTCAAGTGTCTGAAAAGGAAACCAACATTGCATTAGCAAACATAAACGCTGTTACAGTTTTAGATGGTTTTGCTAATTTTACATTAAGCTGCTTAAAATCACAACCTTTAACCTCTGTGTTACAGATCCAAACTGTGCAGATAAACCCGTGTTCACTCCAACCAGACTGGTGGTGAAGTATGGTGGCCCAGCTGGCGTGAATTGCTCTGTATGTGAGAATTGCCAGAGCAACTTTGGTCTGGAGATACCTGTGGGAATCCAACAAATAAATGGACATCTGATTTCATGGACGGTTGACCATTTGACAGAATGGGGCCTTTCTGCTTTGTGCTATTATGCTACTGCAGCAGGTCACCAATGTTGTAGCGATCTGAAAATAACTCTCTACAGTAAGTCAACTTGTTGCTCATGATAGTTTTATCATTATTTTCAGAATGAGTGCTAAAGGAGTGAAGTCACAGTACTATATTTTAAATTACATTTCTTGATTTGTTCTCTCACACGTTTATAGTGATTTATATTATTGTGTCTCGATCTCTCCACACTTCTCTACGTCCTCTTCTCTGCCTCCTCAGAGCTTCCAGACAATGTGGGTTTAAACATCAAAGGTAACTCCTGGGTGATGTCTGAGGGCCAGAGCATCACTCTGAAGTGTTCGGTCCAAGATGTCGCTCCTGTTGAAAACCTCACTGTGACCTTCTACAGTGGACAGCGGCAACTAGGTCAGAAAAGGTCCAACAGCAAAGGGATTAAACCAGTGTCTGAGATGTTTGAACTGGACTTCACCCCCACTAAAGAAGATGATAGAAGACAGTTCTGGTGTGAAGCCGAGCTACTTCTGGGACCTGAAGGACCACAGCCCCCTCCAGTGATGAAGTCAAGAAACTTCCCTGCAACTGTCTTCTGTGAGTCTGACAGCAAAATCACCAAGACACCTTTTGTTTTCATTTTGACCTCTTTTGCAGAGGTGGCTCAAATGTTTGATCTGTTACTTAAAGCTGCTCTAATCAATATTTGTGGAGGATCACATGACTACCTGCTAGTGAAAGTGATGAACCCACAGTTGATCATCCTCTGACTCTGCAGACCTCTATATTGTTTTCTTC
Organism: Diplodus puntazzo; assembly: GCA_963678695.2. Taxonomy (NCBI): domain Eukaryota; kingdom Metazoa; phylum Chordata; class Actinopteri; order Spariformes; family Sparidae; genus Diplodus; species Diplodus puntazzo. Next base: position 6,990,933 of record OZ023156.1, on the reverse strand, counting down.
TCTTATATTGTTCATCCTCATGGGTTTACAAGACACCAAAAGTACAGTTGCAGCGGGCAAACAGTTAATTACACCTCATTACAAAATTGGTCTCAAACAGAACATTTTGACAAAGACAATCTGATACAAAAAAGGTTCCTTCTGGAGCACAGCTCAAGTTTTTCATGATCTTCCAGCCAGAAGAAATCAGGATAAATGAAGAATTTTTTTAGTAATAAAGTGAAAAAAAGAGTTAAATGGGTTTATCAGATTTGTGATTGTTAATGTTGCTCCACACTTAATTTGTCTATCTGGATCAATCTACAATCTGATCAAATTTCAAAATTGTGCCCATTTTGCCTTAATAACGTGCTGTACTTCTTCCTCGCTCCATCAACTCACAGATGAGCCTTATCTCACTGGGGGCGTCGCATCCAAGTCCGACTGTTCTCACAGAGGGAAACCCTCTACAGCTGGATTGCTCGGCTGTGGGAAACCCCAGCCCCACATACACTTGGACGGTCCCATCAGGTGTGCCCCCCACCAGGAGCAGCGTTCTCATTATCAACTCTACAACTACCGAGGATAAAGGGCAGTACACCTGCTTTGTACGCAACAAACAGGGGAACGTCACTGTGAAGTTTGATGTGGACGTTAAACGTGAGTTTTAAGTTTTGTCATGCTCAGTCTTTTACTTTTACTGGAAAGAGAGCCACTTAACCACAGTATTGCTTTCAGTTGTGCTTTCTCACATCAGTGGATCATTTATTCTAACACACACAGGAAGCAAGTTCATTGGGACATTTAGTGTTTGGTATCTGTCAGATCTAAAATATTCTCTGTTCCTTTTTTTCTTTACCCCTCACCCCTCACCCACCCTTCTGCAGGTGACTACACCAAATACTACATAGTTGCGGCAGTAAGTGTTGCTGTGGTTATCCTCCTGGTGGTAATTATATACTTCAAATGCTTCAAAAAATAATGAATGAGGCAGTACAACTTTTAAGGACGTTCTGCGCAGACATCACTCCCCTGTGCCCGCTGCATTGTTAGTCTGCTGGAAGGCGTGAAATGTGTATGAACACTTTTGAGCTTTTGCTTCGTCACAAGCTGCAGCTAAGAGTCGCTCACGTGGGTCAGGAGGGGTTAAAACGTCAACCACAAACCACAACATCTTTGGTTTGAGTCTCTCTTGTACATCTCTCTCCCTCATCTCTCTGCTGATGCTTTCTGTTGACACAAAATAGCAAAAATGCTTTATGTATTAAAATAATTAAGGTCTGGAGCCCTGCCTGCTTTGCCTGGTTGGTAAATGTTAAGTAGAATCAGCTCGTTGTTCGATTTTATATTTCATTTGTCCGGACAGAGAAAGAGCAACATGTGAATATGAAATAATCAACATTTCCATCCTTATTCTCAAACTGATGCACAGCCTTGGGTGTGGTACATACAAAGTCTCTTGTTGCTATTATGGTCATGTCTTCATCTATCGCAGTTCCCCTATTTGCATTTCTTGCCACCTCACTGGTTTCAGAAGATAAAGTTGAAAATTATTTTGCTGGCTAACTGTCACTTGTAAGATGTTGAACAACGTTATCTTTAAATAAATAAATGAGAAATACACACAAATATAAATATATACATTGTATATCTCTATTTCAAATAAGCTGTAACAGAGTGCAGGATTATGATGACAGACATTTTGAGTTCTAGAAGTGTATTTGAGTTGATAAGACCAGGCTTGTGTGTATATGTTTCTGTGTGAACTGCAATGATGCTGAGTTGCAATGAAAAAGAAGAATTTATACAAGCAATACAGTATGATAATGAATTTCACCTTGCCTGGGACTACAATAAGGAGGTATAAGCTGTGGCTGTGTTTTTTTTATTCTATATTTGAATAAATATTAACTTTGAACACATTAAAATGCATTCCCGTCTCTTTCATTCATATTTTGTTGTATGTTAAGTATTTCCATGTAAAGGAAAAAAAGGTACTTTACAATATCAGCTTTTTATTTCTGGCTGCAATAAGTATGCAGCACAGAAGCGCAACCAGTCAGCTCATCTGTATCACTCTGATTGGAGGAGAGTGAAAACTGCAGTTGCATGGACAGCAAAATGTCTCACCTTCATGAAAAAAAAAAACAGAGTGTGTGGGAGAGATAAAAGAGATATCACTTCCTATTTCCGTTACACTCTGTCTAACCTCGGGCTCACACTTTTGCTTTCACGACCAGATGGCAATAATGTTGATCTCCTACATATTTCTGAGTGTTTCTTTGCTGAACACTCTGCACGACTTCCATGTGTCCAGTTGTGGTAAGTGTTCCTCATCTGCTGCGGTCTGAAAGGGCGTTTTAAGGTTTTGAAAGGTCATTGATAGCGGTGTGGACTTGGAAGCAAGATTTTACTGTGTAGTTCAGTTGCACGCTGTCTTTCATCGGGAGTCGTGTCCTTCATATAGAGATAACATCTAACAGCTTTGTGGGGTTTTGTATGCTTTGTATTTCTGTAATGTTTTTAGCATTTGGTATCTTATCAGCTGTTGTGAAAAGTAGCGGTTATTGCTCGATTTACATGGTTCAGATACAGTAATTAAAGGTGCAATGTGTAGTTTAAGGGAAGAAATTTTAATCAGAAGAGAAAAATCTTCAGTAAAGCAATTCATTGAATTTGAATGTTATGTTTACAGACCATTTAAGGCTGCCTGACAACATACACTCCAGTAATTAAGCAAGAGCTATTAAACTGTTTGTTTTTCCATCTTTTAGTGTCTGAAAAGGAAACATCGATGGCATTAACAAACAATAAAGTTGTTACAGTTTTAGATGCTTTTGCTAATTTTACATTAAGCTGCTTAAAATCACAACCTTTAACCTCTGTGTTACAGATCACAACTGTACAGATAAACCCGAGTTCACTCCATCCAGACTGGTGGTGAAGTTTGGTGACCCAACCGGTGTGAATTGCTCTGTATGTCAGAATTGCCAGAGCAACTCTGGTTTGGAGATACCTGTGGGAAAGCAAGAAAGAAATGGACATCGGATTTCATGGACGGTTGACCATTTGACAGAATGGGGCCTTTCTCCTATGTGCTATTATGCTACTGCAGCAGGTCACCAATGTTGTAGCGATCTGAAAATAACTCTCTACAGTAAGTGAACCTGTTGCTCATGATAGTTTTATTATTATTTTTAGAATGAGTGCTAAAGGAGTGGAGTCACAGTACTATATTTTAAATTACATTTCTTGATTTGTTCTTTCACATACAGTGATTTATATTGTGTCTCGATCTCTCTACACTTCTCTACGTCCTCTTCTCTGTCTCCTCAGAGCTTCCATACAATGTGGGATTAAACACCAAAGGTAGCTCCTGGGTGATGTCTGAGGGCCAGAACATCAATCTGAAGTGTTCGGTCCAAGATGTTGCTCCTGTTGAAAACCTCCGTGTGACCTTCTACAGTGGACAGCGGCAACTAGGTCAGAAACAGTCCAACAGGAAAGGGGATTAAACCAGTGTCTGAGACATTTGAACTGGACTTCACCCCCACTAAAGAAGATGATGGAGGACAGTTCTGGTGTGAAGCCGAGCTACTTCTGGGACCAGACGGACCACAGCCCCCTCCAGTGATGAAGTCACGGAAATTCCCTGCAACTGTCTTCTGTGAGTCTGACAGAAAAAAATCACCACGACACATTTTGTTTTCATTTTGACCTCTTTTGCAGAGGTGGCTGAAATGTTTGATCTGTTACTTAAAGCTGCTCTAGTTAAAATTTGTGGAGGATCACATGACTACCTGCTAGTGAAAGTGATGAACCCACAGTTGATCATCCTCTGACTCTGCAGACCTCTATATTGTTTTTTTCTCTTATATTGTTCATCCTCATGGGTTTACAAGACACCAAAAGTACAGTTGCAGTGGGCAAACAGTTAATTACACCTCATTACAAAATTGGTCTCAAACAGAACATTTTGACAAAGACAATCTGATACAAAAAAGGTTCCTTCTGGAGCACAGCTCAAGTTTTTCATGATCTTCCAGCCAGAAGAAATCAGGATAAATGAAGAATTTTTTTAGTAATAAAGTGAAAAAAAGAGTTAAATGGGTTTATCAGATTTGTGATTGTTAATGTTGCTCCACACTTAATTTGTCTATCTGGATCAATCTACAATCTGATCAAATTTCAAAATTGTGACCATTTTGCCTTAATAACATGCTGTACTTCTTCCTCGCTCCATCAACACACAGATGAGCCTTATCTCACTGGGGCGTCGCATCTAAGTCCGACTGTTCTCACAGAGGGAAACCCTCTACAGCTGGATTGCTCGGCTGTGGGAAACCCCAGCCCCACATACACTTGGACGGTCCCATCAGGTGTGTCCCCCACCAGGAGCAGCGTTCTCATTATCAACTCTACAACTACCGAGGATAAAGGGCAGTACACCTGCTTTGTACGCAACAAACAGGGGAACATCACTGTGAAGTTTGATGTGGACGTTAAACGTGAGTTTTAAGTTTTGTCATGCTCAGTCTTTTACTTTTACTGGAAAGAGAGTCACTTAACCACAGTATTGCTTTCAGTTGTGCTTTCTCACATCAGTGGATCATTTATTCTAACACACACAGGAAGCAAGTTCATTGGGACATTTAGTGTTTGGTATCTGTCAGATCTAAAATATTCTCTGCTCCTTTTTTTCTTTACCCCTCACCCCTCACCCACCCTTCTGCAGGTGACTACACCAAATACTACATAGCTGTAAGTGCTGCTGTAGTTATCATCCTGGTAATTATATACTTAAAAAAAAAAATGGGACAGTAAAACCTTGAAGGACGTTCTGCGCAGACATCACTCCGCTGTGCCCGCTGCATTGTGAGTCTGCTGGAAGGCGTGAAGTGTGTGAAACACTTTTGAGCTTTTGCTTCGTCACAAGCTGCAGCTAAGAGTCGCTTACGTGGGTCAGGAGGGGTTAAGACATCAACCACAAACCGCAACATCTTTGGTTTGAGTCTCTCTTGTACATCTCTCTCCCTCATCTCTCTACTGATGCTTTCTATTGACACGAAACAGCCAAAATGCTTTATATATTAAAATAATAAGGGTCTGGAGCCCTGCCTGCTTTGCCTGGTTGGTAAATGTTAAGTAGGATCAGCCCGTTGTTCGATTTTATCTTTCATTTGTGCTGACAGAGAAAGAACAACATGTGAATATGAAATAATCAGCATTTCCATCATTATTCTCAAACTGATGCACCGCCTTGGGTGTGGTACATACAAACAGGGTCTCTGGTTTTCTGTCTCTTGTTGCTATTATGGTCATGTCTTCATCTATCTCAGTTCCCCTATTTGCATTTCTTAAGCTGCCACCTCACTGGTTTCAGAAGATAAAGTTGAAAATTATTTTGCTGGCTAACTCTCACTTGTGAGATGTAGAATAATGATATCTTTAAATAAATACATGAGAAATACACACAAATATAAATATATAGATTGTATATCTCTATTTCAAATAAGCTGTAAGACAAGTGCAGGATTATGATGACAGACATTTTGAGTTCTAGAAGTGTATTTGAGTTGATAAGACCAGGCTTGTGTGTATATGAATCTGTGTGAACTGCAATGATGCTGAGTTACAGTGAAAAAGAGGATTTCATACAAGCAAAAACAGTATGATAATGAACTTCACACTGGGACTACTAATATATAAGCTTTGACTGTGTTTTTTTATTCTATATTTAAATAAATATTAACTTTGAACACACATTAAAATGCATTCCCGTCTCTTTTATTCATGTTTTGTTGTATGTTAAAGTATTTCCACCTTGACTCACAGTATATGTGAAAGATTTGTGTTCGACAGTGTGACAAAATGTTAAGAACAATTAAAGCTGTAAGCTGTTGGAGGGCGCGCACGTAGATGTCTGCATGTGCACGCGTTTACTGGACGTTGTTGAATGGGTGAAATAACACGGCCTGAGTCCACTATGTGGCTCGAGAGATCACCCATCAATTATGTCATGTTGTAGTGTGTGATGTGGAGAAAACAACCTGTAAATGTCATGTAAATCGGATGATGTTTGTCCGTACTCCTAATGGTTGAGAGTAAGAGTGCTTCAGTTGCCCACTTTCAAAAATGTATGCATAGGTTATGTGTAGGAGAAAGTGTGTGTGTGTGTGTGTGTGTGTGTGTGTGTTTTTTGGTTTTACTTCTGCTTTGTTTTGCTTGTATTTATTGTGTAAAGCACTTTAGGCTACGTGTTACCAATGGTCACATGACCCGGTGTTAGGGGGCGCTATGGAGTCCCCTGGCCACACCTACAACTAATTATATTGAATCATAAAACTTGTCACCAGGTGTAACGTGTGTGCAGAGTTTGGTGAGTTTCGGTGAATGTTTAGGACGCCAAACATGCGCTTCTTTCCGGAGGCGAAAATGTTGAACTCAGAAACAATATGGTCCTCACGGTTAGTGGTCGGGCCCTAAAATATGACGTAACCCGCGCTTCTTGATGACGTATATTAATTAAATTCCAGCAGCGCGCGGAGCGCAGCGGAGCAGCCGTTGGTAAGTGGATTTGTGTAAACGGCTTGTGGCAGCATCCCTCTGTAAGAGGATTGGGAAACTATCAGTTTCTGACTTGTTTCCTCTCGCTTTGTTGGTGTTGCAGTGTCTCAGCTCAACAGCCCAGAAGTTTCCAGTTGCTGTCACTGTCTGAAAACAGGAGGAGAGAGGGCAGAAAGAGCAGGAAGATGAGCACCGGAGCCGGAGCGGGCATCGACTACAGCGGCTGGGATCACATCTATGTGTCAGACGATGAAGATGTGACCAGTCCGTACGTCGACACGCCGAGCCTGTTCAGAATGAGACACCGGGTCAGCAGTGAGACTTGTGGTAGCCGTGAAGTGTGGAGTCTTAAAATCCGGTTAGTTTTACTAGTAGAAGTGATTTAGTAACAGACTGACATCCATAGGGGGGGTCGTTAGTTAGTTACAGACAGAGCGGGTCAACAGGTGTTACACAGAAATCTGTGACCCGGCAGATTCTCTGCCGCTAAAGGAGCTAGTAGCTTAGACGAGCAAGCTAACTTTGTTTGTATAGCTCTGTCTGGTAAACACTCGTGATGACTATTGACCCTTTCCCAGATTGCCAGATAAGTAAACGTTTATAATGTGGATATAATGGTTAAAGGCAAGTATTAGAACAAGTTGTAAGTTCAGAAAATGACAACATGTTACTGTTATGCAGCCTTTAAAACCAGGAAAAACACAATATATGCCTTTATGCCAAATCTAAGATGATAAATAGTCCCATATCTTGACGACAATATAATATCCAAGCCTTAATCTTAAATTAAGGACCATTCACTAGCACCTTCCAGAACTGAAAGCTACATGTAAGAATCCCCTTGCTTGACTTTTCCCCTGTAAATCAAGGGCATCATTGTTTGTGTGACCAGGATGCAGTTGGAAATGTTTATAAAAAAACTGATAATTCGACCTTAAATTAGGATTAATTCATCTGAATGTTTGAGAGGGCATTTAGAAACTATGTCTCCATAGTAGTTTGTCCATCAGACAATACTGACGAGTTAATTTTGCTACGGTAAAATCTTCTACGGTGTCTGCTGGTTCTGACCAGGTAATAATCACATTTTTGGACGCATGAAGGGGTGTAAAAGATAAAAACCACTGGAACCTCTGACATCAGCTGAACATCAATCATGATGCATTCACTTGATAGTAAACAAAATAAATAACAAAACTAGAATGATTGCTAACTGAAACTCGGTCTGTATGGCTCTGGTCCTGTGTGACTAATGAGCTTAGCTCGTGCCTAGCTGTCACATGACTAGTGAAGTGAAAGGTCTAGAGTGACTTGTAGTGTCCAGCAATCCCTGTCTAACCTTGTTTTCATTTCAGTGTTTCTTAAATCTGATATCTGTAGTGAATCAAAGCTTGTTGAGGTGTGGGACATCTGAAAGAATATTACTTGTTGGTGTCTTGGAGTGGAGCATGAGGTTCAGCACCATTGCTCATTTTAGCTCGTGAATGTATAAATGTATGTGTTCTTCCTTTTAAGATGCCATTCATAAACTTAATGTATTTTATTGCGATACCTTTCCCACAGCAGACATTGATTTATCAAGGTTTTGAATAAAAGATGTAGCTCCTGAATGGTTATCTTTCATGTCCATGTTTTTTATCCAGATTATCTTTACCTGCGCAGACATTTGTTTTCAGTGTTTGTGTTATAATTTTCTTCTTATTTCATTCACTTTTGAGTTTTTTCTCCCTACCTGATTACCCCTTGGGCATTCATCCTCTCCTCTCCTGAACTTCAATGTCTCTGTCTTATATTTCTTTTTAATCCGTCCACTCTGGCCTGCCCTAACAGGCGCGGCTGGAGAGAATGGCCGAGTTTCAGCAGAGAGGGGAAGACATGGAGATTAACTTTGCAGAATGCAAGAGGCTATTAGAAGAAGCCCAGGGACGGCTAAAGGAGCTGGAAGAAGGAAGGAATGTGGGCGAGGAGGATGAGGAGACAGAAGCTGAGCTGAAGAAAGTCCAGGCTGAGGTGAGAAAACTGAAGAAGAACGAAAAGTCGTTTGAGAAAATGATCGAAGAATACCGGCGAGAAGAAAAGAAGCTGCCCTGGGATGTTGACACCATCAGCAAAGAGGGTTTCAGCAAGGTAAGGCATGACATCAAGGATGCAACATGTTAAAGATGGAGAGTGACTTGTCAGTATCCTGCTTCATCTTTCAATTGTTTTCTAGAGTGTACTCAACGTCAAGCCTGTTCCAAAGGAGGAAACGGTGCGGGAAAAGGTGGAGAAGCATAAGACCTTTGCGGAGAAGTACATGAAGGAAATCAAACACTTTGGTACGCTTTAGTCTGGCTGTGACTGAGAATGTGTTTTGTCTTTTGCCATCCTGCTTCCTCACATTGTCCCTTTCTTTTTAAATTTACTTGTACTGTAAACTTGACCATGCTCAGCCTTACAGACACTCAATTTGAATTGTAAGCCTCTTTATTTTAAATGTTCTCAGTGTCCAGATTTCCTCCAGGCCACCAAATATCTCATGGGCTTCATGCAAAATTGTTCCCTCATTCACTGTTTCTAACTCACTTTTTGAAGAATTAATGCAGATTGGGTCAAATGGCAAAATCAAAAAGAAGTTTGGGGCACTACAGTCATTCAGATTGCCTTTTTCAATTTGTATTGAATATATAATGGTAGTTGGCTCTCAGTTGAATGTATCATGATGCTGGATGTGCTTGTGTGTGCACCAGGTATGTTGCGGCGCTGGGACGACAGTCAGAAGTATCTGTCAGACAACCCACATCTGGTGTGTGAAGAGACGGCTAATTGCCTTGTTGTCATCTGTATTGACTTTGAGATAGATGAGGTGAGTGCTGTGAGAAAAGTGGGTCTGCATGATCTGTGTGGTAAAAAAACAACAAAAAGAAACAAACCCTAACTTTACCAGGTAAAGCTTTGTAAATTCTCTATGTACTCACAGAAACATGCACTGATGGAGCAGGTGGCCCATCAGACCATCGTTGTTCAGTTCATCTTGGATTTGGCCCGGACACTTGAGGTGGACCCAAGAAGCTGCTTCAGACAGTTCTTCTCAAGGATCAAGGTGTGTAGCTAGGACAGCATACTCACCTGTACCTTTTATCTGTGTAGTCACCTTCCATGGGGAAAGTAACTTTTGTTGGTGTGTTTTTTGGAGTTTTAACTTTATTCACGGTGCTGTCAGACTGCAGACAAGCCGTACCTCGACATGTTTGACCATGAGCTGGAGTTGCTGAAGGAGCGAGTCCGCAGCTGTGCTCAGATTCGTATGGAGAGCGCTATGAAGGAGCTCGAAGAAGAAGAGAGGCAGAAGAGACTGGGCCCCGGTGGTTTGGACCCTGTAGAGGTCTATGAATCTCTGCCAAAGGTAAATCATTCACACACACATGCAAGAGTATTGCAGTGGGAGGTTTGCCACAATGGTCAGCAGATGTTGTTTGATAAAATTGAATTATTGAAAAGTAGGTAACAAAAGCAAACTGATGAAGGATGAAAGTAGCAGCACCGAGTAACTTCAGTGGAGTTCAGCAAACTGGTAGTGAACAAGAGAACTGTCAAACAGTAGTTTTGAAGGTGGACTTAAAAAGACTGAAAAAGACAGCTTTAGTTCAATGCTGAGTTTACAAGAAGACACAAATAATAACGATAATGAACGAGCAGTTTGTGGACTTCTTACTCTAAGACTGGTGTCAAATTTGAGACCATGTTCAAGAAAAGCTACACTGACACAGAGGGAAGGCAATTTAATGAAAGATTGGAACAAGAATACATGTTTGTGCTTAATGGAGACAAGCCAGTACGATTAAACTGCAACTAAAAAAAAGTGTGTTGTCTCCGTCTACATCCCCCAGACTGTGAGAGAAAGCAGCAGGCCTGTAGAGTGTATCCCATTTCATCCAGTTTACACACCACAACAATGGTGTTTCTGTACTGGCTGAAGCTACAAGCCAGAGGGATCAATAACAGCAGATCAACTCATACAAGCTAGCATTAGCCATCTGGTGCAAGTTATTGTGTTGACTGTGTCTTGTTTAATTTGCCTACTGTAAAGGTATATATATTTTTTTATAAGCAGGAGAATGAAGGAATTGAGATTCCTGCCAATCTGCGTCGCCGCTATTGTTTTCCTAAATTACTTTAATTTTTCTTTCTGTTTGAGAAAATGTTTGTCTCCCCCTAGAGTTCACATCCTGTAAGTGGCTCCTGGCATGAGCTAATTAAATAGATCTTTCTTCTTTCACAGTCATGTCTCGTGTGAGAGACTGCATTTTTTTCACGGGTTTCAAAACCGTTGTTTGTAGAAATTGAAGTCAGTGTTTGCACAGTCTTTTGATATGAACCGTGTTGCCATTCGGATAATCAGAGAAGTCAATACACAGCTCAGCAGAACGGACTCCACCAGTCTGGCATGAGCTGTCTGTGCAAGGTAAATTATATTATCTACTTTCCTTGAGCTTTCACATAAGCTTGAATGCAGTTGTTGGCAAAATTCAGTTGAATAAAAAAGGTCAAATGTGTTGAAAAATGAAACATGTTAAATTATCAACTTAAGTGTTCATATGATGACATTTTAGACACGACCATGAAAGCATTTTTCCTCCACTCAGATTCAGTGCTGACAAACCAGAAGCAGTACTGTTCGCTAGTTTCACTGCATCTCATTACTACTTTGACCATTTTTGTTTCATAGGAGATGCAGAGGAGCTTTGATGAGAAGAATATTCAGATGCTTCATGAAGCTATCGACAAACTGGACATTGAGGTTTGTAACTAATCCTAAAATAGTCATTTCTAATCAATTATCAATGCTTTTGGAATTGTCACAAAATAGATCTCAAATATATCTGTTTGTTCATTCAGTCATTCTGTTTTTCTTTCCACAGGAAGGAAAGTACTACCTAAGGAGGTGTATTGACTCGGGACTGTGGGTTCCTGAATCAGGAGAGACTGATGATGAAGAGGGAGAAGAGGACGAGGACGAGGAAGAGGAAGAAGATGAAGGAAAACAATAACAGAAGGAAGTATCTAAATGAATGGAAAACATCACTGGGATGTGATAAGAAGTCTAAAAAAAATATGGAAACTTCTCAGGGTACCAAATTAAAGATGACCAGCAGAATTGTCAGGAAAATTAAATTTTGCTGGTCTTACAATGGATTCAGATACTTTGGGGTAATTATTATAACTTCATACTTCACAATGGTTTAAGGCTAATTATGGAAAACTGATGGCATCCTTTAGAACATCTCTTTACGTTAAAAATCAAAGGCACTATTGAAGAAGAATACATATCGGATATATATTGAATATTACAAGAAGAATCGATGGATAACAGTTTGGATATTGAAGGAAAATGGGAACTGGAACGATTAAAATTGGGAATTATTCTGCTGAGAGGGACATAAAGTAACAAATAGCTCTATGTGGAAGGAGTTTGAGTGGAAAGTTGAGATTTTTCAACCATACACACATATCTTGTGTTTTAAAAACAGATATACAGTATTTCTGAGTAAATGGGCAGCAGTTCTTTCATATGTTGTCAAATAATGTGCTTTACTAGACTCTTTCTCTCTTCGCATTGAGATACTGTTTCTATTAATTCATCGCATACTTTTCTGGTTAGTTTGTTTGTTTTTGTTTACCTACTGTTTGTCTTCCTGTAACCAAAAACAAAAAGGACATTGAAAGATGCTAAAATCTGTGGACTTACAGGACATGCAGGTGTGAACTTTGTCCTTGAACATGATGACTGCACTGTACGATCACATTTAACTTGATGAAAATAAATAAAAAGAAGTAAAACGGATACATACGTTCTTTGCCTCCATTTTGACCCTCAATTTTGGTTACATTCGCGTGAAAAGTGTCCAACAATGTGCCTCATCCAAGACGTGACATACTAACAAAGATCGCAGAGATCTGATTCTGAGCATATTATCCTACAGCTCAGATACATTTAAAGAAAATCATCCAATTGTCTTATTTTTTTATGTGATAAAGATTTGCATGCCATCACATGAATGTGAGTTATAAGTATCGCCAGTCAACAGCGCCACCTCGAGTCTGTTTGATGACACAGCAGATAGAATGCATCAGAAGCCTGTAAGGTGAACAACTAACTAGTTACCTCGCTTATCATTTTGTGATTGTTGAAGTTGTTTGTCATCTATATCAGTTGAGTGGAACGTTCCCAGACTGACTGTGCTCAACATTCAAATCCTGACATTGTAGCTTGTGTCCAGTCTGATTAATTTTGTGACTGAATTGAGGTTAGAAATACAAAAGACCTTCATATTTATAAATGAGGTTAACTTTCACTAACATTATTTCGTTGAGACAAAAGGTAGAGAGTCAGCTAGATTCTTGTTGCTGTTTGGAGAGTTTATCCGTGACATGTTAGGAACTCCAGTGAGTCTGACGAACCGGCAGGGCAAATATATCCGCAGATATTTGAACAGACGGGTGACAAATTAAATCAAAAACCTGCAAATAACTTCAAAATATTTTCCTTTTGCCTGTGTTGGAACATTTTCTACCCTGATGGGAGCGGTCTCCTCCGGGACACGAGTGGTCACTGAGCGGAGTGATGAGTATGAAAACGATATGAATCACATGCTATGGCCTTTTTTTTTTTGCAGTCAGCAGATCTCAGCTTAATTAAATACATGTGGGAGATTTCGGGCCAACATGTCAGACAGTTCAGTCCATCAGCATCATTAACACACTTCTGGAAGACTCGCGTTCGTCCCTCCAGTTGCTGTTCTGGCAGCATGTGATGCCCCAATACCTTACTGAGAGAGTTTTGTCTGGACTTTCCTTTAAATGTTTCAGCCGCCTGCAGCTCTCAACGTGTACGTCAGCCAATAAGTAAAATATCAATTTCTTTTTTTTATTAAATACAGTATAGTAAAAGGAAATTGCAGTACAGAAATGCCAAAGACTTGTTCAAGATCATTTAGAGAAAAGTTCATGTAAAAAGCCTTTATCAGGGTGTTTTTTAACTCTTAAATATCAGAATTGATAATTACCAAAAATTAAAAATCCAAGATTTGAACTCCGTCAAGAGTTGAATTAAATGTATTTGTGGTGACAAAGCTCAGCCTGATTTTGCACATTTGTATGTAATACGATCCAGGTTGTAGCGAAAGAATGTTTTCATCATCAATTCATCTGATGATTATTTTCATGATTGATTTATTAAGTCGGAATATCAATAATATAGAAAAGCAGTAAGTTTAAAGCGTGAACTAGAGCATTTTTGGACGTTTTTGCATGAAAAATTACTAAAATAATTAACCGATTATCAAAATAAATCTTGTTTCGAATGGCCAATCGATCATGATTGATTTAATCTCCAGGGCTCCACCGTCCACACACTTTTGGACAGATGCTCTGTTAAAAATGTTTTTAGTGTGTACTTTAAATAACAACACATTTTATTGTGTATTTACCTTTAAAGTAGCGAGACTCTGTTTCTAAGTTGTGCTGTAGCACATGCACAGTAAATCAGGCTTAATCTGTTTCTGATCCGTTTATTAACTTTTTCACCGTTTGCTGTTGAAAAAGTTGCCATCCCATTGTGCTGATGTGAATCCTGACTCATTTTTGCCATTCTTCTCTCCACATCTCTCTCTCACTTGCATAATTAATTGCTGGGTCATTCTCTCTCTCCCCCCTCCGCCTCTCTCTCTCTCTCTCTCCTTCATAATTAATTGGTGGGTTTGATTTAGTGGTCTGTGCAGGATTTTTGAGGCAAAGCTTCTTTGTGCAGTCACTTTTGTAAATAGAAAACAATCAGCGTAGGCTGAGGGGCATAAATCAAATCTAGATAATGCCTATAAAAGCTGATGGGAGAGTATCAGAAAAGCGCCGCGGCTTCATGCAGAACTGCCAGGCGGCGTTTATTCGTCTGTTCATATCAATGCAGTCATGTCCGCTCTGGATGTGTGAATGTTTTACTGTAGAGCAGCAATGTTTAATCGATTAGGCGTCAACTAATTTGATGATTGATGAATGAGTTTGAACAATTTTTAAGAAAAAGAAGCCAAAGTCTTCCATTCCATTCTTAAATGTGATTATTTTCTGGTTGCCTGTAGTTCTCTCTGACACACTAAATCAATGCGGGTTGAGGCTAAAACGAGACATCTGAGGACGTCATCTAGATCTTAGAGAAACATCGATTGACCATTTATATATAGCAACTAATCGATCAATCGAGAAAACAGTCGCTAGGTTAATGGACAACGACAATAACAGTACGTTGCAGACCTATAATACTGATTTATATAAAGGAAAAAGCTAGCACAAGTTAAGTTTCTAAATGTCAACCGTGATCGTCAGAGATTGTTTTTATAGACTGTCGATATGAGTGTCTGTCCTGTAGAGCTGAATTTTTCAAAAACATTCTGCGGTTCCAGCTTCTCAAATGTGATGATTTGCTGTCTTTACTTGTCTTACATTAAAGTCAACTGAATATCTTTGGGTTTAGGACTGTTGGTCAGACCAAACAAGTAATTTAAGGGTGTCATCTTGAGCTCTGGGAGCATTTTCCCGCTATTTTCTGACACCAAATGAGAAATCAGTTTGAGATATTTTTAAGGGGGGAAAAAAGTGTAAATCTCTGATTTCAGCTTTGTAAATGTGAATATTATTTGGCTCCATTTCTCCTATATGACAGTAAGCTGAATGTCTTTGGGTCGTCAATAAGAAAAGACATTTGGGGACGTCACCCTCTGGCTTTGATCAACATATTCACCTTTTCTGATGTTTTATAGACCGTACAACTAAATGATTAATCAAGAAAATAATTAGTCAGATTAGTTCGATCTACTCACATTGTGTACTATCAGTGTCTACAGTATCTTGTAGAGCTGAAACTTTTAATACTCTCTGGTTCCGGCTTTTCAAATATGAGGCTTTTCTGCTTTAACTTGTGTTACATTATAGTAAACTGAACATCGTTGTGTTGTGGGACAAAACGAGACACTTGAACACGTCATCTTGTGCTTTGGGAAACACTGATCGACATTTTTTCACAATATTCTGACGTTTTATTGTCCAAACAGCTAGCTGTGTAATCGTGAAAACAAACAACAGGTTAATCAGCAATGAAAATGATTGTTGGTCGCAGCACTATCACACACAAAAGTCAGCTCAGGTTTAGTCTGTCTATCGCTATCAAATGTTCTGCGGTTCCAGCTACTCAAATGTGACTTTCTGCCTTCACTTGTCTTAAATTATAGATCACTGAGTATCTTTCTGTTTGGGACTGTTGGTCAGACAAAACAAGAAATTTGAAGACGTCATCTTCATCATGTTTTGACACCAGAGGAGGAACCACTCAAAAGGTAAAATAATCAGCTGATTAATCGATTGATTGTCTCGTTGGTTATCATCATATTAGATTAATTAAAGTGTAGCTTAAACACAACAAGCATGTTCCTCTTTGCTCCTCGTTTTTTGGGAGGCTGAGGGTCCACATTTATTCTAGTAGGTGGCAGATAAAAGCAGCAAAGGGCAGCGTGATTCCTGTTTTGGGTCTTAAAATGGACTGCATGTCCTTGGATGACTGTAAAAGGACATGGGAGGAAAAAAGGGTGAGTGAGTAACAGGAAACATGAATCCTCATTGTGATGTTTTTAATATGAGCGGTGTGTGGGCGAGTATAACGGAGAGAAATGACAGCTGACTACTGAGGCAGGGAATCGGCGTGTGGCTGCTAATAAGAGGAGAAGAAGAAGAAGAAAAAAAAAGGCAGGGGTACTGATGGAGAGAGGAGGAGCGGAGGCTGTTGTATGGGATTAATGGACACAGTGTGTGTCTGTGCGGGAGGAGGGAGGGGAGGGGAGATGGGCTTCTCCACGGAGGATGTGGTGGTGGTGGAGGAGGAGGAGGAGGAGGAGGTGGTGGTGGTGGTGGGGGGTGTAGGCTGGGGGAGACCACTGTGGCAGGGGAGAGGGAGAGGGAGAGGAGAGACAGGGAGGGAGGGAGCACTGGTGAAGCCGCGGATATTCATGAAGACGCCAAGTGTTTTTTCTCTCGCCGTGGTGACACACTGCTAGTCTGCAGAGAGACGGAGGGGAGAGCGGGGAAAGACAGAAGAAAGGGGGAAGGAGACGGGTGAAAGCAAGACGAGGCCCAGCCCATCTTTCCATTGATCTTGAGGCGATCAAGGTGAGTGTGTTTTTATTCTTACATGCTGCAGCCTGACTGTGTGTGTGTGTGTGTGTACATGTGTGTCTGTCTGACACATATCTCTTGCTGTGCGTGTGCAGACAGGCGTGATGGCAGGGCTGTCCTCATGTATGCATGCTCTGTGTGTGTGTGTGTGTGTGTGTGTGTTTTATATATATTTGAGTGTTTTGTAACAGAAGAGCGGGCTGGTAGTTGAGCTGCATATTGATGCATTGCTGCTTGGTTTTATAAGCTGCTTTATCTGTGGTGGAGGTGGTACTGGTGGCAGCCATGGTGTGTGTGTCTGTGTCTGTGTGTGTGCCCAAATTTCTCATTGTCAGTGTATATATATATGTCACTGTGTCACCATGCATTTGTTGATTTCTCCACACAGAGCTTTTTTTATTTTTTTTTTTAAACTCTGAATCTGTGCAGACTCCGGTGTGAGTGCTCTCGTTGAGTGGGTGTGTTCTTGATGACCCCTGGTAAAAAGTCGTCTCCGGCACTATCTTGTCTTGTTTAGAAGCTCAATCAAACACACTCCGATATGCTGAATATGTCCTATCCAATGGAATTAGGTCATCTCGGACTGCTCGGAGTAATTATATAACATCACAGAGCTTTGGTGTTGCAGTATCTGCTCAGAATTAGCCCCACTGTAGGTACAGCTCCTGCAATGCCACGGCAGCCAAAACATTTTGTCAGGGCTGCCCCCTTTATGAGGTGACGAGCCATTTGTTTGGATATTAGTCATCAAATTGAAATTTCTATTCATATTCCATTCATTTTTTTGTTTTTTTTATTCCATGCACAAGCTTTATATTGTGGGGAAAAAACAATAGGAATTTGTTTTCAAAAGCTGGTTTATGTTGCTGAAAGATTTTAAGATGAAAACATTTGAAGATGCATCAAAAATAATTCAGTACGCGGAGGCAGGACAGAGAGTTCTGAAAGAAGGAAGGACAGATGACTCAAAAAGAGAAAATTAGCTCGTGTTTACTCATCATTTCTGTTTTTCTCTCAGGGAATCTACACCGAGGAGGACCCACTGAGACCGATTTAAGGATGAATCCTGGCAGATCAAATCTGGAATTTTGACTCGACACCTCTCCCGATGCAGAATTTGGATCGGACTGACCGACCAGACGATGGAAAACTGATCTGACGGAGGAAACACTTTGTGCAACTTCTGCCACAAACTGGATCTGGATTATTTATCGATGGAAAACTGCATTCATGTGGGATCAGGTTTACAACTGGGAATTGTCATGCGAACAATACTCCATGTTGGTTAAACACATTAGAAAGCTTGAGAAAAGGTTTTCCTCAGCGGCGGCATCATGAACTCTCAGCCGGATACCCCACTGGCTCGTCCGGCCAAAGCGAGACGACATGCAGACGGATTTATTTTTGCCCAGCAGCACGTAGCGTTCCTCAAAATGGAGTAAGGATTTTAGTTTTGTATTTTTCCCCTCTTCGACTTGCGAACAAACAACAGATCCACACAAAGGTCATCCGTCAGCGACTGAACCTGGAGCCTCTGAGCGCCACATAAATGCACCTTTAGCATTTAAGGGCAGGTTGGACGCCCAGTTTCCATCACCTGAACACTGAGGTGTGGACCGAGCGGGAGCGAGGCGGTTGGCTGGCTGAGTCAGCTCCGATGGGGGCCGGTTGTGACCCGGTCTGACCCCGGTTTGACCTTGCAGTGACCTTTGACCTCTCCGGTCCTGGCTCTCCACCTGCTCTGCTGCCTGGGTTCCGGAACGCTCCGCCCTGGGGCCCAGAACGAGCCAATCAGAATGAAGAAGAGCCGCAGCGTGCTGTCTGTGACTGGAGAAGAGGTGAGAAGGAGAATATAAACAACCAGAGTCATGCAGCAGACAATCAGCTCACTTTCCCCTCTTGTTTGCATGAGCTTCCATGTATTTTCCATGTATATACCGGGCAGAGCAGACTGTGCGTGTGTGGGATTTCTTGAATGCTTACGGTGGCATACAAACCTTTTGTGTGATGACTTTCACACAACCGAGGCTCCCTTTGTTCTCGTCGTCGAGGTATTTGGACGCACTCGGAAGTCCGAGTGGACCGTCTGTCTCCTCCGTCTTCGTCCTCCACTCACACATCATGAACAGATCAGTCAGTCACAGTCCTGTATGTAAATGAGCCCCATCTAAATGAGTGCTCGATGTAAATGAGCTATTTTCTTTTAAAGGTAACATGCTGGCTGAAGGACACAATAGCCTTCATTATTCAAACAGTCTTTTATCGATTATGCTGAGCAGGTGCCTGATACAAATGTGTATGTCTTTGTGTACTGTATGTGTGTGTGTGTGTGTGTGTGTGTGTGTGTGTGTGGATCTTTCCACATCTGGGTCTGGACGACATCAAACGCAGCATGGAAGCAACACGGCACTGTTGCCTAGCAACTGCTACCATTCCCCTAGTGTTTTGTTGCTACGGTACTGCAGTGCAGATCAGCCTCTAAGAGCTCGGTCTGTGGAGGCCTCATCCCAGACACACACACTCTCTCACACACACACACACACACACACACACGCATGTAGCCGATCACACGCACGGTCGCACATGCATGCAAACACACACACATTGATCATTTATTCCGTGTGTTTCTGTGGAAGTTTCTTCACTCGTTGGAATATGATTATGGCAAATCAATATGGTTTAGTAAATGTGCCAAAATGACAATTATATGCAGCGATTTCCTTAATTTTGATTACCGACTCTGAGTTTTTGTTATTTCACACACAAAGCAAGGAGAAAAAAAAAGGTGTTTTCTATCTCTGTCTCTGTTTGCCTCACCTGCACTCCTCCCTGTCTCCCAGGGCAATGACACAGATATAACAGGTGATGGGGAGAAGGCGGAGTCATCTCGCTACAGCCGATCTTACACGTCCGGGGCCACACTGGGGGCCGAGCTACGCAGAGGGAGGAGCAGAAGACTCTCGTCTAGTCTCCAGGTAATGAAAGAAAGCATGGGTGCAGTAACCTGTTTGTGGCTCTGGGTAAAAATGAGCTGTTGTCCCCCATAAAACCCCTTCAAGAACCCTCTTCCTTGGGTAAACAAAATATTAAATGTTGACTTGATGTTCATTCAGATACATTAAAGCTCAACAATCAATATTTCTTATAAACAAAATATGGAATGACTATGTGTAATGTAAAAGGAGTCTTGTAGTGACGAACCTGCGGAGAGTTACCTCCCCGCTCCTCAGCTCATTGTTTTGGTGTAATGGCCTGCAGCTCTACTGTTTTAGTTTTTGCAGCTGTTCTGAGGGAAATAATCTGCCTGCCTGTAAACAGACAACGTTCGCTACATGCTGGTGAAGAAAGTGGTGGATTCATTTGTTTTTCTCGGGAGTCTGTGAAGAGCCAAACAGAGCTCAAAGATAAAATATTGGACATACATTCATCTTTCATCAAACAACTGGTATTGTTCCGCCATAACTGCTGGATGTGTACGAAGTGTCAACTATTAGCTCACAAGTTTGCTATATTCACTGGTGGAAGAAGAAGAACTCTAGTTCTGCAACAGACGACTTCTCAGAGTCACAAATAACAACAACACAGGACAAAAACGTGAGTTTATTCAATCATTTAGTCTCTAATAGATATTAGGGCTGCAACTAACGACTATTTTGATAGTCAACTAGTCATCGACTACTGCAACGACTAGTCGACTAGTCAGATTATGAATCGCACAAAAAAACAATGGCTCTTATTTATTATATTTATTTAAGTGGCAGCAGCAATAAAATCAACTTTCTCTCCTTTATTAACAAAAGTGCATTTTGTGCATAACAATCAGCATGCATAACATAAAGTTTGTTAAACACGTTCTCTGGTCTAAAGACTCGAGAGTTGCAAGATGCGACTTAATGAAGCGACAGGCCAATCACAGTTTATTGATACTGAGGAGAGTCAGCATCTCCAAGTGGTCTCGAGTGTGCACATACAGTGATAGGCTAGCTACTAGCATGGGAGCTAACTATCTTACTGAGGTGTGTCTGAGTCTTCTAAAATGTGTTTCCTCTTTAAATGCTCATGCATAGCTGAGGTGGCCCCAAGGTGCGCGAGTTTCATCTAACACATTTTGAAAGTGACCGTTTTCTTTGTTGTGTATCCAGGATGAAATGTTTCCAAACTTTCGACCTTTTATTTTGCATTGGCGTCGCTTCCATGTTGCTCCTGTTCCTGGTCACAAGTGCGCATGTGCTGTCAGTGCATCAGCGAGTTGGGAAAAGTGAGATGCCTCACACTGAGATAGTTCAATTGACTACAGTAAAACACTGTTTAGCGTGGCATTGCATGTAGTGGGATACACACGATGACGTCATGAACGACTTGTCGACTACTAAATTAGTCATTGACCAATTTAGTAGTCGATTATTTGTTGACTAGTCGTTGCTCCCCTAATAGAAATAGATCGTCAGTAAACCTTCCTTTGTCCAGAGTGACCGCGCGCCCTCTGGCAGACAAAACTATACAGTCATACCGAGGTTTAAACGCTGATGTTTGCATTATTCTATATCAGTTACATTGTGCAATCGATATTTACTTCATAATGATGCATTGGAGCAGAAAACTTATAAAGTTTTATCAGCAAAATGTACGTGAGGTATCAAAAGTAATAATACTCACAATGTTATTCTTACTTTTTAACACTAACAAATACAAATACATTTTAATGTTGTAGTTTTAGGTCAAATTAAGTACATTTGTAATATATTACTTCATTATATTATATAAGCATAGCATGTATTATCATGTAAGTACAATATCACCTTCAGAGATGTGATGAAGTAGAACTTTAAAATAAACAGTGTACTCCAGTAAAGAACAAGTGTATTCACACAGAGTACTTGACTAAATTTACCAAGTTACATTCCAATATCAACTTAAAGGGAGATTATAATAATATTGATGATGAGGAAAACTGAAAACTGATATTTGTGACTGATATTTAATTTTGCAGCAAAATTAAACTCTGTTTTATGGGAAGTGTGACACAAAAATCACAGATATCGATAACTAGAAAAATGCTGAATATCCGCCCGATAATCAGCCAGTGCTGACATCATGAAGTTCTGCTCACTAATCTTAGAAATCTGCTAATTGAAGGAAATATTGGGATCATTTCCTAATTTCATCTCCATATTGCACCTGGCCGGAAAAAAAGGACACAAATCGAAATAAAAATGTATCACATACACTTAAAAATGGTCAACACCGATTGAAAGTATGCGATCAAGTAATCAAGTAATGATTTTACGACCACAAAACTGAATATTAAACACACTACATGCACAAATATGCATTTAATCAAGTGTTGTCAGACCAGCTGGTGATTTGTATCACCTACAAATCCTTCCCTCTGACTCCACAGGTGCCCTGCTGGCTTCGCCCTCGGGACCGCACTCGATCACCAGAGGTCCTGAACAATGTGTCGCGTCCAACAACTCTTCCCCTCCGCATCCCACCACGCATCTCCATCACACAGGCCGACACCGACAGGTTCACTCGCTATTCAGCTTTATTTCAAAGTGCTGGTTATTTCAGCTCGCAGGGGGGCTTTGCTGGATGTTTCATTTCTTTCCTCTCTAACCATCAAACGTTTCCTTCTCTCCTCGTGCTCCAGTTATGAAGCAGAAAATGGCGTGTCACCGGGTCACACCCCGCTGGGTTCGCAGAGTCCAGGCCTCACCCTGCACACCTCCTTCCCCCAGGGCCAGAGAAGAGAGTCCTTCCTCTACCGCTCTGACTCGGACTACGACATGTCGCCCAAGACGGTTTCACGTAACTCCTCCCTCGCCAGTGAAGGGTGAGACTCGGCAAGCGAGACAAAAAAAAGAATGAATTGTGTTACATTTATGTTTGTTTCCTAATTTCACCCCCCTGTCCCCGTCTCTCTCAGGCACACAGGAGAGGACTTCATTGTCACACCTTTCGCTCAAGTGAGTTTTGCATCGTAGATGAATCATAGAACTACTGTAGATTATTCATCGTTACACTACATATTCTGTAAAATATTTCATAAATTAGTCTCTACATATCACGTTATGCTGTGTGGTTATTTAGGTACTGGCCAGCCTACGATCAGTACGGAGCAACTTCACCATCCTTGCCAATGTCTCAACCTCAACAGTCAAGTCAGTATAAAGTCACTGTCGTAATATGAAGATGGTATGTTGTCAGTCCACCTCCTTAGATTGTTTTTTTTCCTGATATTGTTAGCCTAACCCTAACTCATCATCGCTCTTCATGCCTAACAAAAAAAGTATTTGCCATTCAGAGGCAGAGAAGCGCCGATCATTCCTTTGCCATCCTATGAAAAGAAAATTGGCTCGACGCAAAGTGTTTACCTGCATCTGAAACAAAGCCCACTCAAACACGAGTGGAAACCAGAACGCTTCCACTTCCAAAATCTGCCTCTTGCCCACAGATTCCACGTTTGTATCCAGATATCTGTTTATAGAGATTACACTCTCACAGCACATGTACAGGGTTGTTTTCAATACACTTTAATATGGCTTGATTTATTCCTGCATGCAACAGTTTCCCAAGTCCACATGGTGGAAAGGAAAAGAAAGATAAACACTGTCAGTCACAAAACTAAAAACTAATCTAAGAAGATACACCACTGCTAACTTGTTGTTGCTAACGTAGGTCAGTCTGCAGTTTGTGCCTGGTCTAACTCACTGCTGTGTCCTCAGGAGGTCTCCTCTGGGTGGAGTGTGTGTCAGTCCCAGGGCCACACTATCAGACCAGCAGTACCAGCAGCTCGCAATGGACACACTGGAGGAGCTGGACTGGTGCTTGGACCAGCTGGAGACCATCCAGACTCACCGCTCCGTCAGCGAAATGGCCTCCAACAAGGTACACGAGCATCACTGAACCAACCAGTTCAACCAGTGTACCAGCAGGCTTGTATTAGTGCACAGTTTAGGTTGAGAATAGAAACAACAGTCAATTTAATTGATTTTAACACATTTTTCTTCATGTGATTGTCAAAATTTTCTGCTAGTTTTTCTATTCATAGTATTTTACAGCCATCTTATGATTATCGTGACCTTCGCTTCAGCATCAGAACATCCTGTCACAGTACACACACACAACAATGTTTGCTGTGTGATGATTGGCCGATGGATTTTCTCCATTAATCAATTACATATTTTTGGTTTATAAAATGTCATAAAATGTCAATCAGTGCTTCCCAAAGACCAACTGTGACATTCTCAAACATCTTGTTTTGTCCTTTGTTCTGTCTGGAGTAAAGAAACCAGAAAATATTCACATTTAATTTTGACTTTTTTAAAAAGTTACTCCAACCTACTAATCGATTACCAAAACGGTTGGCAACTAATTTAATAGTTGGCAGCCAATCGATAAATCTTTGCAGCTCTAATATCTACTGTCTGTGGTGTCTGTGCTGAACAGAGGAGGACGCACTTTTCCAAGTGCATGAAAGGGAGTCATGTCTAAAACTTAGAGAAATGGCACATCTCTGACTGTTTTGCTCTCATTCTGCCACAGTTTAAGAGGATGCTGAACAGAGAGCTGTCCCACCTGTCAGAGATGAGTCGCTCTGGTAACCAGGTGTCTGAATACATCTCCAGCACCTTCATGGGTGAGTGGGACCACAATCCGATTTCTGTCCACATCACATTTCTGACCTTTACCAAACAAAAACAATAAATCTGTGTGTGTGTGTGTGTGGTGTGTGTGTGTGTTTGTGTCCTCCAACCTGTAGACAAGCAGAACGATGTGGAAATCCCGTCTCCTACTCTGAAAGACAAACCTATGAGTCACATCAGTGGAGTGAGGAAACTGTCTCACAGCTCCAGCCTCTCCAGCACTTCAATGCCTCGCTTCGGTGTCAACACAGACCACGAGGATGAGCTCGCCAAGGTCTCGCTGTCTGCCTGTTTCTCTCTGACTCACATCGCACAGATCAATCGCTGCTCAGACTCTGACTGCGCTCTCTGAACACTGAAAATATGTTTTTTTTTATCTTGATCACACAAGATAAGAAACGTCATCTTTCAGTTTTCGAGGGCTCCGTAAAGTTGAGTCATGTCTTGTGCGTAGTTTTATTTAAATGTTCTCCTTCCAGCGGTGTGGAGGAAGTGAGTTTGTGCCCTGTGCTTTCTTTGTTTCACTTCAGTGTCACAATTAGACTGAAGTGGGAGGTTTCCTGTTGGACATGCGTTTGATAAAACATAACAAAGTTAATGATATACTCAGTTATTTAATAATTTATTGAGTTTTAGACTCTAGAAGCCACTTCCAGGTTGTTTGGCGCATCGTATTAAAACAATATCCACAGTACATAAAGATGGAATCCTTTGTGATTCCTTTCGTCTGCTGTTCTGTGCTCGGCGCCTCAGTGTTTAATTCCATCCAGTCTGTAGCGCCAAATGTTTATAAAGCCCACAGCAGGATGGAAACGGTCCCTGGTTCTGCATCTTCATTTCGCAGACCATAAATCTGACGCAACTATGCTACTTACAAATAACAACACCGAGAGCGTCCAGCCATGCCGGAGTTCTGCGAGGCTAAATGCTAATATCAACAGGCTGCTTAAGATTAGTTCATATTATGTGGCTGAAGAGAAATCAAGCCATCACCAATCGCTTGGCCGAAATACATTTCTCAGATTTTGCCTTGGAAAAACAGTGTTTTAATATTTCTTCTTTTGTGTTGGATAATCTCTGATGTTGCTCTGGAGCAATTTGGGGGCCGTATTTTCACTTTCCAATCATCTCACTTTGGTTTGTCTTGATAAACTGAAAATGCTGAAAAGAGCACAAAACCATTTTCTAAATCCCGAGGTCAGATATTCTCATTGTTCATTATTCTCAAACACAAATGTACTCAGATTACCCAACAAGACATCGAGTAAATATTCATAGTTGGGAGGCTGGAACCAGTGATTTTTTTTCAAATTGTCAAGCAGTTGTTTGAACATTATAGTCAGTCGTGATTGGCTGGTTCAGTTTGTCGATTGATGTCATTGGTTGGCGTTACTTTTAAGTTTGATAAGTGAAGCATGATATTGATAATTTGGTTAATTGTCTTCTAGCCAATGTCGAATTCTGCTGCACCTGTAGTGGATGATTGTTTTGTTTAAAATGTTGACTGACTGACTCATTGTGTTTGTGTGTTTGTGTGTTTGTGTGTTTGTGTGTGTGTGTGGTCTTGGAGCAGGAGTTGGAGGACCTGGACAAGTGGGGTTTTAACATATTCAGAGTCGCAGAATTCTCCAACAACAGACCTCTCAGCTGCATCATGTACACCATCTTCCAGGTAAACAGAGCGAGTGCGACTGTGTGGGAGTGTGTGTGTTTTCTGTTCTCACCTGAAGTGTTTGTGCGTGTACATGACGCTCTCTCCCGTCGAAGTGTTTGTGTGAAGTTGTGTCTCCTCTCCTCCCTCCTCAGGAGCGAGAGCTGTTGAAGACGTTTCGTATCCCAGTCGACACCTTTGTCACTTACGTGATGACCCTGGAGGACCATTACCATGGAAACGTAGCGTACCATAACAGCCTCCATGCTGCAGATGTCACCCAGTCCACACATGTCCTCCTCTCCACGCCTGCTCTGGATGTATGTTGACGTACACACTCAAACACACACACACACACACACACTCATACTTCCTGCTGGGAGGTGATTGTGTTGTGAATGATATTTTTAACAACAGTGTGACTGAGTTCTGTTTCCCGTCTCTTCTTCTCGTCTCTTTCAGGCCGTCTTCACCGACCTGGAGATCCTCGCCGCTCTGTTCGCTGCAGCTATCCATGATGTCGACCACCCTGGCGTTTCCAATCAGTTCCTCATCAACACCAGTGAATGCACACACACACACACACACACACACAAACAGTATAATGTGTTTATATGTTTGCACCAGCCATGTTTACACCCTCCTCCTCTGTGCTCAGACTCGGAGCTGGCGCTCATGTATAACGATGAGTCAGTGTTGGAGAACCACCACCTCGCCGTCGGCTTCAAGCTGCTGCACCAGGAAAACTGTGACATCTTTCAGAATCTCACCAAGCGACAGCGCCAGAGCCTTCGCAAGCTCGTCATCGATATGGTGAGGACAACGTCTACCACATCTCACACCGCAGGAGATACATTATAAACAAACACACAACATGTCATTCAACTTCTTCAGCTTGTTTATTTGTTGTGGTTGCTCATCTCCTGGCGATGCTGAGGATTCTGATTACTTCTATTTTGTCTAATTTGCTTTTAATGTTATTGGACCTGTCTCTCACATTGTCTTTAAGGTTGTTGACATTTTGTATGATCCTTGTTTTATATTCAAAACATTCATTTTGTTTATTTCTGATTTTTCTTTGCTTTATTATGGACCTGGACCTTCTTAAAAATAAGGTTTTTGATCTCACTGAGATTTAAAATTGAGCCGGTCTGATCTAATATTTAATCTAATCTAGTTTTCATCATTCTACATTACTTTAATGCTCGATCTGGCCTCGGGAGTTTCAGTTCAACAACTGGATTTCTTCCAAAACTTAATATTAGAAATGCTTGACCATCTATTGTATGTATTATTACGTATTGTCTAGCTGCTACACATAGAGCACTGTTAAGTAAAGATAACCTAAAGCCTGTTTTGTCCACACTTTCAGCTTCTTCATCTTTCGTTTCATATTTGACAGATGAGGACAAAAACTAGTCTGGATCTTCTTTTCTAGTTTTGTCTTGCTGTCTTCGTGTCTCCAGGTGTTGGCCACTGACATGTCCAAACACATGACCCTCCTGGCTGATTTGAAGACGATGGTGGAGACCAAGAAGGTGACCAGCTCTGGTGTGCTGCTCCTGGACCACTACACAGAACGGATACAGGTAACTTGTCCTCTGCTCACACAGACCGTGAAATCTGTCTCCCGCGATGTTTGAATGTATCGTAACATTCGCCGTTCAATGTGCGCCGGTTCAGGTGCTGAGGAACATGGTGCACTGTGCAGACCTGAGCAACCCCACCAAGACGCTGCCGTTATACCAGCAGTGGACAGAGAGGATCATGGAGGAGTTCTTTCGACAGGGCGACAAAGAGCGAGAGAGGGGGATGGAGATCAGCGCCATGTGTGACAAACACACTGCGTCAGTGGAGAAGAGTCAGGTAACTCTCTCTCACACACACGTTACATCATCCCACACGTATACAGATATATATTTCTAAACAGATATTTTTCCCTCCATTTTATCAAAAAAAATAAAATCTTTGTCTCTGTAATCCTAAAAGTGCAAACTAAAAAATGACAGGTTCAGAGGTTGAGGATGAGGCCCTAATGTGTGTTAATACACTGAATCCAGATCGATGAATTGGAAACTGTTAGACGTTACTTGGGTTCTCTTACAGCTCATAAAAATGGATAAATGGGTCATCAACAAGCAACTTTGTAAGACAAAATAACACCTGAGTGTCCTGGAGCTATCAAATAACAACCTGTTTGTTAAAGCTTGAAGTGATAGTTTTCTGTCTTCTGATGTGTGGTGTGCAGGAAGCAGGGCTCTGTACTGCTGAACATTAACTGCAGCAAGACGTAGTTCAGCAACCGTACAACGTCCGAGTTCCTACGCACACGCGGGATGAAGTGCCAAAAGAAAAGGCTGAAACGGCAACGTTAGGCGCCAAAATTGTTAAAAACATAGCGTGCACTTAAGCGGAAATATATATTTTAAACTTAAAGCCTTCTGTTAATGGTGAGACTGTCTGAGGTGCAGACAGTCATTTTTGTTGGTGTCATTCACAAACACTACAAAATTCTGTTGCGTGGCACTGTGATGACATGAAACCACACAGGAAGACTGCATTGGCAAAGAGAAGCAGCTGTCACACAAACATCCTCCCCGACTTCAAAAAAGACCGTCTGAGTTGAACAAACACCTCCTGCAGCGAAATGTAACAGTCTAAATGAGTTTTTTATGTCTAGACAGTAGAAAACTAGTTCATTTTGTCTAAATTATCTGAATGTGAATGAGTTTACAGCCAGGATGGTGATTCATTGAGGCTTTATGCTAACTGCATTATGCAGTTAGTGTGAGCTAGCATACTAATATTTGCTAATTAGCTTACAGCTGAGCCCGATGGGAATGCCAGTGCCAAGTTTTTAGACCTGATAGCACCAGAATGAGTCAAAGAATCAATTTAATTATTAAACCTCACTCTGAGAACGACTTAATGCAATAGTTGTTGACAATCCACCTGATAGTTGTTGAGATATTTCAGTCAGGACCAAAGAGGTGGGCCATTCACGTGTCCATTTATTTAGTTTTGAATTGTTGCAGGAAGAGACAGACTTCCTCTCACCGTCTCCCAACATGAAAAATTCATCTTTTCACAAATCGTCCGATATAATGAAGCCTGGAATAACTTCAGATACACTCTGGCAGTCATTAAACCTTTTGTTATAGTATTTTGGATGCATGTATGAAGAACACATTCTTTTTCGATGTCCAACTGGCAGCAGCTCCAGCCTTGTGCCTCTGTTACTATCCATGATGTTAAACAGTGACATTTTTCCATGTCAGTTTTATGATCACACTCATGGTCAGAATTTTCTTTTCATTCAGATATTCTGCCAGTTGGATTCATCTTTACTATAAGGGAGTTGTTCAGTTGGGAAAGTTGCTTCAGATGCTTTCTTGCCAAGAGTTGGAGAAGAGGATGAATACCACTCTCAGTGCGATAGATTTAAAGCCAGCAGCCAGTTAGCTTAGCATAAAGAGTTGAAACAAGGGGAGACAGCTTTGCCTGGTTCTGTTCAAAGTTATAAACAAAAAGACAAGTGTGAAAACAACAACTTGTGATTATACGTGGGATAATAGGTGCAAGATTATCTCATGTTTGAAAGCAGTGACTTATTTTTTTACACTTTGATGGATTAAATAAACAAGATAAATTAGTGAGCTTTAGGGGTTCCTTGTAGCCAGGCTAGCTGTTTCCCTCCGCTTCCTGTCTTTATGCTAAGCTAAGCTAACTGGCTGTAGCTTCATATTTACTGCACAGACATGAGAGTGGTATCAATCCTCCTGTCTTTCTCAGTTATTTCCTAAAAAGTCAAATGATTTTATTTTACACCACCGATCATCTTTTTTCTTTTCCAGGTGGGTTTCATTGACTACATCGTCCACCCGCTGTGGGAGACGTGGGCCGACCTCGTTCACCCAGACGCTCAGGAGCTGCTGGACACGCTGGAGGAGAACAGAGAGTGGTATCTGAACACCATGCCCCAGTCTCCCTCACCTCCCCCGGACAGACACCTACAACATGACCGCTTCCAGTTCGAACTCACCCTGGAGGACCTGGAGCACAACAATCACAACCACATCAACCTGAGCAACAGCGACCAGAAAGCCATCTGCGACAACGGCGCCGAAGACCAGGACGACCAGGACGACCAGGCGGAGCTGAAAATTGACCAAGAGAACCATGTGGAAACCGAGAACGAGAATGAGGACGAGAATGAGGACGATAACGAGGACGAGGAGAATCACAATAGCGAACACAATGGAGTCCAAGAGGAAGAGGAGGAGGAGACTGGAGAAGAAGAGGAAGAGGTGAAGGAGAACACAGAGGAGGGGGAGGAACATGGAGAGGACCAAGTAGAAGAAGAAGAGGGAGGGCAGACAGATGAAATAGAGGAGGAAGCGAACGATGCAGCGGAGGATGAAGAGGCCAAAGAAGATGAGGAGGGAGACCAACAGCAGGTGGAGGGTGACGAGGAAGGGGAAGGTGAGGAACCTGTGGAAGGGGAAGAGGTGGAGGTAGAAGGGGAAATGGAAAATGAGGAGGCGGATGCAGAGGAGAATGTGGAAAAAGAGGAGGAAGAGACGGAAGAGAAAGAAGACGAGGAGGAAGCAGAGATGGAGGAAAATGTAGAACAAGAAGAGGATGGCGAGACAGAGGAGAAAGCAGAGGAGGTGGAGGAGGAGGAGGTAGGAGAAACGGAAAATGCTGGAGAGGAAGAGGAGGCAGAAGAGGAGGAGGAGGAGGCGCCTGTTGAGGATGTAGAGGAAGAAGAAGTGAACGAGGAAGAAGAGAGTTAATTGGGTGTAAAAACGTGAATTAAAAGGGTCATCAAGGAAAGGTTAAGGCCTCGACAGTTTGCAGGATGACTTGTCACTGAAGGGAATAAAAAGCCGAAAGACGCCTTCCTTGATCACGTGACCCTCTCAGCTGAAGGCCAAGTGAACGCTCAACTACAGACGTCTTAAACAAACTTTACAGCTCACAGAGAAACACTAAAGACGGACAGTACAGCATCGGACACAAATCTGGCCCCAACGCCTTCCCGAACAGCCAGATTGTTGCAACGTCTCGATCAACTGGTAGTGATAGAAAGACCGGAGTCTTCACCACCGAGTATCTGTACATCCATCACTGCCGTAGGGGAATAAACTGGGGAATAATAAAAAGGGGGAGGGGTAACCTGTTTTATCGACCTTTTGTAGCTCCTGAGAATCTTAAAAAACAACATCCTGTACATGCAAATAAGTGCTACCCATCATCTCTATGTCACTGTCTCGTTTATGAGGAAGATACCATCCCTCGCCCCGACCAATAACTGTTAAAAGAATGTCAACTTCCTCTGTCAGAAAAAGGAAAAAAAAAAAAAAACAACGTCTGGAAAGTGTAAGTCTGTCGTCTTATATTTACTACAACAACTTTCCACGTGTGAACAGGATGCTGAGAACCACCTTTGGGCTCTGGTCTAGAACAGTTTAACCTCCTCACATACTAACCTTAAAGCAACGATGCTGGATTTCTGAACAATAATAATAATAATAATAATAATATCTGGTGGTGCAGTCCAGCTTGAAAAAAAGGCTGACCTGTCGTACGTGTCGATGTCGGTTCATGTTGAAAAAAAAATACAAATAAATATAAACACCCAGTATTCTTCCCATCACGACAGTTTCACATCTCCCCCAGACTGTGAGTTTGATTCCCGGGCGAATCGTGCCAAACTGTCCCACGACCAGCACTGAGCAATTCAGCCTTCCTCCAGACATGTTGGGCTACTCGTCTGTGAAGCAATGAACTGTGGGACCAGGGTAACGGGTGTGATGGTCTTCCACTAATCCCATTTTTTTGTTTTGTTTTTGTAAAAAAAAAAATGGTATTTGGCACTTTATCTAACACCCCTGTTACATATATGTACATAATAAACATGTATTTTAATCTGCTGATGTCATATAATAAATCTGATCAATGAAGTTGAAGTTGATTGGTGTTTTCAGCTGCAGATCATTTTTCTACCCTGGAAAACTCCATAAAGGATTTATCCACCATCATACATGTACAGTAAGTAGTGCTTATTTTATTATTTATTTATTTATTTTAAACTAGAGCTAAAATATTTAGTTTAATCAAACAACAGAAAAGTAATGGCCAGCGTTTTGTATGATCGGTTAGGCGTTTTAGTCAATTATCAAACAAAATGACAAAATTTTATGCTCAAATGTAAGAATTTTCAGTTTTGCTCTCCTCGTTTCTGTAGTTTTGTCACATCAGTTTCTTTTAAATTGAACAGCTAATAACAAAATGAGCAATTTAAAGACTGGTAAATTGAGACAAGTCTATTTCACTTTTTTATGATGTTTTATAGACTTCACTATGGATGGACCATGGATATTTAATAGGTTAGGAAATTAAAAGGTTAAGCGATAATTTAAGATAATCACTCATCACAACGCTTCTGTAAAGTACTGTACAATTTCATACTGAAGATCGGGCAAACAGATGGTATTCAATACGTACACACTAGTGTCTCTTGTTGCACATCACAGGTCAACCAACATGCAAAAATGTGCAATTTGTCTCCAGGCAAGCTACAGTTTAAAGATAAAATTACAATTATTCAATCCAGGATATGTTTATTTTGTAATTGGGTAGTGCAGAGTAACATCCAGGAAAACTTTGAAGATATTAAAAGGAAAACTCAAACCCACAGAATCTTTTTGTTGCAGCTCTAGGACAAAGTTTTACTGAATATTTTGCTCCTTTTACTTCCTCTGTCGTCTTTAGTCAGAGTCTCATCACTGACTGTCATCGTCTCTTGAAACAGAAAGTTGTGAGCTGACTAGAACATTAGCTGAAGCTCGTTTTACTCCCCGTTGCAGGATGATCACTGTGGGAATTAACACTCCTAAATGTGTATCTTCATTTCATGGTTTGAGAAAAATCAATTAATAATAAATGATAGTTAGTTGCAGCCCTATTTGTCCTATTCATGGAGTCTGTGACGGACTTCTCTCTTCTACTAATAGGGGTCATTATATTACCATAAAACCTTAAGAAGTTTTTGAGGTGAGACAGAATTTGAGCTTTGTTGTGATACAGATTGCTTTTGTATTTATTGATGACACGTGACAGATCAACACACAGGCGACAGGCAGGCAGGCATTCGAAGAAAACACTAAAATTGGCTTTAAGACATCCTGTTTTGACCTTGTGTGAATCTGAAGATGAGCTGAGATGATTAAGATAGTTAAGTTGCACTTGATTTGTTTCTCTGGACTCAAATTATAAAGCTTCACAGTTAAAAACTGCTAATCAGTGAACACTGATCCGGAAAATAGTTTCTCACATGCACACATAAATTACTTAAGGCGGCCGCATTCTCAAAATAAATACGTATTAAAACATCTTTCATGTTAAGGCACTTTGGGAGTTTTGAATGTCACAAGAGCAAATAAATATGCAGACATGTAACCAGCTACATGTCAGCATACACATGGCTACAGTGCACAAACAGTTTTCTCAAACTGCAGTTAAACAACAGCGATCACAAAAGCAGCACATCGAGACATCAGCAGAATACTGAATACCTGAATCAGGTACATTCAGGGAGGTACCAAACCCACCTGAGCAGTTACAGCAATAGAGTTCATTCTTTTCAGAGTAATATCAACCTTTCTGAGATCATTTCTTAGTTTGCATCGTACTTGCTACTGTGTTCTCAAATTCAGAAAAGAATCTTACAGAAAATTCAAACTCGATATGTTTGTTTTTTTTTACCTCATGAGGCTCGACTGCAAGTTTTTCTTTCTCACTGGGTTCGCTCTAGATCTCAGGTCCTGTGCAGACCAGGTCCAGAGTTTTTGTTATTTTTAAAAGCCATGTCTTTAAATTCTTTGGTGGCCAATCAAAGAGCTCCAGTCAGGAAAGTTGTCGATCTCTCCGGTTTCGTCCAGCTGTTGGTCTCCATGCGTCAGTGTCAACTTGAAGCGTAGACGCACCTTCCGCTAAAAGAAAGAAAGATATATCAGATTCCTTTAATATTAATATTAGCCACATACTACAAACACACTGAAATGTATTGAGTAACATGATAATGTAAATAAAGCACACTACCCAAACTCACCTGCTGAGGATTAGCCAATATGAGGACCTGGGAGACGGCAGGAGGAGGCAGGAGAGGGTTGTAAGGAGGTAGGTTTGTCCCTGAGGCTGGCTGAAGTTTCACGAACATGGTCTGTAGGAGAGGAAATAAACTGATTGTTCAAGTCGTTAACCGAAAACACAGAAATGTGAAGTGGACGCCCGGCTCCAGGAGGGGGGCGCCAGCCAGGGTTCTAAATTAACACCCGCCAACCCGCCAAATGCGGGTTAAAAATCATTTTGGCGGGTGTTAATAAAAACTTACTAGCCAGTTTGGCCGGTGATGCATGAAGCAATCATGTCAGTCAGAGCCGCTCTACTGTTCTTGCTCCCTGGGCAGTACTGACTACATTTCCCATGAACACTGTTGTGATGCTACGTAATGACGTATAAGACGCCCATTGGCTGCGCGCAGGCAGTGCAACAACCAGCGCGAGCTCCCCCGTCAAAACATTGTCAGCATGGCGAAGCGGCTGCCCACGGCTCCGTCTTCGTCGGCGAAAAAACTGAGAAACTTGACATTTACCCCTCAGTACAGAGCCGAGCAGTTCCCGTACGACTTTTATGTGTCAGGTGAACTGTTGTTTTGCAAAGAAGCAGACCTGAGAAATCATAATTAAAGGTGTGATGCTTGAGATTTATCCACCTGTCTATTCATATTATCGGCATATAATACCAGAGTGACTGCTAACAGTAGCTGCTGTTAGCTAGTTAGCCCCGTTAGCCACAGCCCTGTTAGCTGAGCTCAGAGGACAGCGGGAGGGTTGGTGTTTTCACTGCTGGCTGGTTAGTATGCTAAGTTGACATAACGTTACGAGTATAATTTCTCGTTTTGTTGGTCATCTTTGGTAATTTTTTTAATATTTATAACTTAAATTTTCAGAACAATTTCGGTATGCAAACATGTCCTGGATCTGCCTGAGAGCTGACCATGTTTTTATTCAATGAAACCCAAATGAAACCCACACGATGATGTCAAAATTGCACTGGAAAAAATTTGGCTAGTGGGAATTCTGATTGGCTGGTAACTTTAGAAAGTTACCAGCCAAATTGGGTGGTAATCAAAAAAATTAATTTAGAACCCTGGCGCCAGCCACATGATGTCCTTAAAAACACAACTGATGTAAACAAAATACATTTATATTATCATGGTTTAATTCTTCAGTTAGAAGAACGTGAAAGAGTACAACCGACTAAATTTACGAGACCACAAACAGACAAACTATTTGCATGATTGGTATCTGTTGTCCAACAATTCAATCTATGAGATGTAAAAAAAAGTAAAGAAATGACCTATTAAACATTTTCGTGCCATTTTGATAATAGATTTTGAAGATGTGTTTGGAATAAATTACCTTTGGAACAGCAGCTTGAAACGTAAAGTCTTTCACATGAAGGGCAGATGTGTTCACAGTGGAGATGACGACGACAGCAACACCTGGGTGACCCGGCGGAGAGTCTTTAGCAAAATGAAGAGAGACGTGGATCCCGCCCTGATCGAACACAGTGATCGGCTCGAGGTTACCTACAAACGAACAAGACAATAACAGAACTTCAGACAGGATATGGAGAAGGCAGTGAACACATAACAGAGGAAAGGTTGAGAAGTGGAAAAGTAGTAACTAAAAGTAACAACTTGGTGAAGAAACATACTGGGTTTGATGGTCTCCATTGGAACAAAGATGTTTTTCAGGACTTGAGGGGAGCGTGAGTTCTCCTCTAATTTCACCAGAGAGCCCGACACGTCACCGAGTTGTTTCTGTGCTTTGAATGCTGATTCAGACGCTGTAAACTGTTGATCGTGAGGGAGTGACCTGGCAGGTAAAAAGTCATTTATTAGATCATTTTATACAATAGTACTACATTCAGAGCAGTGTATACAACAGGGTGTAATATAATGATGGTCACTTAGGATTTTTAGAGACTCCATCCTTACCAAATGTTTGTCCCATTGGATGTCGCACTGCTCCCACGAGCTCTCAACACCAGGCCTCTCCCTCCGTTCTGCTCAGGATTCTTCATCTGAATGTCTCCATTAAGCTGTAAAGGAAAGGATAAACTCTTCTAAACATTTTTAAATAAAAATCTTGTTTAAACCTTTAACTTTTTGTCTGAGCCTCACCTGCAGCAGTTCCTCGTAATACGACCTCGACGTCTCTTGAGTCTGTTTTGAGGTGCCATTATCCAACTCTGTAATTACAGGACACCATCATTACATTATGAAAACTTCACAATCAGGGAGAACAAACTAGAAATAGGTACAATGCAGGCACACCTAATTCATTAAAGTCCTGGTCAGCGACAGGGCCGAAACTTTCCAGAAGAGAGGCAAACATGGGCGAAGAGGATTCGAAGGACCGTGGTGAATCAGTTTTTCTGTGCGTCTGTGGAGAGTCCAGTGCTGACAGGTCGATGAGGTGGTAGCTTTTAATCTCTCTGGGACTCGTCGGAGCTGACGGAACAAGAAGAAACATCACATACAAGCAGTACAGGGCAGAGCCAAACACAAGGTTAAGGTGTTCTCCACAGGGACTGCTCGCACAGAAAAAAGGCCAACCTTTAGTTATACCCTCCATGTCTTCCTCACTTCTGCTTCTTTCTCTTCCACCATTACACTCCTTGCTCCCCACTTTTTCTTTGTAGGCATTCACTGCGAGGGTCAGCTCGTCGTTAGCGGCCAGGATCTGTGCCAGAGCTGCGTCGTCGTCCATCGTGTCACTTGCCAGGCGGAACAAGGCGGGCCTCAGTCGGTCACAGCGCTCATACAGGGTCTGAAGCCAAAGAAGGAAGCGTATAATGCTGCCATACAAACACAGTCTCTTCTACAGTGAA
This sequence comes from Diplodus puntazzo, assembly GCA_963678695.2. NCBI lineage: Eukaryota > Metazoa > Chordata > Actinopteri > Spariformes > Sparidae > Diplodus > Diplodus puntazzo. The sequence continues at coordinate 6,953,925 of OZ023156.1, read as the reverse complement.
CGGATATTGATTGATGAACCTCAGTTTTCAGCTCTGGAAAAAACTGTGTCTAACTCAGAATATTATTGATAAGTATTGCTAATTATCAGTAGGTTTACTGAGAATATGGACGGTTAATGAAGTCTCAAACATGATTGCAGTGGGCCAGCAGAGGGCGATGGAAGGAAATCAATCGCAGGACTTTAACACAAGCCTCTAAAACCATGTATGACTGTATCATGTCCAACATACCTTCACATCACCACTCGGCCGTAACGAGGTTCCAGTGATTGTGTGCTGCTCCAGTAGATCTCTGAGCTGTTTGGTGCTGCTCTCCACCTCCTTCAGAGTCGATTCACGCTTTGACACTTTCTCTGCCTTCTCCTGCTCCTGAAACACAAAAACACACACACACAAATGAATACCAAATCTACCAAACGCAAGCAATGCAAAGATGACCTTTACCTCCACAGCCCTTCTCACCTCTTTGATTGTGCTTTTAATAAGTCTGTTTGCAGTTTCCAGGTCTTCAGGACGGGCACTTTTTAATAATCTGGCTAACAGCTGATGACACAGAGACACGTTTTAGCAGGATGAAAGTTTACGTCATTTAAAAAGATGTCTTTTAAAACACAAATACACACCGTTGCCTTGTCTTCCTGGTCAAAAACAGAGTCCTCTGTTCTTTGTGGTGGAGGCGCCATTATTACCGTTTGTGGTAGTTTTGGATCATTCTTCACAATACCTACACCAACAAAAAGAAGTAGAAAATGGTTTAATTCTTCTGACAACAATACAATCTTCTGAGCACAGAAGTAAGAAGGTTTGCTGTTGTGTGCGTGTTGCATCCAGACCTTGTTTCTTGAGCATGCGGTAGGCTTCCTGAATCTTTTGTTCTTCTTTAAGCCAAAGAGTCCAGCCGTAGAGGACTTCCGTCACTCTGTCCTTAACTTTCTGTGGAGTCCAGGCGCCAAAATACTGCTCAGGAAAGATCAATCAGATCAGTGTCATTACTCCAGAGAATCTTTTAGATTCTTTTATTAGTCTCTGTTATTATGACAGATTTTGTTTTATGTCTTTTTTTGTCTTTATTCATCAAATTCAAACACTTGTAGTAATTTTGGCACTATGTAGGTAAAATTAGATTATTTTACTTTTCAAAATAAGATTCATAGATGGAATTAGCCTATCTTTACTGTTTTTAACCACTATTTTCATATTACAAATCTTTTTGTAGTTTTCTAATGTAGGACATGTATCTATCCTTTGACATATATGTTCCTATGTGTGATGTATACATATCTAATTGTTTGATCAGTATTTTTCTATTATACTTGGCACCATTTTAGTTAGCTATGTATATGTATTGATATGATACATATCAATCTACATTAGCTTTGATAATTTGTGAATATATTTTTGAGGTTTGGAGATTTAGCTTTGTGGTTTATCGTTGCCATCTTGTTCATTTTCTCAACACTGGTTCAGATATTTTCAGAGATTAAACTTTTCACTTGTGATTTCACTTGAACTGTCTTTTGATTTCTTTTGTCAAATGTATCTAACATTATCAACAGTAACGTGCTGTATTTTATTATGAAGTCTAATGTATTTGATTAGATTTTATAATTGACTTCACAATCTGCTGATTTTAGTAGCTGCCTGGTGTGAGGCACTTTATTGTTTGGGTCTCTATAATACAAAAAGAAAAAAAAAAAGACTGCACACACACATCTCAAATATAAAAACACACCAAGTGAGATCATTTTGACGAGTATGGCTTAATGAAACCTAATCAGTTAAAGTATTGCTGGTGAAGTGAAATGTAAAGAGAAAAGTTTTCAATTCTGTCGGACATGCATAGTTGTGCTATCACTTCCTTTTGGCCAATTCACTCAGAGTAGCTAAGTGCTCTGGTTCACACAACTCATGACTTTGATTTTAGACCAAGCTCAACAAAATGGAATGGTATATGCACAAATGCAAACTTCCAAAAAAAGAGAAAGAAATAGAGTTTAAAAGGACAGCTTTGTCTCTGCCATTGGTCGTACCTTTGGTGTTAAAACTTTGATGAGTTCATTGAGAAAGCGAAACTTGGCAGCCTCGCTGTGAAACCTCTTTCCACAGTTGTTCATACATGCCTCAAGGACCTGGAAAGCACCAAATTATTAAAAATCATAACGAACAGAAACTTTTTCTACTAATGAAAATGAGTAAAAAGACGTCTTGTCTTCTCATGCAACATAAAAGCAGAGAGAGAACAGAATTGTCACAACGTGCTCGTGGTTAACCACCTTTAACTGTCACATGATATGAGGCACATGAACATCCAGAAGCTTCTTTGAGCTTCATTTAATTGTTAAACAGTGCAGCTCTCTTAAGAATGGATGACAAACACTGTGTCTTCACAGCAGATTTTAATGCAGATTAAGTCATGTCACTTGGGCCATGTGATAAAAGTTAGTCACAGAGATTCACAGGACCGCCCACATTCAGGGTCAAAACAAAGACATTTGTTCTTAAAGAATAATCTGATAAATACCGAGTATAACCCATCATAACTACCTTTAAATTAAAACTAATGAGTACTACTAGTACTACTTTAAATATAGAAATAGGGTATAATTAGTAATTTCTTACTTCTGGGAACTTTACAGATGAATGTACGGTATATTAAACAACAAATAGAAAAAAAACTGTGTATAATCTGTGTATTATATGTGGAGATGAAGAAGCGGATGTCTTACAGTCAGAGCCTGCAGTGCCTCTTTCTCCTGTGGCGACTGGATTTTATGGGAGAGAAGACGAATAGCTACCTGTGGGCTGAAGGCAGAAAATTAAGATATAAATCACATTAAAATGCCTGAGGAGACTGCAAGAAGAGAGCATGTTATGACAACATAAAATGAGTCTTATTCACATAGCTTCCACACATTGCCATGCTTGAGTAACATTAAGAGAAATTGATGAAAACTATGCCAAACCGAGCTGGCTTTGAATTAGTATATTAATACTAAAAAGGGTAAAGAGGGGGAAAAGTGCAGCAGAGTCTCTCCTCCGTGTTACTACATGGCGTAACTGTGAGGCTGTGACCGCAACCTGGATGTGAGGCAACTCTTTCTCAAATGCCACATTTGCGCTTAAGTAATTTCTGAAGAAAATTTAAAATTTCAGCTCAGGTTCAGACCCAGAAGCTGATCTGAGAATTCATGCAGGGTTGTGTGAAAGCTCTTAAAATGTAGATAAAAATAAGAGATAGTTCCGATGAGGTGCAAAAGACTGTGTTCAGCTTTACCCATCGGCCTCTTGGTTGACAAGCTCGTAAAAGGCCTGGATGCAGTCCCATCTGTCCTCCTGATTATTTGGGTGCGTGGCCTGGCCTGGAAGAATTACACAAGAGAAAACATCCAAAAAACTATTTTCATAATGTGCCACAATTAGATAAGGTATATGCAAGCCATTTCACAACTTAATGAGAAAGTGAAATAAAAGACAGATATGCATAAAACAGGAAAAAATTGCCTTTGTTGTACTAAGTATTCTTTTAAGGTGTATATTCAGGTACTGGTGTGCTTTTTTAGACAGCTTGATTAATATTCATTTTTTTTGGCCAACGCCTATACCGATATCCAGGATTAAACAAATTCCGATATCAATATAATACCTGATATACACACACTTTTTGCAGTTATCCCTCAAATGTGGTAATCTGCCTCTGCCTAGAATATGTAATGGAGGCAGGATGTCTTACAAAAATGTAAGAATTAGAAATCACTCCAAGCATTGTTTCCTGCACTGTGTTCTTTAAAACAAAACATTTTCATATCGATAACAGTCATCTGTTGAATCATGGAGTTACTATTTACTTTGAAGATACAGATAAAGCATTAAACAAGATAAACATATTACAGACTGCTGTTTTGGGAGTTAAAAACATATTTATTTGATGGTGAGCCATTTCGAAAACAAGCATTTTACCATAGACTCTTGTGTTTTTAAAAAAGTGAAGAGGATATGGGAGGATGAAACTTGAACTCATCCGAAGGAAACAAGCCAAAATGTTGGTAATGAGACTTTCACAACAGTTATATTACTCGTAGGTTGGTTTTAATTCCTTTAAAGAGAAAGATCTTCATTGACTGATTTTTATTTTATACATTTTATAGTAATCAGACTCTTCAGACACTGACTCTGAGTTGTCATGACTGATTAAACTGAATAAACAAACTGACCTTTAAGAACAGCACAATTTCACACTTAACTATTTACTTTGTTTATATTTGGCTGACCCCGCCACCTTTCTAGTTTCACACAGGGGACCTTATTTTCTTCTGAGAACAGCTCCTTTATTCAGTTATGGACAAAGACATATTTCTGAGTTTGCATTAGTACACCATTAATATTGTGAATACGTAAATTCTGAGTTTTGAACTACACAGTGCCCCTTTAACTGACAAAAAACGTATTTACAATACATTTAGCTGTCATATATAACTTTAGAAGTACATTTTACTGCTTACTTGAGTAGTTTTCAGTGTATTTTCAACTCCATCATTCGTGGATTTGCTATTTTTTATTCAGATAATCTCCAGAAACAAACAAATAACTGGAGACTTTTAGCTAAAGTTAGCTAAAAAAAACAACCGTTGGTATCATTTTTATGCAAACGTGCGCGCGCACCATAGGAGCGCGCATAAAACACGGCGCTCGCGGGGCACACGCACGGCCCCACTAACTTCCTGTTTTAACTTTCTGCACAATGACAAACTACTTTATTAAAGTTTAACGATAAACACACACATGCAGAATTCCCTCGTAAATATAACCTCTGAATGTCCGACTGACGCGACGAGCTGACGGCTAACGAAAGCTAGCAAACAAAGCGCCGACGGTTAAGTTCAGATACGGGGTGATGAGACGTTAGCTTGCGTCACGTCGGGTCTAAACACAACAACAACAACAAGATTTAACACTCCGTATACATACTGAGCAACGACTCCAAAGTTGGCTGGCTGTCACCGGTCGCCATTGCTGTCACTCGCCTGCAGTTCCAGATGTGTGTAGTCGCTGGTGTGTGTGTGTTTCTGAAGGAAGCGGGGGTGTTAAACTGCCGCCGCCTGAGCCGACATGTGACACTCACGCCCCGTCAGTCACACTGCTGACACACCAGCCCCTCGCGGGGACACGCCCCCTCTGCATCTGCACGGGGAGGAGAGGGTGTCATGGAGACCGAGCTTCTCTTTGGAGAGGCACTAGTGTAGTGTTAGAATAAATATATAAAATGTCCCTATCGGTGAGGTATTAATTCAAACTCATCCCTAAAAGAATAAACAAGCTGTTCTCAGAAGTATATAAGTTTCCCCAGAACACTGTTTGAAACCAGAAAAGGTGGCAGGCTCTGCCAAATGAAAACCAAGTAAAACAGTTATGTGTTTCCCTTTAAGGTCAGTTTGTTGATTACTATAAAATGTATAAAATACAAATCTGTCAATGAAGATCTTCCTCCTTAAAGTACCGTAATTTCCAGACTATTCAGCGCACCTGAATATAAGCCGCACCAACTGATTATAAAAGGAAAAAACAATTTGTACATATATAGGCTGCACTCGTCTATAGGCCGCAGGTGTCCACATTGTAACATGAGTTCGGGCCATCTACTTTTATTACTTCTGTCCTCTTTTTGCATTGAGTCATTCTTCACGCTGCCATCTCCAACGTCTCACCATCGATTCATTGATGCCAAGCTTACGTGCAGCAGCTCTATTTCCTTCTTCGACAGCCAGATCGATTGCCTTTAACGTAAAAGCTGCATCATATGCGTTTCTTCGTGTGTTTTCCATAATGAGGGTGTGTGCATGATGCACAAAATAACTGTTCGAAACACAATCAAACTAGCTTCCCGCTAGAGCCCCCCCTGGAGGCCGTTAGCCCGTAAAAATCTATAGATTAGCCGCATCATTGTTGAGGCCGCAGGGTTCAAAGCGTGGGAAAAAAAGTAGCGGCTCATAGTCCGGAATTACAGTAATTAAAACTAGCCTGCAAGTAATGTAACTGTTGGGAAAGTCTCATTATCGATGTTTTGGCAGCGCCCGGCAAAATGTAAACAAAGTAAAACAGTATGTAATTGTGTTGCCCTTTAAGGTCACGTTGTTTTTTTCCATCATGAATTTGTTTATTTAGTTTGTTTAGGCATAAAAAAGTCAAGATATTGGTCTTCTGATTAAAATGTCTTAATGAAAACTACATATTGCACCTTTAATTTTTGAATCGCAAGTAAGGAAAGGTCTTCACAAGTACTCCTCTTTGTCACTGCGAATTACAATGTACACGTAAGCAAAATCACTACTTGTGATTCCCTTCGTCCAGTATTTCAGGTCATTTTATGCCTTTATATGCCCACAGTGGTAAAAATACTTAAGTAAACTCTACTTCTGCTTTTGTGTCTCTCTTTCAGCATGACTGACGATGAAGGAAAAGTGTTTGTCAACCATGACTTTTTCTTTTTTCTTGTGAATGAAAAAAACATCTGTCTGCTGATGTTCGTTAAGAACAACTTTCTTAAGAACATTTGCATAAAAAATACCGAGGTACTTCCCATCCTCACCCTGTTTGAGTCAGCTGCTCCTCTGAAGTCTATCATAAGTGAAGCAATCAAACATGAGTGTTCATCTCTTTTATAAAACATTCATAATAATTCAAGTATTGTTTAAGTTATATCACTGAGGTGCAGTTCATTTTAAACGTGTCCCAGGTGAGCTGTGACACCAGGATCACCAGGTGGTTGCTTGTATCGCTCAACATACAGCAGCTCCTCGTCTCTGTCCGTCTGTGAGGAAACAGTCTGTCCAGTCTTTAACTCGTCTCTGAGAGCTGAACAAGTTTCTGGAATCGATGGTTGATCTCTGCAGGCCCCAAACACACCATCATCTCAGCAACACTGGGCCCTTGCTGCAGGTCAGACGAGAGCAGAGGGTCAAGAGGTCAATGCAGTAATGCAATCAAACGAGACAGTTAGACAACAGACCTCTGTGAAAAGCAATCAGACTACTTCCTCTTTTCATATTTGGACTATCTGCAGGGTAACTGTGGTGTATGATTCACTGTAGGTTTTAGTCATTGCTTTCATTTCAAATGTGCTATTTAAAAGTTTTAGCTTAATCATGCTGTGGATAGAAATAAGAACGAAGGAACACGTGCAGTCGTATCAGTCAAGCAAGGGCCTTTTTTTTGATGACTGCTGACAAAAATGATGGCATTTGCTGAGGTGGCATTTTAAAAAGATACAAGTTCAATAACAAAATTGCAGAAATGAAAATTACAAGTAAAAGAAGTACTAGTACTAGTTCCTCTGAAAGTCAAAATGGTCTTAAAATATTATAGTGCAGGTGGTGTTCTCGAGGTAGGCTCAGAAAAACATTAATTTAAGTTGGATGTGTAAACTCAGAATTCAGCCAATGAGATGAGACTGAAGTGCTGGACTTCATTGCAGTGTCCTCTTATCTTATGCTAATCATGATAACAGGATGTTGTGGCTAGTTGACAATACTGCAAACTCTTGTGATTAACATGGCTGACTTTAAAAGAACGTGCCATAAAAATGTCGATAATATAGTTATGGAAGGGTTTCCTGCAGCTGTTTTATGCAAAAGCAATAAACACTAAACTAAATAACACCTCTGCAAAAACCCACTGCAGACTAAATGACTTTTACTATGAGTAGCATCTACCAAACAAGCAAGGAGCTCTGGGTGCAGGGAACACAGCTGGAAATAACCATTCTAAGTTGAAAAGCAGCAAAAGTTTGCCTTTTTTTGTCAAAACCTGGTGCCTACATTACCCACAATGCAACTCAAACACAGACAGTTCTGTTGCATATTTAGCAGAGTAACACTAGTAGCTTCTGACTGTGCCTTCATGAGCTAAAAAATGCTTTTCTGGCCGGAAAAATCGACAGGAATGCCCTCTCAACTCAGAACAACGCAGAAAGTCGAAGATTTTTTGGTACACAAGTTGAAGAGTTGAAGACGTTCAGGCACTCTTGAGTGATAAAATGCAAAACAACTCTTCATCGGAAGTTGGGAGAACTGCGGGCCATCTGAAGAGCATGTGAATAAAGCGTAGTCTCGCCTTGAGCTGCCAGCCTCAGGCAAAGATGAGGAGCAGGCTTCAGAAGTCTGGTACATTCACTACTTTTGACTCCACACACCAGATAGTTTTTAATTTTGAAGCCTGTAGTCTTTCACCTCAGCTGATGTGTGAGGAACGACTTCACACCCAAACAGAGCTGCTGGTGATGCTCTGGGTTAAAGTTAGTTTGAAGTTACCACATCTCGTTAACCAACACCAGGCAGGAAACCGTTTAGTGTTTGCAACACGTTGTCTTTAGGTACCTGCAGACCACTGAGAGCCAGTCGTAACAGCTTCATCACTTCTCTGTATTTTGTGGCTTTAGTCTGCTTGGCCACAGTCTTCAGATCTTTACTGAGTTGATCCATTGCCAGCTCCTCGCCTCGCTCGGTCACTAATCTGAAACAAACAGACAGAGAAATGTCCATAATGCTGCTAAAACAGTGTAGCTGAAATGTACAGTGAAAGATGCTGTTATTAACACTACATACGTCAGCACTAATGAGGCTATGTGCTGGGCCTCTGCAGTGAGCGCTGCCACCTGCTGGTTAGAGAAGGAAGGTCGCACCCACATGTAAGAGTAAACAGGACTCACAAGCTCCTTAAGGGAAGATATATGACCCTGGAGAGGAAGAGAATAGTTTCAGTATTACTCGAGAGGGTTTATAAGGTATGACGATGTGGTAGCATGATCTGAATACATATCAGAAAGTGTACAGTTATGGTTACCTTACGAAACTGTAGCATCCGCCTGATATAATCCTCGTGCAGTACTTCTTCGTCCTGGATCTCTGCTGGGTAGGCCTGCTTGATCTGTTCCTGCAGATCTTTGATCAGTAACCGGCACTGCTCTTCATCTTCGATACGGTGCTTCAGGTGGATTCTGAAACAATCGTAGACATCACTGATATATGAACCATGACATGTAACAAAGAGAAGTAATTCTAGGCCCCCTATGAAGCTGCTTAGATACCAGAATTAAAAAAAAAATGTCTATCTGGTGAATATGAGGCTACCAGACACAGCTAACCCGAGTCTCTCACAAACCAATCTGTAAAAATTATATTTTGTACACTGGGGGTGAATTTATTAGCCGCCGCAGTGACTTCCTGTGGCGACCTCATGAAGCTCGTAAGACATGAAGAAGTCGCTGGCAAGAATAAATCAAGCATAACCTCCTGTAAATCTAGAACATGATGTTTTTACTCTTTGGTTTTTGCATGGATTAAACAAATGTCATGTAACACGTAAAACAGTGGCTTTTAAAAAGGTGAAATTTAGAGACAGCAAGGCTAGCGTTTTCCTGCTGTTTCCATTCTTTGTGCTAAGCTAAGCTCACTGTCAGCTCAGTATATCTTCATATTTAATGTATACATAAGACTGTTATCGACACTCTGCAAGGAAGTACATAAAACTATTTCCTAAAATATCAAATCTTCCTTTAAGTTCAATGTAGGTTTTTTTTTCCCTCCATGGGATATTTCACTGTAAAGGAAAGTGTTGGATCAACAAACTGACAAACCAAAAATCATCAGACATCATCATTTCCACTGAGCAACATTGTAAGTGTGGCAAAACATATCCATTCAACACCACTGATGTGTTCAGAAAAGGGGGGCAGATGGAAGCATCTGTGTCCTGTTATTGTGAAATAACATGACAATGCAGCACAGAAGAGAGAGAAACAGAGTTCTGACTCACCTGTTGACCTCTGGTAGTTTTTCCAGGTCTAACACAGCAGAGTGTGTCGTGATCTTTGAGGGATTAAACTCCGAGATCAGTTCATCGATCCTCCTCCCAACTCGACTGGCTGTGAAGCAACATTAATAATTTAGAAGAATGTGGTCGTTCCCCCTGTCAATCCCTCCAACATACTTTTCCTCAATTTACAAATCAATGATTTAAGATGTAAATTACTGTGCAATTATACGCAGTTTCTACACATCACATGGTTTTATTCCCTCCCCGATCACTCACTGTTGAATCCAGATCCACAGTGGGTTGTGATATCCAGCAGAGCCTCCGGCAGGACTCCATCTGTCTGGAAGCTCTGAATGAATATGTCCCCCTGCCGTTTGGACAGTTTGCTGCCATCCTTGTTCATCAGGAGTGGCAAATGCCCGAAGGTCGGCGGCTGCCATCCAAGAGCACGGTACATGAGTAGATGTTTAGAGGTTGAGATGAGCCACTCGGACCCCCGCAGTACATGACTGATCCTCATGTGATGATCATCCACTACGTTAGCGAGGTGATAGGTGGGAAAACCGTCTGCTTTCATGATTACAGGGTCCCCCTCCACCTAAACAAAGAGGGCAAAGGCAACAAAAAGCAGATCTTACTCTGTTAATCCCCTCAGACATCGTGCTTTATCCTACATCATTATGCATGAACCTCAGTGAAACTGAGAGTGAAATCACTACAAATCTGACCTGGGCCACCTCATGATGATTCAATCCAAACACGAGATCCTGAAAAGGCTCCGCACCTTCTTCCAGGCGAAACCTGATCACGTGCGGCACTCCCTGAGCCAGTTTCTCCTGGACCTGCTCGGCCCGAAGGTGACTACACCTGTTATCATACCTGGAAAGAGAGACACAACGCAAAATTCCTTAAATCTGATAAAATCACCCTGCCTGGCTGTATATCATCTTAACGTCTGTGAGCACATGATTAGTTGAAACTGCAAGCACCGTGTGCATGATGTTATCTAGCTACCTAGGTGTCTGTCCGCTCCTTAAGGCCTCTTTTTTGAGCAGTTCGAGTCTCTGAGAGCTGCAGAAACAGTAGTAGGCGTGATTACTCTCCACAAGCTGCTGGGCTGTCCGACTGTAGAGGTCGAGTCTCTGAGACTGCATGTACGGACCCACCGGGCCACCTCGACGAGGACTTTCATCTGGAGGAATACCTGGAGGTGAAAGTGAACTTAGGTGAAATTCTCAGAAAGTGGAAACTTAATTTATAATAACAACTGACCCAAACCACATGACTTAAGTCCAGTGTTTCTTACCAGCCCACTCCAGCATTTCCTCTATGGACTCTGCAGCTCCCGGTACCACCCGGCTCTGATCAGTGTCCTCCAGTCTGAGGATGAACGCGCCTCCGTACTTCTTGGCAAAGATGTAATTGTAGAGAGCCGTTCGGAGGCCACCGAGGTGTAAGAAACCTGTAGCACAGAACAATATAATGTCAGAGCATCAGACTACAGAATAAGCAAAAACAATTCTGCCAAATTGTATCACGAGATACCAGATACACGAGAACAGCTCACATAGGAAACACATCTTTATTACATACAGTAAAATGGAATCAAAAGATGTTTACATTTAGTAATACACCAAGTCACATTCATTATAAGCTGCAAAGGACTGCATATTAAAGCCAAAAATATGGATGAAATCTACAAAAACATGTTGAAACACTATTTTTTTATGTACGTAAACATAACTATTTTTTGCTGCAGAAGGCAAACTGGAAGAAACAGTGCAGCGACTTGACTAGATAGACTGAACCAGAGACTGTGACCAATTACTGTTCTTCCAAATATGGACGGATGGAAATTAAATTGATAAATCAGTTTAATTTAAATCTCCCTTACTAAGATATCAAATGGATCAGTGTGCTACACATACAAGTGAAGCACACTGACCAATATTTTCATCAAAAGCATTCATGATTATTGATGAAAATATGACTCCAAAGACAAGAAATGACGTGTTTTTGAATTGTTGATCCCTGGTGGAAAACTTCTGTACATCCGTACAGGACATTGTAACACCATGTATTGTAGTGGGGACCTTACCTGTGGGACTGGGTCCAAACCGGACCCTCACTTCGCCCTGAACCGTGGAGCAGCATCTCATGAGGTGGATGTTCAGGCTGATGTTAACCCGCCTGTATCTGACCGCTGTCAGACACTGAACACATCTCTGAGTTAACAGCTTCATGTCAAGTTTTACAGCCGCCTAGCTAGCGAGCTAGCTAGCTTGGCACCACTCGGGCTTCGTAAAGGTTACGGCGGTTAATTAAACTGCATCTCAGCAGCCGACAACATGACAGTAACACGATAATAAATACCAAAAGTAGTCACTCACATGCGAGTGTGGAGCTTGTTTGGGTCAAACATTATTCAAGACTGTTCGGAAGCGTTCTTCTTCGTCGAAAGAAGGCCGGAAGTGGAGCTTAGCATCCTCAAAGCGCTCACTGCCACCAAGCGGCGGGACTTATAACTGCACCCTTCACTATTGGCTCTATACTGTCAGATACTGTTCCCCCTCTGTTCAATATGAAAGGAGGCTCACACATCTTTCAAATTCATACTCCTGACTTCTTTCCCACCAACATGTAAGTCCTGTGATTTTCAGGCTGATATCATTAAATTTGACCATTTAAACAGGGGGAACGCATCCTGACAGCTTGGACTACTACTGTCAGATACTGTTCCCCCTCTGTTCAAGTATGAAAGGAGGCTCACACATCTTTCAAATTCATACTCCTGACTTCTTTCCCAACAACAGACAAGTCCTGTGATTTTCAGGCTGATATCATTAAATTTGACCATTTAAACAGGGGGAACACATCCTGACAGCTTGGACTACTACTGTCAGATACTGTTCCCCCTCTGTTCAGTATGAAAGGAGGCTCACACATCTTTCAAATTCATACTCCTGACTTCTTTCCCAACAACAGACAAGTCCTGTGATTTTCAGGCTGATATCATTTAATTTGACCATTTAAACAGGGGGAACGCATCCTGACAGCTTGGAATGTCACTGTCAGATACTGTTCCCCCTCTGTTCAGTATGAAAGGAGGCTCACACATCTTTCAAATTCATACTCCTGACTTCTTTCCCAACAACATGTAAGTCCTGTGATTTTCAGGCTGATATCATTAAATTTGACCATTTAAACAGGGGGAACGCATCCTGACAGCTTGGACTACTACTGTCAGATACTGTTCCCCCTCTGTTCAGTATGAAAGGAGGCTCACACATCTTTCAAATTCATACTCCTGACTTCTTTCCCAACAACAGACAAGTCCTGTGATTTTCAGGCTGATATCATTTAATTTGACCAAACAGGGGGAACGCATCCTGACAGCTTGGACTACTACTGTCAGATACTGTTCCCCCTCTGTTCAATATGAAAGGAGGCTCACACATCTTTCAAATTCATACTCCTGACTTCTTTCCCACCAACATGTAAGTCCTGTGATTTTCAGGCTGCATTAAATTTGACCATTTAAACAGGGGGAACGCATCCTGACAGCTTGGAATGTTACTGTCAGATACTGTTCCCCCTCTGTTCAGTATGAAAGGAGGCTCACACATCTTTCAAATTCATACTCCTGACTTCTTTCCTACCAACATGTAAGTCCTGTGATTTTCAGGCTGATATCATTAAATTTGACCATTTAAACAGGGGGAACGCATCCTGACAGCTTGGACTACTACTGTCAGATACTGTTCCCCCTCTGTTCAGTATGAAAGGAGGCTCACACATCTTTCAAATTCATACTCCTGACTTCTTTCCTACCAACATGTAAGTCCTGTGATTTTCAGGCTGATATCACCAAATTTGACCATTTCAACAGGGGGAACGCATCCTGACAGCTTGGACTACTACTGTCAGATACTGTTCCCCCTCTGTTAAGTATGAAAGGAGGCTCACACATCTTTCAAATTCATACTCCTGACTTCTTTCCCAACAACAGACAAGTCCTGTGATTTTCAGGCTGATATCATTAAATTTGACCATTTAAACAGGGGGAACGCATCCTGACAGCTTGGAATACTACTGTCAGATACTGTTCCCCCTCTGTTCAATATGAAAGGAGGCTCACACATCTTTCAAATTCATACTCCTGACTTCTTTCCCAACAACAGACAAGTCCTGTGATTTTCAGGCTGATATCATTAAATTTGACCATTTCAACAGGGGGAACGCATCCTGACAGCTTGGACTACTACTGTCAGATACTGTTCCCCCTCTGTTCAATATGAAAGGAGGCTCACACATCTTTCAAATTCATAGTCCTGACTTCTTTCCAACAACAGACAAGTCCTATTATTTCCGGGTGATATCATTAAATTTGACTATTTGTTGGGAAATAAGGTTTATACTGTATGACCATTTTTAATCCTATGAGAGCGACCGACTTCATGGAAGTACACTGGAGGTAAACCACTGGGCAACCACTTGAAGCCTAAATGTGTTTGTGACCAAGTGGTAACACAAACTTTAGAGTGTGGATCAATGAAAGTCATGTTTTGGCTTTTGGAATTACAAGTGCCTCTTTACATGTTCATCATGACCGCTGAATATATAGTTTTGTATTGCTCTAATGACATATGCTGTATTGTAGTACATTCAGCTTTAACATCAACTGTGATATTATTTGTAGAAGTTATAGCGAGACAATCAGACAAATCAAGGTATTTTATCACATTGATGCAAACAAAAAAAATTTATGCAAATGCATCTTGACTTTAAACAATCTTCCTTATGGTATGCATTGTTCACAATTGACTAATAACCACCAGAACCAGATATATTAAAGGGAGAACTACAGATTTGATGACAAATTTTAAATATATCTCACTGCACTGTAAATCTTGTCCCATTGCACTCTTGCAATGTTCTACAAATCCTTAATTCCAGCATTTTTTTAATTGAATTTGCTGTCTCTGACTAACTGACAGTAGGTGGCAGCAGGAGACACCACCTAGTCCAGGTGGTGTCTCCTCCTGCCACCTACTGTCAGTCACTTCACTTCAGTTTGATGACTCTGGAGCGATGAGAAGCAGCTGGGGAATAATCATGAGGATGCAGAGAAGAGCCAGTCGAGGGAAATGTCATATGATGCAGAGACCTGAGGAGCCACAGAGGAAAATAATACAAAAACATCACTTAGTCACCATGATGACATGGAGTTCTGCTCAGATCATTAATAGGAATTACAGTTGTTTTTTGAAACAAGGTAGATTCACTGTAGGGTAACTGTATCGTAACCCATCAATCCATGATTTCTAATCAGTTTAAGGAGGTTCTTCCCATCCAGGTTGGAGGAGAACGTGTCCTCTCTCCAGACAAAGCATCTCAAATCCTCTTAGAGGTCCTTTCTCTTTCTCATTGTTTTTTAGGGGTCCTCTTTGCAGGTTTCTGGTCACAAGGTCGTCAGCTGTTTGTTCTGTTGTGTCCGTAACATCCAACACGTCCTTCTATTCCGTTCGTATAAAAATATTAATATTAATACTAGCACATGAATCGTACATTTGTGTAATATTCTTTTAAATACAATATCTGTGCTATGTTATTCTTATAGAATTATATAAAAAGATCTTATAGAATTCTTAAAGGTGCACTATGTAGTTTTTGGTAATAACTTATGATAAAGATCTACATTGATTTATTTTTTTCATGCCTGAACAAACTAAACAAGCAGACTCTCTTTGTTTTCATGACTGAATAAACCGAATAAACAAACTGCCCTAAATGACAACGCAGTTTTATAGCGTCACACCTCCGAGAACAGCTTGTTTATTCAGTTACAGAAAAAACACATATTTCTGAGTTTCTATTATTAACTCATTGATATTATGAATATTAAAATTCTAAGTTCTCCAAAACTACATAATGCCCCATTAAAGAGTCATAAGATATCAGATTGTCTCTGACTGAAATACTGAATATTGTGACGACGTCAAAACCTGTTAGTTGTGTCAGTGTGACATGTCGTTGGTGGTTGTGGATACAAACTTCCCCTTCATCAAATTATGAATCAACCTGAATATCTTGTTACCAATTTCCTATTTTTCCGCAGCTGCGTTTCCCTTTATACAGACTGAATCACTTCCTATAGCACTGATTACTGAGTGTCTGGTTGAAGCCTCACGAGACTGACAAACCAGATTAACCAGTTCATCTGCATGTGTGCCGTACTGTGTGTGTGTGTGTGTGTGCACAGTTCGCAGCATAGCTTGTGATCACATGTGTGTCGCTGCGATATTGACAGTCCACATTTTGATTTTACAGAAACTTTCTGCTCAAATGCATTGTGGGATTTGTTATGAAAGTCTTTAAAACATTTAAAGCCTTTCAAGAGATCTCTGTGAGGGTCAACTCTTATTCTGGCGTTTACACGTGACTGGTTTGGGTGTGGTATAAACTTTAAACTTCCATGTTAGTTATGTATCTGCACATTCTTGGACCTGTATGTCTTCTCTCAAGGTTAAACTCTAAATAACTGGTACAGAGTCTAAATTGCTTTATTGTCGACAAAGCCAGAAGCTTATTTATACAAACACAAATATTAGGGAGGGGCAACCTGCTGAACATGAGTCAACTGTAAGTTTATACTTGTGTCTCTTCTCTTTTCTGTCTCTTTTTTAACACACACACACACACACAGACACACACGTTCACATGCATGAATAGTACAAACCCTGAAGCAGAGGAACCATTGTCGTCCTGCCCCCTTGTGCAGCACAGGGGAGTCAGCCATCATCACCTGCGTCGTCGTCACAAGACAACACACCCTTCAGCAGCACACCGGTGCACCTGAGACTCTGGTGTCAGGAGAGAGAGAATCAAACATTGGCACGTTACTGAAGGACTCCAGTCACATAACAAGATCCGGTAAGAGATTCAGCTTTGATTTCGTATCATGTCATTTTTTAATTCTGTCAAGTCTGTCACAGCTATCAGATCTCAGTTCCTCCCGATTGATTTATTATGTAAGAGAAAGAAAAAGAGCAGTAGGAGCTTGATACATGTATTATGTGTTTACTGGCTGCTCAAACAATGCCAGATATATTCAGAACAGGTTGAAGTTATATCTTTGGATACCATAATCTGGTCTGTCTTGTTGTGTGAAGTGTGTACCTCTGGCAACAACATGCTGTTTGGGGATTTGAGCCGTGGGAATAATGAACACTGCCTCATTAAACTGGTGTGTTCAAGCCCGTATCAGTTAAGAAGAGGCATTCTCCAGACAGATATCATCTCATAACCAGGGAAAATCCCACGACGGGATTGCAGAGAGCATCTTATGATGGGATCATATCAGCTGTGATACCAAATCGTGTGTGTATCAGGAACGTGACATGAGAGAAACTTAAACAGGTGAACTGTTGAAATATTCCCTTGTTCGACTCAAGGAATGTACAACATTAAACATGGTGGAGTTCACCTGTTTCATCAAACTCACTTCTGTCCTGTCACGTGTTGCTGTGCACCGTTCACACTGATATGGTGTCAATCACAAACCTGTAAACGGACTGATTCAGATGGCGATACAAAATATGATCTACAATATGTACTAAAGATATCAAAAGTAAAAGTATTATTTAAGAACACTTCCTTTCAGAGTGTTTATATTATTATTATCATTATTATATCACTGTTGCTTCAATATGCGCGTGAATAAAGATGCTGTAGTTCATCAATGTGACGTTGATTTTCACGACAATAAGTTAGTTGTGTCATTTTTTATAAGATGACAGTATGTTCTTCATAATTGTTATATCTTTTGTAAATGAACTACCAATCCTCTAAAGTTTATGATTTTTACATCCATCAGGGAAAAAACAGGTTTATTCACAATCATGTCAGTCACAGGTAAATTAACATTTACTTATCAAAATCCTTTGATTAGATGTTCTGCTTCTTCATACATAACATGTATTTTTAAAACTCAAATGTAATGAGATAAAGGGAATGTATTTATCTTGTGCGTGTGGATAATATCCACACACACAAGATAAATACATATGTGACCTCATGTGACCAACCTTGTTGGATAAACATTTTCAAATGTTTTCACAGCATCTCTGTTAAGCTCAGCCTTTGGAAATGGAAAATTAGTCACAAAGAATATGAATAGTGTTTGTATTTCACCTGCCAGAGTGACCGATGTGTGAGAGGAGGAGGACCGATCCTGAACAAACACTTAGAGCTCAGACAGATGACTTATTGTAACACACGAATGCATGTTGGAATATGTGTGTGTGTGTGTGTGTGTGTGTGTGTGTGTGTGTGTCTGTGTGTGTCTGTGTGTGTGTGTCTACACTGCCTGATTCAAGAGGAATCATAGATGTTTTATAGAACTGGATATTATATGATATAGATATAGATATCATACCCAGGGATGGTGCCCTTCTCAGTTTTCTAGCTTCCCGGTTTACTTCCTGATTATGATGCTCACTGACAGATTTGTTGTTCCTGCTGGTCCGACCCACAAGTTCCTGCTGGGTTCAGAAATGTCCCACTTTGATGAAGTTACAGATTTGTAAATCGCTTTTCTCTGCAAGAGGGTTTTTTAAATATGAACCCAAAGTTCACAAATAACCTTGTTTGCATTGCAAGCTCTCCTGTCTGCAGGGAAAATGCTTTTTAGACTGCTGCATTACATCAAGTATTAAAAGAATAAGTTTATATATAACAGTGGAAGCTAGGCTAGCGTCTTATCCAGGTCTTAAAAACAGGCTGCTTTCATTGTACAAACCCTGTTACACTAATGTTGCTGGATGTTTGCAAGATGTCTGAATAGATAAGTGTTTGCTGACACATTTGCCTGAACAATTTTCCATTAGATTTACAACTCGCACCCGTTCCAGTTTCCCTCATGGGACCTTACATAGGGAAAACTTTGCATCGTAAGTGAATGGAGAAACAAAAAAAAAATGCTTTGATCCTGTTTGATTTGTGCCATGAACACATATGATGTTTGTGAATTAAAAAAAAAAGTCATGAAAGTCGCAGTTTGTTGTAAATAAAGTAAAATATCATCTGGTTTTGTGTTAAAACGCTCAACATCGTCTCGCTCAGCACATGTCACCGACACCAACATGGCCTTCAACTCGGCACAGAAAAGGTCCTAAAAAAGATGAAAATCGCAATTAATCTGCTCATATTGACGACTGCAGCTATATGAAAGGGGGTGCTAATAGTTCCGTGAGCTGCTAATATACAGGAGTTACTCTGTGCGACGTCACTAACCCGACTGTTGGCTGTGTTGTCTTTATAATAACGTATTTTCACGGTCACACTTCACTTTCACTTTACCAACTTCCAAATTTACCAACATCATATGTGTTATTCGTGGCACAATTCAGCCGGGATCAAAACATTATTTGTCTCTCTCCATTTATTACCAGACAAAGTTTTTCTGAAATAAAACCAAACCAGAAGGATTAATGCAGCTTTAAATATAAGCTTTGAGTCTTGTGTGGTTAAGGTTGGGTAAATTATACAGTGTCATCGTGTGTGTGTGTGTGTGTGTGTGTGTGTGTGTGTGTGTGTGTGTGTGTGTGTGTGTGTGTGTGTGTGTGTGTAATCACCTCACCATCACAGAAGATGACAGATATGACAAATATCTAACCACACATCTTGAACTCGTGGGTTTGAACGACTTGCCTGCACAACAACTGGTGTACAACGGGATGCGTTCTTGACTTTAGACACTTTAGACAGTTTGTCAAAAGTCACATACAGTGAATAAATCATCCACATATGAAGGCATTAGCAATCAGTGTAAAACGGGGTACACTCTTTGCTACGGTAGCATTTTACAGAATATACTCTGAAGCCAAGTTCATGTGCTCATATGTTCTTTGTTTTCATTGCCTGGCATTGAATGGTGTAGCATTTCAGCATTCTTTCCACAGGCGCCTCCATTGTTTCATCTTTGAACCACTATGTTAAAGGTCTCTTTCTGTCACTGACTGTACAAAATCTGACTGCCACTCCCTGATTCCTATCTGCCAACAAACTCACAAGCATCAATCCGGCATTAGACAGTGAATGGACAACAATGGTCCGACAAGAAAAAAATCGGCCTGGTTCACTGGCGTTGATTACGTAATCACTTATTGTGCTGTACTTGTTGTTCCCAAACCAAGATGAATGTCGATGTAATGACTGTGTTTGTTGCTTTTTATGTATCCCTTAGTTTACCTTAAAAGAAAGAGTCCCTGTGGTTTCTAAGTCGTAACTCGTGACCTGCTTTCTCTGATTCCCTCCCCAGAGAATTTCATCACAAAGCCTCCCCCTCCCATGAGATCAGTCACATCATGAGATCACGTAACCTGTTCCTGCTGGTTTACCTACTGGGAAGCTGCTATGGTGAGAGCAGAATTGGTCTTTCCTCTCTTTTTTTAAGAAGTGTTTTAATCCTTTTAAACTCTGTGTGGGAGTACGTGTGAGCTCTGAGGTTCAGGGTCGTTAGGACCGGCCTTCATGTGGGTTTCTCGGGCCAGGTGAGCCCAGGTGTGAATGGTTGTTAATCTGTCTGGGGAGAGAACTCAGTCCTGCATTGTAGGTGGGTGATAATGTCTCAGGCCACCTCCTCTGTTCAGAGACGGTCGTTCGTCCTTTACTCCTCTTTCAAACCATCTACGTCAAACTGCCCAAATTAACTTTTAAACACCACAACATGATCCACAGCTGCCGCACATACATGACAAAGGAGGCGTCAGGATAAATTCAATGAAGATAAAATTGAACTTTAAAGCTGAGACGTCTCAGTGACAACAGCTCTGAGAATTGAAGAGGTTTTTCTTTTGAACACTCAACAATCCTACATCAGTGTGTAATGTGTTGTGAAGGAGAGAAGAAATATCTCAAAATAAAATGTCTCATGAATGTCTTCTTTTCCTGACAGGGGCATCAAATGGAACAACGAAAGATCCGTAAGTTGGAATAACTCAGTGGGTGAACGACGTAAACATATTTTTATTACAAATCCAGTCGAGCATATTTGTCATTTTCCACTTCACCTATGTGATTGTGATGTGATCATAATGAACCGTGTTGTCTTTTGTCTCTTAAAACTTGTTTTGTTGCGTCACTGATGGAAATTTACAGGAATGCAACCTGCAATGCAAAAGAAAACTGTGATCAGGTGAGTGGCACACACTCACTGAACAAGACAAAAAGAAAATTCTACCAAAAACAGTTTAAATTCAAGTTTTTTATGATTATGTTGATGAATTGGGATTATGATCTAAATCAAATCCCTCCAAATGCCACCGGAACAGTCATTAAATCCTGATTTCAATTTCTCAATTATTTTCTGAACAATAAGTCAGCAGCAAAGTCTCTGTCTGAGGGAATAATACCAAGAGTGTTTTCGTAGTACAGAGACAAGTGTGATGAGTTGGCAGCACAACTTCTGTCCTTCCATGACACCTTTGAAGTCGCACCTCCTCGTGACTTCACCGTCTCAGGACTCTCGAATGACTTAAGTGTACGGTCGCAAACTGGCAATATCACATACCAACAGGATCAAGATTTCACATTCTTACCAGATATATGATACTGATAAAACACTGACAAACACGACAGAGTTCATCAAAAACATCTGGTAGTCCACAGCCACTGGCTGGACAACAAAAACACTGAATGATATATTTGCTTTCGGAGATTAAAAATGTGGTGAAGCTCCTCACGGGAAACATGTTTGTTAATAGGTAATAAGGCTCTTAGAGGTTCATATAAGATGCTTTTAACATGATTATGCATTTATGCATTTATATTTATAACTATGTAAGTGATAATTTTATCACATTAAAAAGACATTTATCGCTACATTGCTAGTTTTTGCCTTTATTGGATACAGTAGTTTAGTTATCCAGCTGTTCTCCCCGATAAAGACAAACACTTAACGTTCTTCTTAGTCACATTAAGTTTTGAATGTACAATATATAAATATGTATATATATGTGTGTGTGTATGTTTTACTTTATAGTATATTTAGGAAGATTATCTGCCTGGACGTTTGTTTTTTCTGATTATCAGTGGGTTTGTTTTCAGATTACCGGTAAAATGAATGAATGAATGAATATGCTGCTTTGGCTCTGATGAAATATGCAATCTGCAAAGTAACTAAAGTTATCAAATAAATGTAGCTGAGTACAATAAGTATGATATTTCCCACTACAATGTATAATAAAAAAGTAAAAAAACACTTAAAACAAAGTCACCAGAGTCAGAGTGCGTTCTTTCTAATGCCAGCAGGGAGTGACTCCACTGGTTGCAATAAAAGGCTGATAGTGTGTAAGCTTATGAGAAAATAACCCTACTTCTCACCCGATTTATTACCTCAGTAAATATGTTCCTGTTTTCACAGTTTCTTAATTAGTTTATGGCCACAGATTCAAGTGTTCTTCAGCAAAACATGAAGTTCATTTTGTAAATATGGTCCCGTTGAGAGTAAAAGTGTGGCTAACTTGTGATTGACAAAATCTAGATGCATTTGTTGTGTATTGGCCAGAGAATCCTCATTAAATGCTGGACACAGCCGACTTCACAATCAGACAGTAGGCCACAGTTTGCTTTGGCTTCGTGAGAATCTACTGTCAAAAAAGCAGAACATTAAATTCCTGATGTCACGAACCGATCACATCAAACCAGTTTGGTCTCTGATGTAATTTCGAATGTCTTTAGATTTATGCGATAAAGTAAAACTCAGCATGTCTTTGGAATGCGTCAGAAACATTTCATCAAATTGTTTCCTCATCGCTCAACTTTCCCCTCTTTTGTCATTTTATTCCAAGGTGCCAGATTCGACCTCGGGCTTTCTCCGGTGTGTGGGATTGCCATCGACGGACACGGGGAGAGATCACATGCGGAGGCTGAAAGACATGCTTGAAGCGGCGATGGATGTGTACACGTTCATGGTACGGATGAGAGCATTCTCAGCACATCAGGAATGTCCTTCTGCAGAGTCACACTAAGAAAGGAACTTAGGCACAGATTCCAACCTAACCAGTTCGTTGGGTAATGTTGTCTGTCACGGAGTAACGCTCGGACTTTGATTGTTCCTCTAATGAAATGTCGTAATAGCTTTTCAGGGAAGCTCTTTCACTGACATGCCATAAATACATTTCAACAAACTACCTCACTTATCAAGCCGCTTTCATCCCATCTACTTTTATTTCTTCTGTCGCACCCCTCCATCACTACGACCACAGAGGTCCAGCATGACAGGCATGCCACCTCTCAGCCTGCAGGGGGCGCTGGAGTTAAACCAGGGAGCCGACCCTCTCCAGAACGAAGATCTGGTCCACATGTGGATGGAGGTCAAGATGAAACCGCTGCTGAAATCCATCACCAAGGGCTTCCTGTCCTGCCTGAGCACCAAGAACTTCAGCTGCTCCACCTACCGGACCGTGTACGCCTGAGTCTCCGTCTACATGTTTCTGTTTCCTCCGTTGCAACAACTTCTCACCATCTGACCTCTTCCTGCAGGGTGAAGGAGCTCAGTCACCATTTCTCTGAGATGGATCCAGTCAGACAGAAGTGGATCTACACTTTCTTCATGCAGCCCTTTCTGTCTGGAGACAGAGTAGAAGGTAAAGCTTTCATTTGGACTTTTATGATTTACTACTGCAGTGAAAAGAGTTGGGACTGATCAAATCCAATATCAGTATCGGGTGCCAATACTGACATAATTCACTTGATGTATATCAGATGGATGACGTCCATTCATACTGAACCTTTAAACGGCACATTAAAGGTCATATTTGTAAGAAAAGTTTTTTTTTGAGTCTCATTCACAACTCGTCAAATACTGACACTTTGGGATTGTATGAATTGTCATCAAAGCGTCAGTATTGGATGAGTTTGGAGTATATATGATATATTGTAGGATATTGTATTTCTACAGATGGTGTGTTTGTGTTGTATAATCTCTGTACAGGCTGTGTGGGAAGGAACGAGAGCAGCGAGGAGTGGCTGATGAAGAACTTTGGCGCCTTCAGAGCGATGGCGCGAATGAAGGACTTCTCAACGCTCAATATGGTCTTCAGTGGAGTGAGTTAACTCGAGTTTTCTTCAAAATGCTTAAGATGTAAAGGAGTGGGTAACACAAAATAATCAAAATGTTATTTTTTTCCCTCTGACCTGTTGGGCTATTCATCCATCTAGATTGATTTGATGTGAGTTGAAGAGTTTTAGAGATATCACCAGTAGAGATGATGGAAGTGCAAAAAAATGGATTTTAAAAACTAAACAGAAACGTCTCCCTCCAGAAATCATGACCTGGTTACTCAAGATGATCCAGTATTTTCATGTTGGAACTATTTTCTATCCATATCCGAAGAACACATCTACTCATGGACGGTATAACTAAGCTAACAAAGCTAGCTAATGTTTTAGCTCAGCAGCCCAGTCACCAGGATTTAATGTTAGCAGTGAACATTCCTGCAAACCACAGATACATCCAAGGTGACATTTCACGTTCATACTATATATTTATTAACAGCATTTCAAGTCAGGAAGTGGTGTTATAACAAGCTATAAGGCTTCCAAACATACTTTTTAACAGGAAGTCGGACCATCTCTAGGTGTTTTTGTGGTGACAAGAAGAAGGTATTTTAAGCCAAAGCTTGGGTTTTCCGAAACCTGACCAAGTGTTTTTTGTGTCTAAACCTACGCAGACCGTTAGCACCGTGTAGTGACAAGAGAGAAGTAGAAAAATTCAACTAAAACAAATGTAAAGTTTCAACGTAAAGAAACATCTCTACGACCAACATCTCCAAAACTCTGCAACGAACACAGTCCACCTCAGAATGGGGATTCTTTCTATTTAGTTTAAGTGACTAAGTTCCTCCTGCTCTTGTTCCACAGTTGGAGGTTCTCCACCTGCTGTCTCCGGCGCAGAAGGCCGAGCTGCTGATGATGCCTGAGGTCGCAGGTTTGGACAACGGCACCCTGAACCTGGTCTTCCACAGTTTGTTGACAGGAGGCACCGGCCCTCCGCCCCCCACAGCCGGCCCTGGATGGGGCCACAACTGGACCATCCCTGAATACCCGCTTAGCATTCTCCCACCACAGAACACCTTAAAAGAGGTACTGTGATGTAGCATGGATGTACGGACACTGCCTTTAATGCTACTGTATATACGCCTTCAAGTATTTCTTTGTCGTCATGGTTTCAAGAATAACCATTTTTTTAGCAACATGGTTTCAACTGGCGAGCGCTTGTTTGCGAACCTCATCTCCTTTGTCGCACTTACAGATCGCAAATGGTTTCATGATGGCGTTCAAACCTGTCGGGAGCTTCGTCCATGACTTTGTGTCCTTCACACAAGAGGTACAATCTCACACACACACACACACACACACACAGATACATAAACTGTCCACCTGCCAGGAGAACTGGTTCCTGACCCGCTCTGTGTTCTCCAGAGGGACATTTCACAAATACGAAGCACCACTCTGACCCAGTTCCTGCTCAACTGGACTCTGGCTGAGCTGGCGGACATGTACCGAACAAACGACACCGCCGTGGTTCCGGAGCAGCTGGAGTTTGACGTGACAGATGTGGAGGATTGGTACAAACAGGTGGTGATGCCGCTGTTACGGAGGTTCCTACCGAATGAAGAGGCCCTGCTGGACGGAAACATCAAACTCGCCTTCCACGAAGTGTTGTACGTAACTCCAACGATTTCTGAGTATTGATTCATTTTTTCCTTATTTTATTCTTTATGTAGTGTGTGTCAGTACAGATACAACAAACTGTAAAACAAAAGCATCAGATCAGACAAAGATCTATATGTACATATCGATATATATTACCAAAATGTATTGTATTGGCATTATATTTTGGTAATATAATCTTGATGCAAAATTATAATTTACAGTCTATTTATGCAGCTTTGGACAGTGCACCAGTCTCACTTACCCCAACCCAGATCAGTGTGTTTGTTTCTCTTATAAAATAAGTTATTACAATGTCTTTGAATGTACATTTGTGTCTTGTTTGTGTGCAGCTATCTGGACCACCGCATGGACAACGAAACCTCTGAAGACATGGACATCTGCAGCATCACTCTTGATAAGCATCCTTGTGGGGTGAGGCTTCATTTAATGTTTGCATGTTTAAATGTTCAGAAATTGTAATCTACACTTCTCTCAGCTTCTCCTTGTTGTCAAAAGTCCCTTTTTTTTTACCCCCTCTCAGCTCACGGACGCAGTGGAAAATGTGGCAAACGTCTTCCAATGCGCCGCTCGTACCAACCTGACGATGTCTGAGGAGACGATCATGAGATTGATTACAGAGCTGACGGGACGTCTGAACTCACTGATGAGGGAGTTGTCCACAGCGGTGAGGATGTTAACGACTCTGTCCATCCATCTTTCTATTTATCCATCTTAAAAACACTTTGACCTTTACATTGTTTTGTCTTTTACTGAAATATTAGATAATTAAAGTTTCTCAGTGGGCCATAAATCGGAATATAAGCCTGTTTTACTTCATTGTTAACACACATATACGCATTTAAATTAAATATTTTTGTTTGGTTACGTCTAGGACTGTGCATTTAAAGAACTAACTTGGTAATAAAAGTTTGAAATCAGGTATTTATAGCTGAATGTTACAAACCAAGATTGCTTTTACACATTCGTAGATAATCATGACAAACAAAACCTCCAGAATGAAACTTAAAGAAATGCACGACGAGTTGAAAACATTTTGGATAAGAATTAAAGTCAGTGCTTCCTTCTCCTCCTGTAGAACTTCACCGAGCTGGCGTCTGACTTTAAGGAGATCTTCAGCGAGGCGGACTCTTCGCCGATGACCAAGGAGCACCTGAACGACCCGGACTTCATCAGACTCTGGTTTAAGGTCAAACTGATGCCCCTCCTGCCCGACGTACCCACAGGCCTCCTGTCCTGCCTCAGCACCAAGAACTTCACCTGCCCAGTTTACCAAACCATGTGAGTCCACAGGCTTTGAGAAGGTGTTATGTTCATCACACACATACACGCTGTAAGGTGCATTTCATGTATTTCCTTTCTTTTCACTTTGTGTAGTGTGGCAGACCTCAGTAGACACATGAGTTTCATGGATGCCGACCCGATGTTCAGTCATAACATCTACAGACACTTTATCTTTTCCTTCCTGCTCCATCACAACACCTCTGGTAAGTAAACTGTCAGCAGAAGTTGTAGCTTATGAACAGAAATCAAATCAGACGAGTGGTGAAGGTGAAGTACCTTAAATCTGTAGTTGAGTACATTTTGTTACTTTACATCTTTGTGTTTCAGATTGATTTAACCACAATGTCAAGACAAAGGTTTAATACTTGTTGTTAATTTACTAAATCTACGTTAAACTTGCATGTTTCAGATCCCGGCTGTGTGTCCTCAGCCAATCACAGTGCAGAATGGTTGAAAGACAACTTTGGTTTCTTCTCAAGATTTGCCTCCGTCACCGACTTCTACATGCTCCACTCAAACTTCTCTGGCGTAAGTCCAGACAACCGGAAAAACCTCCGTCTGAACCGAAGCCTGTACTTGTTGTTAATCATCCCTTCTCTGTTGTTTTTCTCGTGCAGCTGGAGGTTCTTCACCTCTTGACTCCTGACCAGACAGCAGAGATGCTGCTGCTGCCTCTTCCCACTCCTCCTGAGAAACACGTCGTCATCGACCGAGTCTTTGACTTCCTGCTGGAGTCACCTGAGGAGAGGAATTTTGCGGCTGTCCTGCACTCACTGGTCAAACTCGCCAAAAAGGTCACATCTTTTTCCTTTTAACTTCAATGCTTTTGGAAAACTTTTAACTGTTCTGGATGATTAATTGTAAAATATTCACACTTTCAGGACGATCCACCATGTGGTGTCTACAAACAAATGTGAGTATTTTAAGGAGCTTTTATAACTTAACACATTGCTCATTAGTTCCACTGATTTTGTTTAGCTGTTTTCTTTATATTAGCACAGTTTACCTTTTTCATAGAAGACGCTTTTGTGTGGGGCAAGTGAACCAATCACAAGACTCCTCTGGTGATATATTTGAATTTTTTTAAACTGCTAGCCTCCTCAAATGTGTCTCTTTTTCTCTCCAGTTCTGCAACCACTTCCTTTTAAATGTTCTTGTAGATGTATCAAATGCATGTCTCTGATTCAAGTAGATCAACTTGTTTAAAACAAGTAAATACATTACAAGACCATCGGCACCAGACTAAAATAGCTCCTTGACCATCATGTTCCTGGAAATAACGAGAGGTGTCCTCCGCCAGGCAAACATTCTATATAGAATCAATATGCATCATGATGTATTATATTTTCTGGAAAATCAGTTGAGAAAAGTTACGTATCATATAAAATGAATAGACAGCAAAGTCATTACCTTACACATCAAAGCATGAGACCTTCCAAAGTGGAATATATTGGGAAGTTTGGGAACCACTTCATAAACCAGTTGTTATCAGGTTAATTAAATTTGGTTTACATTTGCCTCCATGTCCTCATCATTACCTGTTTATTTGTTATTTAGCAGCTCAAATTTTTTGAGATTGAAATTGATGGACAGCTGGACTGTTCTGGTGTGGATGTTTGTTGTTGTTGTTATTGTTGTGTTTCATTTTCATTTTTGGACACTTCTCTCTCACATTTTTTTCTATAAAATCTGGCACCTGTTCTCATCTTTAACTGAGAGGGTTTTTATATTTTACTCTTTTCATTTGTGTGTCAGATTTGAGAGACTGTATGGAGCCGTGCCATCTCTGCCACCAGACCTGGAACCAGTCATCTGGGCCGGCATAGACAGCCTGACAAACGTCGCACCGGAGGGTCAGTCTCTGTCTCACACACACATGCAAACATACAGGATCGATACCTCACTTATACCTATTTTTTTATTATTTGCTGCAGTAGTTAACCTCATACTTTTTCATGTTTCTATTCTACTTGTACAGAGTGTGTGCCGGAGAACATCGTGGTGAGATTTCTCTTGAATTTATTCCTCCACTTATTCTATTTTACCTGCATGTTGAAGCTTTTGTTTCAATTTTACTGACAAATTCTTTTTATGTTCTCCCTAAAATGTTACAGTGCCCAGTAACCCTGTACAATGGTAAGATCTATTTGAAACATTGTTGTGAAGTCTCTCACTTTGAGTGCTTAAGGAGCTAAAAATCATTTGAGATTTTCTTCCTCTGCTGTTCGACAGGCACTAAAGTCTGCAGAGGAGTTAACAGGTATCTCATTTGTTATGATTTTTATCAAGAATTACGGATAAATGTGTCGATAGTCTCTGTACTGACACGTTTCATGTGTATTCACAGCTCTGCCCTGCACCTCGACCTCAACACATCCACAGAAGTTTCCTGCAACTTCACCTTGGAGACATATGCTTGTGCACAGGTTAATGTCTAATTCAAAAGAGCCAAAGTCCTGTTGGAAGTACAAAGATTTATTTCTACATGAACCACTTTGCTCTTTCTCTCTCATACAGCTGGAGAACTTCTCAGCCAATCAGCTGGTGTCTCTTCTGAAGTGTAATCTGCCTGGAAACAGCAGCCGGTCCAGAATGCTGTGGAAGATGGTGTTGACTAAGTTATCCTTTGTGCTGGATCCAGCTCTGGACATCTTGGCTAACACGGTCAGTAACCCCTCTGATGGACATACATGGAATTCCTTCAACTTCTTTTCAGGATTATTAAAATAAACAAATCAAAGAATCTCTTATTAATATGATCTATTACGACTCAATCAACTGATCGCTCCTACAGTCCGTGGTTGTTCCTTCAGCGATGGAGGTTCTGGATGTGATTGGAGAGATGAGAGTGTCGATGCTGACTGACGAGCAGCTCAGGAACAGCAGCGTCATCATGAAGTGGTTCTCCGGACGTCTGAGCGGGTTTCTGCCGTCGGCGTCAGGAAGGTTCCTGCACTGCCTGATCCGCAGGAACCTCAGCTGTCACTCGTACCAGCAGATGTAAGTGATTGTCCACAGATGCCCAGTCTTACATGAGAGATCAACATGCATATTATGGTATATCACACTTTATATCTAACATCGTATTTGATATCATTTAACCAAGAAATGTGCACTTAAACATCCTCGAAAACAGGGAAACTTCGGTGACGTCCTCATGCTGCTCTTCTACACAATCCGACAAGGCGTTAAAGTGTTTTGCGTGGCTCGTTAATCAAACTGCCTTTCTCTCCATAACTATCAGCTCATCGGTTCATAGTGTGTTTCACTACAACAGCTCTCTGAAGTGTGTTCCTTCATTTTCATGGAGGCATTTCTTCATCAGGAGTCATACAATGTACTGTAGATATGATCTGGTTTAGTGTGTTCCTCCATGCAGCTCCCATAGACTTCAATACAGCTGTCACCACAGTGTGGTACCAAAGCTAATAACCCTTTCTTTATTTTTTTGATTCCTTGGTTTGCTTCACTTTCAGCCCGGGAGGTTTCTGCTTGGTTTAAGGACGAAACAGGCTAATGTTTAGTGTAAAGTCAAAAGACCAGCTTTATCGCAGATGTAAATGGCCGCCAAACAGCGTGTTTGATTTAGGTTACAATGTGGCTAGATGTGTCTATTTTTTAACTTTTTTTGTGTGATTTAGTGTTTAATTAATTACAACATCATTTTGAACAGTAGCAAAATACTGAGGACCCAAATGCAAGACACACAGGAGGCAGGTAGGGTTAAGAACAATGAGCAAGCTTTTTATAATAAGCCGAAAACCCAAAAATATAGAATCCAAAATATGCAATCCAAGAAGTGCAAATGTATATAAAATATAAAGGCAGCAGAGAGCACGCAGACTATATACACAAGGGCTGATTAACTAACAGGACACAGGTGAACACAGAAAAAAAGGCAGGAAATCACACAAAGGGAGGAAATGAAAAGCAAAACACGACACATGAGGGCAGAACTTCAAAATAAAACAGGAAATAACAACCACAAACTATGAGAAGATATTTCCATAACTTATCATTACTATCATTTTATATGAATACGTCTCATCCTGTCCTTCACTTATTGTCAGTCTGAAGGTTTTCAGCCACCAGTTTGACAGCATGGACCTAAAACAGCAGCACCTGGTTCTCAAGGCTTTTGTCCTCCGTTTCCTGTCACACTCAGGTACTCGCTGCACCATCCGATTGGCTTTTTTTCAAATCTGTGAACATATGTCGGCATTTACATACATCTCTTTATCTTCGTGACTTGGTCCAGGTCCAGACTGTGTGTCCAACAACAGTGCAGAGTGGCTGATGAAGAATCTGGGTCCGTTCTCACAGTTCTTGTCCCTCAAAGAGCTGCTTCACCTCAACCCACAATTTAACCCTGTAAGGTTTCAGTCCTGCTAACATCAAGGCTTTAGAAAACCAGTACCTTTTCATTTTCAGCAGCTGTAAACATGTTTTTGTTCCTGCTCTTCCATGTAGCTGGAGGTCCTACGACTCCTGACTCCAAATCAGACTGCAGAGCTGCTGGTGTTGACTCTTCCAGCTCTTCCAGACAGAGACGTCCTCATAAATAAGATCTTTGATCACCTGACTGAGTCTCCTGACAAGAAGAAATTCACAGAGTTCCTGTCCAGCCTCACCATGTTGCCCCAGCTGGTAAAAAGACAAACATGATTCCTCTTTATTCAAAATCTGCACTTTGCACTGATTGTTGATCATCTGTGATTTCTGTATTTGAAGGGAAACTTCTCCTGTGCAACATTCAGAACACTGTAAGTTCATGTTTACCTTTGATTATATATAAATTATATATAAATATGTTTTAATATGCTAATGAAATACACAATTGTGATATTAATCCCACATGTTGCTGTTGTAGGTTTGACAGAATGGACTTGGCCATGATGAATGTTTCTCTTGATGTCGTGTCATCCATCACATACAGCAAGATTACTTTATCCAGGCACATACCACCAGGTGAGAAGAACAGGAAATAACATACTATTGACATTTATATAATGTAAAATGATGTATTTACTCATTCTGTGTAAGTTCTGTGCTGTATCAAAGTCTCTGTGTCGTTATTATATAATTTTATCATTTTAATGTGTGTTTTTCTAAAATATAGCAAAAACTAATTTGCGTATCTTTTACTTTTATTATAGGTTGCATCATTTACACTGAAGAGGTAATTATGTGTGATTTTTACTTTTGTTCTTCTGAAGTCTCATAATTAATTTTATGACAGAAGACGAATAACTCTCTTTATCTTTCCGCCCTAAGTGCACGGTTACCATGACAAACGGTGAGTCGTCTCACTGCTTCAGCAGATTCATTTTGACATAATTCAATATTTGAATGTCGATAATCACCACAAACTAATTTCTTCCTATTTTACACAGAGACAGACATTTGCAATGGAGTGAACAGGTAAGATTTATAAACCACGCTCTGTTAATTTTTTTGTGAGTTACTGTCAATAAATGTTTGACATTTCCTGTTTTATTTTGAAACTCCAGCACGATGCTGCAGCTCCACCTGGACAGCAGACGGATGAACGGAAGTTTCTGTAACTTCCCTGTTGAGGAATTTGCTTGTGCCTCGGTGAGACACCGACACATCTCTGATCTACAGCCGTCCTACAGCTGCTGACTTATAAAACTGTTTGTTTGGCACATTTTCTCATCTCACCTCACCCTGTTGTCTTTCTGCTCCGTCATCACAGCTGTCAGGGCTGAAAGCCGAGGATCTGGCTGTGTTGTTGACATGTAATCGCTCCTCCAACTCCAGCAGCTCCAGACCCGTCTGGAAGCTTCTCCTCTCCAAAGCCTCACGTGTGCTGGATGAAGCTCTGGATCTTCTTACCAACAAGGTGTGAATCAGCAACGCTCCTCACGTTACTCATTCCTGATCAGATCTGGACACTGTGGGTGTGTTTTTCCTTGCAGACTCTCGACCCCAGAAATCCTGCAGTGATGATGATTTTGGACGCTATACGAGAAATCCGATTGGATACATTCGGCACAGCTGGCCTCAATAATCCTGCCCTCATCCAGTTGTGGTTGAACAGACGTCTTCTTCCATTCCTGCCTGCAGTTTCTCCTGACTTCCTGTCATGTCTCACCACGAAGGGATTGAACTGCAGCAGCTACCAGCAGATGTACGCTCAGTTATTCACTGTCACCTCAGTGTATCTTTAAGTCTATCTCTGGTTGTTGTTCTTTGTGTTGTGCATATAACACAACCCTTTGTTTTATTTCTGAACTCAGTGTGCAGGTTTTGAGCCGTGTCCAGCCACAGATGACACACTCCGGGCAGATGTTTGTCTACACACACTTCATAAAGGCTTTCCTGACCAGGCAGAACACCACAGGTAGGAATGTTGGATCTTTTACTTTTACTATTGATGTAAACTCGCAAGGTGCAAAGAGTGTAACATTTAGCCTGAGAGTAGCGCTAAATAAGAGAACATCTAATGACCTAAAATAAATTAATATACTTATACACGTGGTCCTCAAGAACTTTATTGTCCGTTTCCTGATGCACTCAGGTTCTCGCTGCACCACCGTCAAATCGTCTGTTTTCAAATCTGTTTCAAATCTGTGAACATGGATGGATGTGAATACGTTATCATTTACATACATCTGTTTATCTTCATGACTTGGTGCAGGTCCAGACTGTGTGTCCAACAACAGTGCAGAGTGGCTGATGAAGAATCTGGGTCCGTTCTCACAGTTCTTGTCCCTCAAAGAGCTGCTTCACCTCAACCCACAATTTAACCCTGTAAGGTTTCAGTCCTGCTAACATCAAGGCTTTAGAAAACTAGTAGCTTTTCATTTTCAGCAGCTGTAAACATGTTTTTGTTCCTGCTCTTCCATGTAGCTGGAGGTCCTACGACTCCTGACTCCAAATCAGACTGCAGAGCTGCTGGTGTTGACTCTTCCAGCTCTTCCAGACAGAGACGTCCTCATAAATAAGATCTTTGATCAGCTGACTCAGTCTCCTGACAAGAAGAAATTCACAGAGTTCCTGTCCAGCCTCACCATGTTGCCCCAGCTGGTAAAAAGACAAACATGATTCCTCTTTATTCAAAATCTGCACTTTGCACTGTTTGTTGATCATCTGTGTTTTCTGTATTTGAAGGGAAACTTCTCCTGTGCAACATTCAGAACACTGTAAGTTCATGTTTACCTTTGATTATATATAAATATGTTTTAATACGTTTATGAAAGACACAATTGCGATATTAATCCCACATGTTGCTGTTGTAGGTTTGACAGAATGGACTTGGCCATGATGAATGTTTCTCTTGATGTCGTGTCATCCATCACATACAGCAAGATTACTTTATCCAGGCACATACCACCAGGTGAGAAGAACAGGATATAACATACTATTGACATTTATATAATGTAAAATAATGTATTTACTCATTCTGTGTAAGTTCTGTGCTGTATCAAAGTCTCTGTGTCGTTATTATATAATTTTATCATTTTAATGTGTGTTTTTCTAAAATATAGCAAAAACTAATTTGCGTATCTTTTACTTTTATTATAGGTTGCATCATTTACAGCGGAGAGGTAATTAAATGTGATTTTTACATTTGTTCTTCTGAAGTCTCATAATTAATTTTATGACAGAAGACTAATAACTCTCTTTATCTTTCCCCCTAAGTGCACGGTTACCATGACAAACGGTGAGTCGTCTCACTGCTTCAGCAGATTCATTTTGACATAATTCAATATTTGAATGTCGATAATCACCACAATTTATTTCTTCCTATTTTACACAGAGACAGACATTTGTGTTGGAGTGAACAGGTAAGATTTATAAACCACGCTCTGTTAAATTCTTTTGTGAGTTACTGTCAATAAATGTTTGACATTTCCTGTTTTATTTTGAAACTCCAGCACGATGCTGCAGCTCCACCTGGACAGCAGACGGATGAACGGAAGTTTCTGTAACTTCCCTGTTGAGGAATTTGCTTGTGCCTCGGTGAGACACCGACACATCTCTGATCTACAGCCGTCCTACAGCTGCTGACTTATAAAACTGTTTGTTTGGCACATTTTCTCATCTCACCTCACCCTGTTGTCTTTCTGCTCCGTCATCACAGCTGTCAGGGCTGAAAGCCGAGGATCTGGCTGTGTTGTTGACATGTAATCGCTCCTCCAACTCCAGCAGCTCCAGGCCCGTCTGGAAGCTTCTCCTCTCCAAAGCCTCACGTGTGCTGGATGAAGCTCTGGATCTTCTTACCAACAAGGTGTGAATCAGCAATGCTCCTCACGTTACTCATTCCTGATCAGATCTGACCACTGTGGGTGTTTTTTCCTCCTTGCAGACTCTCGACCCCAGAAATCCTGCAGCAATGATGATTTTGGATGCTATACGAGAAATCCGATTGGATACGTTCGGCACAGCCGGCCTCAATAATCCTGCCCTCATCCAGTTGTGGTTGAGCAGACGTCTTCTTCCATTCCTGCCTGCAGTTTCTTCTGACTTCCTGTCATGTCTCACCACGAAGGGATTGAACTGCAGCAGCTACCAGCAGATGTACGCTCAGTTATTCACTGTCACCTCAGTGCATATTTAAGTCTATCTCTCGTTGTTGTTCTTTGTATTGTGCATATAACACAACCCTTTGTTTTATTTCTGAACTCAGTGTGCAGGTTTTGAGCCGTGTCCAGCCACAGATGACACTTTCAAAGCAGGTGTTTGTCTACACACACTTCATAAAGGCTTTCCTGACCAGGCAGAACACCACAGGTAGGAATGTTGGATCTTTTACTTTTACTATTGATGTAAACTCGCAAGGTGCAAAGAGTGTAACATTTAGCCTGAGAGTGGCACTAAATAGCTGATAACCAACGTCAGTAAAATCCTAATCCAGAAATACAGCAACCGCGGAAGGCGTGCAAAGGCAGAAAACAAAACCAGAGAACTGAAGGGAAACAAAAACAAAAGCAAAGTACAAACCAGGAATGACATGGGCAATAAAAACCAGAGAGACACGACGGGGATATGGACACACGAGTAGGACGAGATGGGAAACTGAACAGATTAATTTACAAAGACAGCAGGGAGCGAACAGAGTATAAGGGCTGATTAACTAATAGGACGCAGGTGAACACAGGAAATCACACAAAGGAAGGAAATGGAAAGCTAAATATATAACACGAGGGCAGAACTTCAAAATAAAACAGGAAATAACAAAAGCACAAACTACGAAAACACCTCTGCATGCTTACAGATATGTATGTTATGTATGTTTTCTTTACGGGAACCCAACTTTAAGCAATTTCGATTCAGTTCTAATATTTTGATAAAACTGATTTATCTCATAATCCATTGCATCATTACTGCGATCTTGTACATCTTGTCTTGAGATACAAACAGAACTACAGCTCTCCAGATGCATCACATTAGATGTGCTTAAAGTATCCTGTAAAACTTGTCTTGCGGTTCAGATATCAGCTGCAGCTCAAACACGAACAACAGTGGAGACTGGCTGCAGAAGAACTTCGGAGGTTTCGCCGCCCTCGCATCCTTCCAGGACCTGCGGATGCTCTACTCCAACTTCTCCGGGGTACTTCCTGTCACATTCTCTTCTCGTTTATTATGTTTGTCTTTTTCCCCCTTCTGTCTGTTTTTTTTTTTTTGTCTCACCTTCGTTGTTGTACTTGTATATTTGTCTGTGTGCACGTGCAGATGGAAGCCTTACCACAGCTGACGGTCAGACAGCTGGCAGAGATGTCCGCCACGCCTGGACAGCTCAGCTCTTCTGCCCAGGTTGCCACGGTGATGAAACACGTCCCCACCAAACGCCTCTCAGCCTTCTTCGATGACTTCTCACCTGCTATAAGCGTGAGTGTTGAATTAAACACCAATTCTTAAATTACATCTTGTGAAACAGCACAGATATAATTTTTCCTACGTTTATAGGGTAGACGATTTAAAATTCATACGTTTATCGTGAATGTTTACGTACATTCAACAAAAAAAAAGTACTGCATTTGGTCTGATCATGGTGTAATTAAACTGGTTTCGGTTGTCTTATTTTGAAAACGTCCTGTCTTTGTTTGCTTATCCTTATTTTCTCTTCGTCCACAGAATCATCAAAACATGATCCCCTCTGCTGTGAGGTCGGCCATGTTGCAAGTCGTGTTTGACCGTGCAGACCTCTGGAATACCTCGACGGTATCTGATGCAGTTGTGGCACTGTGGCTCCACAACCGGATGAGCCCCCTGCTGGTCGACCTGATGCCAAACCACGTTGCGCCGTTCTTCCGCATTCTGGCGGGAAGAAACTGCAGCATCGAGCAGCAGGGGTGAGGAGTGTTTTAAATGTAGTCGTTTTTATGTCTTCCTCCTGGCCTGTACGACAAACGTCACATGTCAATTTGTTTTCTGTTTCAGAGTCGAAGACCTGAATTCAACAATCCCCTCGCTCAGTGGACTCACAAAGAAAGAAATCCACAATCACATCATTCAGTCTCTCAGAGGTAAAGAAAAGTGTGTCACAGAATAAAACTACTGTAATCCCAAATCTTTGAAACTATGGCTTTTAGCAGATTAGAGTTTGTTTGACGGATGATCACGTTCTCTCCTTTTATTCCAGGACCAGTCCCTCTCAAGTGCTACGGTGACAACTACAACCACAGTTTCTACTCCTTCATCGAGCGCTCATTCATGGGATTCCAGTTCCCCAACCTGACCACCTTCATCTCCCTCATGACTCACAACAGGACGCATCAGGTAAAAGAGAGGATAAAAAGAAAGTTATCGAGGTTTTCATTTTGAGAGGAGGAAGAGGATGACTCACTGAATGTTTGCTCCTCCTCTAGCTGGTGAACTCCATGCCTCCGTCACATCTCCGGGATTTACTTCGCCGTCCTGACGTTGTCGACAACGACGCCGAGCTCTGTGTGATCTACGACAACTACATCCAGACGCCCGTGTTCCTGGAGACTGTATGTACAGCCACTCACAGAAAAACACACAAAAAACGCAGACGCACTGATTATGTAAAAACACTTCTGTGTATATTCACTACAGGAGTCTCTCCCGGCGGTGGTGCGGCGGCCCACGCTGCCTTGCGTCTGGCCCGTCGCTCTCAGCAGCTCCAGCAGGTCAGAGGCCAACGCCTGGTTTGACCGACGCCTTCCCAACTACTTGGTGTTCCTCAGTAAGACTCTGATCGGCTCCAACGTGACACACAACGCCTCCTGCGTGGCCTTCCAGAAGCTGTACGTATGGTTTACACAACACTATGTCCTCTTTTTGTGAGAAATGTATATTTTTGTCTTTAAATAATTCTGGTTTCATTGTGTTTTTCAGCGTCTCAGTTCTTGGTGAATACAACTACACCGCTGCAGACTTCACAAGGGAAGACTTTTTCAACACCATCAGGTCGTACCTCACCTCAGGTCAGTGCTCAGACTAACACACACCTACAGTCTGGTTTCCAACTAAGCAATGACTTTCAGTGACAAGTCCAGCGATTTTACGGTCACCAATATTTCTCACTGAATGTGTTCTGGTGTTGTGTGTTTGGTGAGTGGAACAGAACAGTGGCACGTTCAAATACACATATTTTGAGGTAGAATTGGTACTTCCTCCTGTAGTTAACGGTAAATTTAAGCAGCTTTTCAGTTAACAAGCTAGAATAATGCTTAGCATTTGACAATAAGTCACATCTAGCGATGCTTTGGTAGCTAAATGCTAACAAAAAAAAAATTGTTCATATTTGTCTTCAAGAAAAGCTGTAGATACAAACATTGACAACATAAACTGAGTATATTTAAGATAAAGGGATGATATCAAGTGAGGCTAAAGGGGCTGGTATAGGGCTCTCTGTTGATTTGTTCCCCTTTCTTTCTTTATCTTCACTTCCTCAGAAAAATCCTCTTTGTAAATATTTGTAATCTGTCGTTGCAGCGACCGTGCCGAGGTGTTACAGCCAGTCCGACCCAGAACTGAACTCCACTGCCTGGTTTGCTGAGTACATCGGCTCGTTCATTTCTTTCCTCACTCTGGAGGACCTTCAGACATTCGGCTCTGCACAGGTACTGAACACAGTTTGAGGGGATCGTGAGCTAAAGATATAAGGATTAATAAAGTAACACCCACCGTTTTCTTCTGCAGAATATCCAGGTGTTCACAGTGAACCCTCTCAACATCGCGCTCTTCAACCACTCCGTTTTACCTGCCAACGTCACCAACTACTACACTGAGCTCATTTATCAGCAGGACAGCAACTTCAATCCCTTACTGTGAGTATAAGCCTTTCAAATGTGTTTTTACCTGTCAGCCACAAGCACCTGAATACTTCTTCCACCACTACGTACGTTAATCATACTACATTATTTGTCTGTAACGGATTCTTCTCTCTCTCTCTTTCTCTGCAGTCTTCCTCTGGTGTTTCGGTGTGTCGTTCCCGGTCCAGCGTTCCTCCAGCTGAACGCAGGACAAAGTGAAATAGTTCTGTACAACCTGACCACTCTCTGTACAGACCTGGACCCACAGGTGATGAAAACACAAAAACACACACTTTATATTTTGGCTGATGCGTGTACCTTTCCGCAAGCAGACAGATCTGCCAGAAGGAAAAACTTAAAACTTAAGGAAAATAACTTAAATACCGGCCAGCTTTGATTTGTCCTGGTTTGTTTTTTGGTGGGATATAGTTAATTTTAAGGAGTTACACGCGCCCAGTTCAGCTCCTCATTTTTGATAAGAATTGTCCTGGTTCATCCAGGTATAAATCCAGGTATATGATGAAAGCTTTTTTTTAAAAAAAAACAACCTGTTGGGACATTCCACAGGTAAACAAGCTCATAAGTATCCTATGAAGGTTTGGAAGCAGCGTCCTTGAAAGGCTCAGTTGTTCACAAAGCAAGGTGTGAGGCGAGGTACACCACTCTGAGAAAACATGGCCGTATAAAGGATGTTACTACGTGGGCGCAGGAACACTTTGTACACCTGTTGTCGGTACACACGGATTGTCTCCAACTTCTTTGGAAACCGCTAAAATCATAATTACAACTGAGAAAGTTTAATTGTCTTTTTTCCTCTGCAGGTCGCTGCAGCTCTGTCGAGTAACTTCGGCGACAACATTGACGCCTCGGTCATTTCTGCTCTCGGCAGCGAGAGCACCGGCATATCCACCGGTCAGATCGCGATGATCAGGCCTCAGGACTTGATCGCTTCCATCGGCGTCCTCAGCAGTGTGAACGGCTGGAGCGAAGGTCAGGCCAAGGCCATCATCAGGTCTCTGATGTCATCAGGGATGATGCAGGTAGCCGCAGTCTGTCGGCCGAACCATGAGATTTGATTTGAGATGCAACGGTTCTGTCTATGAGTGCAAAGCCGTCTCACAGTTGCTCTGCTTCCACTTCACCAGATCTCCAATGCGTCAGCGCTGCTCATGCTGGGCTCTCTTGTTACGGGAATTCCTGCAACGACGTTCGGCAGCATCAGCGGCTCCCAGCTGATCACTGCGTCCCAAAATCCCTCGTTTGTGACACACCTGACATCCGCTCCTCAGATCGTCCAGCAGACCTTCGTTACTCAGGTAAAACGGCTTTATTTATTTATCTATAAGGATTCTATTGTAACACTTGATAAACATCTTTGAAAAATGCTTTCATTTCATTATTTCCACTGT
The DNA here is from genome assembly GCA_963678695.2 of Diplodus puntazzo. Classification (NCBI taxonomy): domain Eukaryota; kingdom Metazoa; phylum Chordata; class Actinopteri; order Spariformes; family Sparidae; genus Diplodus; species Diplodus puntazzo. The sequence goes on along the minus strand of OZ023156.1, from coordinate 6,913,439 downwards.
TTATTGTAATGTTGCAATCTGTTTTTTTTTATATTATTTTATTTGGATAGACATTTTAAAGTTGCAGGTCATAATTTCTCTCTGCTCACATTAGACAACCGCTTTTTTTATGTTTTATGTTACTTAATATATAGTAATTGTTTTAAATGTTATTTATCCATGTACCAAAATATCGGAGTATCTACTGTATTCTTGTATCTTTGTTCATTCCTTGATGTAAAATGCGCTAATTTAATCTAAATTCTGTTCCCAGGACATCTTACCTGCACTTCTACACTTCTGAATTGTAAACCTTAACTGTTTTGCTGTGTCCTGTAAAGCAAATTGAATTGTTTTAATGTTTGCCCGCCACCCTACATCTGTTATGTAGAGCACACCTTTGTGACCGCACTACTACATAAATAAAAGGCAGTGAGACTCGTTAACCTCACTTTTCCACATCCTCACTCAGATCATATCCGTGAACAGCAACAGTGAGACGATCATCCAGAACGTTCCAGACGAACTGGCCACTGAGATCCCTCGTCCTCTGCTGCTCGGCTTCTCCAACAGCAACACCGTCATCACCAGACTCAACAAGAAGAAGTGGAGACGGCAGCAGGTAAGAGGACGCAGCCCCGAAACACACACCTTTGGTCCTGAACACGGCTCCTGGACCGTACGTCGTCACACTTTATGTTTTTACTTTCTTCAGGTTGAGTTGTTCTTCGACGTGGTAGCCGTGGAAACTGCCACCGCAGCGCTGGGAAGTCCGAACAAGTGAGTTCTGGAGAGTGTTTTCGATAAAGCAGAGAGTTTAAAAGTAACCGGGTCAGGTGGGTTCTCAGTACGCGCAGGAGATAAACTGTGTTTTTGTCTGTTTGTGTGTGAAGTCTGTCATCCTCAGTGCTGCAAGGGTTCACATGCACCAGAGTGAGGACCTTTAAGAGGGGTCAAATCAGGAATCTGGTCAGAGCCTGTCGGAGGAGAGGCAGGAACAGGGTCAGACTGGTGGAGACTCAGGTGAACATAAAACATAACACATTGGACCTAATTTATCCGTTTTTCAACTTCTTCTCACCTGCTGAGTGGAGCAGTAACAGAAGTACACACAGAACTGATATCGGTTTTATGCTCGTGTCACCGACAGCTGACCTGCATGTACAGCTACATCAGAGCAGAAGCCGATGCCACCAGCTTCGACCTCTATCCTCCTGACATGCTGCTGTACTACGAGTGAGTTTTTGGGTCGTCTGTGTCGGACTGGACTTAGAAACTATCAGAGCAGTTTTTCTTAATTAAGCCTCTCTGTCTCCTCAGTTACTCTCTGGTGCCGCAGGCCAGCTGCAGGCCATATTTCCAACAGCTGGCGGATGCAGACTTCTCCGTCTTCTCCACCGCCCTCAGCTACAAACGGGACGATCTGTTTACTAATTGCAGGAGCTGCCTGGTGAGTCCCCCAAACATCCACACATACATCTCAAACTGACATTTACACAACTGTTCTATCCTGGGGAGGTTATTATAGAAACGATTATGGTATCATAACAACTGACGCACCAGTTATTGATACTTTCAAGACTTTAGAAGCGTTAGTGATAGTTTTATTGGTATTTGCTTGATAAAGCTGCTAACCTATTAATGTCCTCCTTAAATGGGAAACTCTGGTTCCAGTTAAATGACAAGGCACGTCGGACGTCGTGCACATAATTCACGCAAGGTGTCATCGGGGCTCGGAAATGAGGTGGATGAAAAAGTGGCAGATTGCTCTAAATCAAACCGTCTTTCTCAGAAATGTCCCTGTTTTGAATTAATTGAACTAATTTCCCAAAGGAACATTAAAGCACTACGTAACGGTTAAATTACATTTCTGACGAGGCCGATTCATTTCAATTTTGGGTTGGAGCACCAACAAGATCAAGAGAAACAACCTAATAACGTTACTAGTTTGGTATCAGAGACATTTTTTTGTGGGTATCACTGCACTGAGTTTTCCTCGCTGTTTTAAAATCTGTCTTCACTTTTGCTTTTTTTGCTCCAATCTGATTACAGTACAGGGGTTAAAATGAATCTTAATTTACTCCGGGACTCCACACAAAATTCAGGATACACCTCAGGAAGCCACTTTTTACAACACGATGTCTAGATTATATTTTATTTTATTTTATTCAATTCAAACCTTTATTTGAGCCTCAAAAATCTTTGAGAAAGAACACCAAGTTCTCAGTGAAAACAACTGCACAGTCAAGTGTTTTGAAATCATTGCCTTGAATTGTCCGGTTGTAGTGAGAGTGTTGATCTTGTAGATAAATCTGTGTGCTCAGATTTAGTTCTGAATAAACCTGCAGGACTTGAAGCGTCAGACTGTTAGTAGAGCAAGTTTGATTGGGTCCTGTGGTCCAGCCCAACATACGTAGATACTGTATTTCGTGAACGTCCATGAAGAGATACAAGTGTTTATCACGTCTCTGAACCACCGAGGACAAACCAACTGATTGAACTATTTAAAGTAAATGTCAGATCGAGTGTCAATGAAAATCTAACAGATGCTTACCATTTATTTTTCTAAGGGTATAACAAACACAAGTTTGACTGAGGATAACATATCGGTGATGGGAAGCATGTGCTGCATTCTGGACGGGTCGTACATCGAGAACTCCGACCCGTCCATCTTGGAGAAACTCAAGAACTGCCCAGAGCTCACCAACGCTCAGGCAGCTGCTGTTGAAGCTCTGCTGCAGAGCGGGAGAACACAATACGGGTACGTCAGCAGAGAAATACATCCATTTTTTCATGATACAGTAAATCTCTCTCAGCAGATGAATTTCTGGTCAACAACCTCCAGTTTCCTTTCAGATATTCCCCTATTGTTTCTGTTTCTTTCCCCCAAAATAGTCAAACTTTGGATTTTTGTTTCGATTTGAGTTTCACTCTTTTTATACTCGCTGTTTTTCAATAACCAGAGCTCCATCAACGTGGAATCAACAGACTTTGGAGGACCTCGGCATGTTACCGCTGTATCTGACTTCAACCTTCTATGATAACTTCAACAAAGTGAGTAACTCGTTAATTATTCCCGTTCATCTGCGGCATTACCTCACCTGTCTGCTGTTGTATCGAGGTAGGTGACTTTTGTTTTGTTTAATTATCTGTGTCTGCTTTATTCCCGCGAGCAGAGAACGAAGAGGCGTTTCCTGAGGTACTTCCTGAGGTTCCTGAGGATAAACGAAGTGGCCAGAATGAAGCGAAGGGCGTTGAGGAGGGAAATAAGAAAGTCTATTAAAAAGAAGTCAAAGCGATCTCTGGGTGAGTCGCCCTCCGTCGTCTGCTCTGCTCATTTATCCTCCTGAATTTATAAATTTAACTTTTTTGTGCATCTGTGTGTGTTTCAGCAAGCGAGTGCACCGTGGGAAACATCACCATGGTGACCATCAGCGATGAGACGTTCCCCTTCGACTACGACGACATCAACCAGTTCGACTGCTGCCTCAGTGTCGCCACTGTGAAGAACAACCTGGATGCGATCACTCAGAAGGTGGACCAGGAGGAATACCTCGCCATTGTTCTCAGAAAGCTGAGAGAGGTAAGGGACGCCTTTTTTAAACTGAGAGGTCAAAGCGAAACTCTCGCCAAAATGCAACCTAGGCTTTTTTTGTCGATGTATCTAAGTCAAACCTTTGTACAAATCCATAATTACATGAAAGAGGCACTTTTGAGATTGACCGTATTTTCGTTTTCGAGTCAAACTCATTTTCAAGGCAATTTTTACGATAGCATCAAAATCGTTACTTTTAAAACACTAAGAAGGCTCGACACAACATGAAACTTTGCTCGTAGTATCACCAGAGTCTCTACACATGAACACGAGCATTGAGAACATTGTTTGTGTACACAGAGTTTTCTAAAAAGAAAGTTTTTGAGCAACTCACCTTAGTAGTAGCTTGTTCTGCTCCCACTCGTCATGGCAGCCGAGAAGTATCGATTTCCGAATGTGACGTAACCTGGAGGACAGTTAAGGTGACAATGAAGATCACAGAGTGTGAGCTGTCACGTCTTCATGATCACAATAACAGTTAAAACACCACAGATAACTTTTGTGTCGTCTGATTCTTACATATTTGTAGGCTTATGCTGCCAACACCTCCATCCCAGAGAGTCAGGTTCAGCTCTTAGGCCCAGCGTCCCGTGTGGCCAGTAACGATGACATCAACAGGTGGAGCATCACTCAGATCGACACGCTCTCTGCGTTGATGGACTCAACAAACGGCCCGTGGGACCCGAACCTGGTGAGCAAACCAGTAAAACAAGTAGAGTTTTTATGTGTATGCATGCATTAAAGCAGGTGAGTGACTTGTGTCATCTCATCTAGGCGGAGGCCATCATCGCAAAGTATCTGAGTACAGAAGGGAACGAACTGGGCAGCGCTGAGCTCAACGCCATCGGAGGAGCCAACCTGTGCTCTCTGGACACTGACGTTTTGGGGAACATTTCCCAACAAAGCCTCAAGTAAGAAGTCAGGGCAGTGGTTGGAGTTTACCATTGTTGCTTGTGTTACCATGAGTGCAAAGTCAAATTTGAAAATCGGAGGTTAGAATAAAGTCAGGCGTCTCCAAAAATGTCTTGAAACTAGGTAAAATGCTGATTCTCATGATTATGTTGTCAGGTTTACACAAAGTTGCCCCAAACTCAAGGCACACAGGCAAGCAGGTAACGAAGCAAGAGACGATCTTATAAAATAAAGCTGTTAACCAAAGTTGATAAAAACAAATTACAAACTCCAAACTCAAAAGCTTAATAAAGTACAAACCAGATATAAACGCAAGGAATCAGAACCAAAAGCCGGAGACACACAATGGTACGATGGGACAGGGAGACCACACGGGGGAAAGCAGAGGAGACAAACTGACCAAGAGAGGCTGCATCCTCTCAGGAGATTTCACCGGACTTCACTGATTTAATTACCCACAGTTCATTGCAATACGGACGTGACATTATAGAACATTTTATGAACGGGTAAAACAGTTACTTTGTTATAACGTTATTGAATCGTGTAGGCTAGAAATAATACTCGACTGCATGATAATACAGAAATATTAAGAAGTAAACACTGCTGAGGTAATCAAAATGTATTTTATTGTTGTAAGTCTCAGGGCTGTCTATCAGTGACTTATATTTGCCGTCTGATCTCATGCGCTCCAAACGTGAAGTGATGACAGTGAATATGTCATGGTACACACAACTGAAGTCCAGGAGGGGATCGGTTCGCAAGTGAAGAGGGTGGAGATTTGGATTCAGACTTAAATACTCAAAGGGTGAGGAATGAAAAGGGCAGGAAAACAGACAAAGGGAGGAAATGAAAAACAAAGCATGACACATGAAGGCAGAATTTCAAAATAAAACAGGAAATAACAAAACAGTGACATATATCTACTTAGCAAACAACAAATGAAGATAATAATAATAATAATAATAATAATGGCCCTATGAAAAGAAATAAACTGTTGTTAATCTATTATTGCACCCTGATTGTGTGTGGGAATTATATTTTGGTACTACCTCCTGTATCCAATGTCTGCTATTCCTCCTCTCATTTCTACTGTGTTTGTGTCTCCTGCAGAGACGCCGACGCCCTGGACGTGTCCAACTGCACCACAGAGAAGAAGACCGTACTGTTCAACATCGCCAGTCAAGCATTCGCCACAAACACACGCTCTCAAACTGTCTCTCTTTCCTCTTACCAGCTCCAACGAACTTACCTCGGTACGCAAACAGACCCAAAACACATCGTCACACTGCATGAAGAACTGAATCATGTGAGCAAAGTTGACTCACTGTTTGTTTCTTTCCTGGCCTGCAGGGGGCGCAAATGTAAGCTACGTCCGAAGTTTGTCGGCCTCCAACGTCAGCATGGACATGGATACCTTCACCAGTATGGATGGCAGCGTTGTACTGGTCAGTTGAGTGTTTGTGTCTGTGTGTGTTTGGGTGTTTCTAACTGTGATTTATTGTTGAGAGGTTTTAAAAAGGCAACAATGCCAAAGAAAGAAGACTGAAGTACGTGTGAAGCATTCTGTTTTTGCTTTTTGCAATGGGACCTGAATGTGTAGTTGTTCAACATACCCGGTTCGTTCTGCAGGATTAAAAAAGAATATAACTTAAACATTTGTTGTAAAATAATTGTTGCCCATATGTTCTTGAAACAGTCTTTGCTGGCTGTTATCGTTCCCTCTGCTCATACTGCTCATTAAGAGCTTCCTTCCCAACATGCTGTCGATGTTAGTGATGATGGAGAAAACCCACAGTCCTCGCTCAATGTGGCTTCACATGGCTCCAGAAGTTTGACACATCAAGTTTTTTTCTCTTAAACTTGAAGGCCCTGACTCAAAGACAGTTCAGGATTTTTCTTAAAATCAGATTTACTTACAGATTAGGGTCTGTACAAAGGAAACAGATCGGGCAAACAAGTCTAGGGGAGCAATTCTCGGTGGTTCGAATGGCCGCCATCTTTCCGTCTGTATCTACTTCCTATATAAATCTATGGATCACTCACAACTGACGGTTAACCTGGAAGAGGACATGTGTTGTAAATGTGGTAAAAACCCCATTTGAGACAAATTTCTTGTAGACATCTCCAAAGAACGCTTCGAAAACCTGAATGAAATCGGCATATCCAACATGTCCTAATCAGAAAACTTAACTTTAGGAATATCTTAATGATTTGGAATACCCAAACAGAATATGCTGTTTACATGACCTGTATATAATTTGGAATATAATCATGTTCTGAATAATAGTTGTGTGCATGTAATCACAGTCAGGAAGAGGCAGACAGGAAACGAGGTGAGGCTGGTGTGAGCTGTAACCATTCCAGTACCAAACCACTCCACGACTCTACGTTTTACTCTACATCACTGACATTTGAAGCATATCAGAACGAGATCTTTAGGCTATCATGGACCGGAGAAGACAGAAAATTGTGAATCATTTGCACCCACATATAACATTTCTCTGCTCTGCTCTCCCTAGCAACTGTCTGTTGATGAAGTTCAAGGTCTTCTCGGCCAGAATGTGGCAGAATTGAAGTCCTATGAAAACCAAACGCTGGTTCAGAGTTGGATCAGGGCGCAGCCTCAGTCACAGCTTGACACACTCGGAGTGGGTCTTACGGGAGGCAGGGCTGACACGACAACCACCACTCCAACCACCTCCAACGCTGCAAGCTCTACTACCGTGACCACCGGCTCTGGAACCACCTCCAACTCTGCAGGGGCTTCTACGACCAGCGGCTCTGGAACCACCTCCAACTCTGCAGGGGCTTCTACGACCAGCGGTTCTGGAACCACCTCCAACTCTGCAGGGGCTTCTACGACCAGCGGCTCTGGAACCACCTCCAACTCTGCAGGGGCTTCTACGACCACAGGTTCTGGAACCACCTCCAACTCTGCAGGGGCTTCTACGACCAGCGGCTCTGGAACCACCTCCAACTCTGCAGGGGCTTCTACGACCAGCGGCTCTGGAACCACCTCCAACTCTGCAGGGGCTTCTACGACCACAGGTTCTGGAACCACCTCCAACTCTGCAGGGGCTTCTACGACCAGCAACTCTGGAACCACCTCCAACTCTGTGACAACTACTGCTGGGTCTGGACCCAGCAGCACCACAGCAGGATCGACTGCCACCACCGGTGAGTCCTAAAAATTGTGGTTGCAAGATTGAATTGCTACTAGAGGTGTGAGGTAGATTGGAAGTCCATCCAACCTTTTGAGAGTGATGATTCCAACATGTCCTGCATGTTTCTGATGCACTCTGAAATACAGCAGTTTAGCATCCCATCCATATGTTTGCTTGGGCCTATGATCCCAGGGTATGTCGCACCCATTGTAAGAGTTTTGTACGGACTATCTGTACAATTTAGATTGCAAAAGAAAGACTGGAGAGGTGTTGATACAATATGTATTTTGTAATGTACAGCTCCAAAAAGTCATCCATGCGTGTTTGGTATGTGAGGTAGTAGGTCAACCGGATAAAGGTCCAGTAGAAACGAGCTGGAACGGGGAATGTCGCCACGTACAGTGGTAGAGTCGGACATAGTTTTGTCAATAACTCGATTCTCCCCTGGTGCTTGAATACTAGGACAATGGTAATAGTTCAATTAAATGTCAAGCTATGACTGGACGGTAACTATGTAAAGTGGGACTCTTTTCCCTCATGGAACCGTATTACAGAAAAATATATACAGTAATTAATGGCAAGAGAAAATCATGTTTTGATCCCACTTTACAAATATCATCAATTCACAGCACAATTCAACTTAAAAGATCATTTTTCCAACTTGAGAAAGTCACAGTTTGTTGTGAAGATGGTAAAGAACCATTGAGTTTTTGTGTGAAACTACATCGTCTCGCTCAATATGCATCACCAACACCAACACAGTCGTCACCTCGGTGCAGAAAAAGTATTAATAAAGCTGAAAAAACCACAACAAGTCTGCTCGGATGGACGGCTGCAGTTATGTGAAAGTAGAGTTCGTCAGTTCTGTGAGCTGGTTATTAAATCGGCTCTACAACGTTTTGCTTATGGTGAGCGTTAAATGAGACGACTGTTACGTATTACGTATATCCACAGTCACATACTTACTCGACTTTCTTGAAATTGAATATCATGCGTAGCTCATAGCATAATTCAAACAGGATCGAAACATGATTTCTTGCCATTAACTACTGTACATATTTTTTCTGAAACGAGGTATAAAAGAGGGGAAGAGGTGCGACTTTGCCTCTCCAGCATATATTCATATAATCACGTATGACACTGATTACAGAACATAGTTAACGTTGGATTAATAAATTGTGTATGACATTCTTAACATAGTGAAGAACAGGCCGTGCTGTGTTACTGATCTCTGATGTGAGTCTGTGTTTGTGTGTTTTTTAGGCAGCAGTGGCGTTCGCGTCCATGCCGACGCCGGCTTCTCCGTCCTCGTCCTCCTCGTGCTCCTCATCACTTCTCAGCACATTTTTGTCTGAGGAACACACATGGCTGTTTAATGTAATAAATAAATGCACTGTGTATTCACTATTAGGAGGAAACACTGTCGGACAGCCTGTTACCTCAAACATAACTGTCACGAACAAGTGACGTAAAAACAGCATTTGCTACATGTTATAATACAGATGAATAACGTATTCTTGATTAATGAACCCTTCAGTGCTCTGACACATTTAACTTGGCATTCCTGGTGGTTCAGTTGTTTTATTCGTTAAAATGAAGGCTTAATAGACAAATGAAGGTGATTGTTTCTACTGTATTTGTGTTGTTGTTATCCTGTGTTTCCTCCCTTTTTTTTTAAGAGCAGGCCTGCCTTTAAAAGGAACATTATGTCTGGAGCTGTGGGAAGTTATTAATAAATTCAGATTGTATGTGATTGCAAAATCATCGGAGCTCATCGTGTGCACGGTTGTAGTTTATTAATACTCGGGTTTGACAGAAGGCCACATCATTTTATCTGTGAAACAAACACAGCAACACATCTTGTTACAAAGCTATCATGGATATATTAATAAATCTGAGCTGTAAGAGAACATCGCCCGTTTTTTCCAATCTAATTTTTGTGAAACCCTTAAAGTGAAACTCTCGCCAAAATGCAACCTAGGCTTTCTTTGTGAATGTACCCGAGTCAAACCTTCGTATAAAAGCATAATTACTGTATTTTCGTTTTCGGGTCAAACTCATTTTCAATGGGAGTGCTACGGGCAGTTTTACGATAGCATCAAAATCTCCATTTTTAAAACACTAAGAAGGCTCGACACAACATGAAACTTTGCTCGTAGTATCACCAGGGTCTCTACACATGAACACGAGCATTGAGAACATTGTTTGTGTTTACTGAAAAGAAGGTCTTTGAACAACTCACGTTAGCATTAGCTTGTCCCGCTCGCCGCTGTCCTGCCAGCCGAGAAGTATCAATTTCCGAATGTGACGTAACCTGGAGGACAGTTAAGGTGGAACTACTGTCTTCTGGCAACAACTTGACGCGATATCTTACGTGACTTTTCCGGCGTTTTATTTTGGTATTGTTCTTATATGAGGCTCCTTTTTCAACATCAAGGTCAATATTGTTTTTCGCTAACGATAAAACAACGATTTATCTGTGCATTTATATGGAACTAAGCTTTAGGAGCGTTCCACCTTAACTGTCCTCCAGGTTGCGTCACATTTGGAGATCGATAGGCTACTTCTGGCTGGCAGGATGGCAGCAAGCAGAGGAAGCATATGCTAACGTGAGTTGTTCAAAAACTTTCTTTTTAGTAAACTCTGTGTACACAAACAATGTTCTCAGTGCTGGTGTTCATGTGTAGAGACCCTGGTGACACTACGAGCAAAGTTTCATGTTGTGTCGAGCCTTCTTAGTGTTTTAAAAATGGAGATTTCGATGCTATCGCTAAAGTGCCCTTAGCACTGAGAAAATGAGTTTGACCCGAAAACAACAATACGGTCAATCTTAAAAGTGCCTCTTTCATTGTAATCATGCTTTTATACAAAGGTTTGACTCATATACGTTCACAAAAAAAAGCCTAGGTTGTATTTTAGCGAGAGTTTCACTTTAAGGCAGCAACAACCGAGTTAGAAGCACGAGTCGACATGTAACAGAGTCAGAGGGATCTTTCATTACAGTCAGATTCACTGGAATTACATTTCAACAGTGGTTCATTCAGGAGCACAACTGCCGTCTGTAGTGTGGTGGACTGATTCACGTGTTGAAGGTTTAACCCTGAGGATGCCAAATCAGTTAGTGCTGCAGTTAATGCTTATTTGCATTATTGATTAACCTGCCATACCATTATTGTCTGGATTCATAATTTTGTCAGTAAAATGTCAGAAATTAATGGAAAAAATGCCGAGATGAAGCGACAGGATGATGAGTCCCAAAATCCAAACAACATATTGAAGCAGAAACAAACACGTTTGGCCCTAAAGCCGTTTAAAAGACAAAATATAATTTATAAGCGTTTATACACGCCAAGTTCAGTCTTGCAGGTCGGGCAGGTGTGCTTCGCGTCTCTCAGCCGGTCCACACAGAACGGGATGAGACAGCAACCTAAAACAAAGCTGGAGAGGACAGCAGCCAACGTCAGGATCAGTCAGACTAATCATGCAAAATATTGTATTTATACAGAATTTGAAACATTGTTTGGTCATTTATCTTAAAATTATTATTTAAAATAAAAGATAGGTGGTGGTTAAATTAATTATACAGGTCAGTTTGTTCTGGTCACATCTACATCTGCCACTAGACTGTGTAACCTGGTCGAGTTCAGACTCATTTAAACACGTGTGCAGTTAGCTTAACTTGTTTTTCAGATTGATCCAGATTTAAATATCTTGAAAACACATTCATGGTCCTCAGAGGATGAATCCTCATCAAGACTTTCCAGCCAGTTCCAACGATATGTCGATATGTGTGCTTGTCTAACACTTCAGACTTAACTATCCACCAAATTTCTGTCAGCCTTGATTGCTTTTAGCTAATATGCTAAATTGCTAATATGGCACATCTACATGCTAAAGTCAGCAGATTGGGACAAACAGGAAAACCTCCTGATGTTCTCCTCTTGTTTAGCCTTTCCATCACACCAGGTAAGTGCAAATGTTTGAGCCTGTATGCTAACAGTGTGTAGCCCCCTTTTGAACAGCTAAATTGAACATGTTAGCATTAGCACTGGCTGTTATTTGTGAGTCTTGCGATGGCTTTGAAATCTTCTACTTTAAATTACAATTGGTGGTGAGAAGTGTTCATTCCCACGCGGCCTCTTGTTTTCACAGACTAAAAGCAACTTCAAATGACAGATTTGGCCAAGTACAGCTCAGACAAATCTATTTTGACTTTTTGAAAAACATTTTTAAACATGTGAAATGACCCTGAGTTAGATGAGAAGATTGAGTTCTCTCTCATTCAGGGCCGTAGTCAGGATTTTTAGAAACACTGCCCACCCACCCCCAGACTTCTAGTCTTCATATATATTATAATGGAGCAGCTGGTGCTCACTCCCTCTTACCCACAGAGGAAGAGTCCTCCACAGAAGAGGTAGGTGAGCAAACCGGCGGAGTAGTTCACCTTAGACAGAACTGTCTGATGGCACTTAGGACAGGCGACCTGAACCGGACCGTCCCCCAACGGGACGACCGGCACTGGATGAAATGAGGATGGAGAGGACCGTGAACAGTGAGGACAGCGTTGTGAACAGACGAGTTAAAGTTAAAGGACATTACTGGTCTACAAATCACACACACACACACACACACACACACACACAGTTTAGACTCACCGACAGGCATTTGTGCATTCGCCATTGTTCCTGTAAACAATTCATATTAAAGATTTTGGTAAATTCAGGCTACAACATGAGCATATTATAGACAGGAAGCACACATTTAAACAAGAAAATAAATAATTGTTCTTCCTTTATCTTTACATAATAACATAAACATAAAAAGACATTATATAGGTGGAATAAATGTTATTTACTCAGTGTGTGTCATCCTCGTGATTTACTCACAAATCGACACAACATGTAATTCTTGTTTTAAACGTACATTTATCAAACAGTATTGAGACTTATGATTATACAAATCATAGTGCAGCAGTGTGGACAAGTTCACAACCTAACAAGAAGGATTACATGCTCAAATACCTGAAAATTGACTGTATTCCTATAGTTTAACACACCAACTATGACTTTTATAATAAAGGCAGAGTACTCACAGTTTGTGTGGAGGAATGTTTGACCGCAGCAACACAGTTTCTCTCAGTGCGAGCTTCACCTTCCCTGCCAACCTTATTTTCGTCCAGGAGTCATAAGATTGCTGGAACCGCCTGTGTGAATTTCTGTGACCCAGCCCTGTTACAACCCAGATGAGCGAGGAAAACATATAACCCAAGATTTCCAATTTCCCAGATGAGTGTGTGAGAACAGCCGAGTTGTCTCCTGGATGCAATCTGACTCTACAACAGTATGTTTTTATCATAATTTGCGCCCACACTTGTTGATTTTAACTCCTTTTTTTCTCTTCTTATCCACTTCTTTGTGGGTTGGAAGGATTAATTCAATATAATCTTACTGTCATGCACATATATGGATTTAAATAGATGTGATGACAGTAAATTTTAAACTTTTAGATGCTTTTGTAAGCAGTTCTGGAGAAAGACAGCCGATAATTGAGTCTCATCAGCCCAAAGCGTCTTTCTTCAGGATGTTGACGCCCAGAAACAAACAAATATAATAAGGAAATAAGAATAAGGCTGTGGCTGAGAGGACAAATAACCTTCCATTCAGACTGAAATTAACAGCACATGCTCCTGCTGCTGCAGATTAGATCTGGTGTTTAACTCTTTAACGGGCGAGCAGTACAGTTCATGGCTTCGACTGTGTCAGCGATCCCATCGGTATAATTATCCTTATAGGAGAAGGTTTGAAATGTTTCTGTGTTTTACTTGAAAATTAAATGAAAAGACAAATAGTTGCATTTTCCTTTTGAGAGAGAAGTAAATAAAGTTTGTTATTATTATTGATATTATTCTAAAACTCTTCAATACCTCCCTTGGACACTGTAGTTTTTATCAAACACTATTAAAACAGAAGTGCACAGTTAATTAGATTTGATTTGATTAGATTCATATGTGTTAGTAAGTTTAGTGAATGTGAAACATGTTAAATTAACCATTTAGTTAAATGTTTCCCTTTTAAGTTAACAGTTGTTAAGTGGCCAGGAAGTTTAAAAGCTTCACACTAACCTGCATGTCTTCTGCAACTACCCGAACAGTCGAAGTAAAACAAAATCATTTATTTGGGTGTCATGGTCAATTTTACTTATGCAGCCAAAAATCACACCTCACAACGTCTCAGGGGGTTTTACAGTACTGTGTCAGTTTACTGGCTGTAAATACTCACAAACAAGCCACAACAAACATAAAAAATATATACACAAAACAAAATATTTACAGGGAATCATAGCTTATTGGATAGTAATGTAAAGACAGATTGAGATCAGAATGAGTCTCTCCTGCGTGCCGTGTTCCCCAACGTCTCTTAAGCCTTCACAAACACGTGTCGTCACACCCTGATTGGCTCGCAGGTGAACGCCGCAGGCTGCTTTCACTCACTGATCAGGAGCCAGTTTCCCCACAGGTGATCTGAGGTTAGTGCCACACAATGAGACTTTGACAATATGTTCAGTGTACGACACCACCGTGGGTTTGATATAGGGGTGTGAAGACAGAAGGTGAACCACAAACCCACAAAGGACCTGGTGTTAATATAGAAATAATAAGAGATTTAAGCAAATGCTGTGTCTAATTTATAAACTTACGAGATTGACAGGTGCTGCCATCTTCTGGTGAGTCAAACAGGATGTGTGTTGTGTTCTGAGTGAAGTGCAGCAACATATACACATTTATTTACATAAACAAGACAGTCTACATTGTTTTCAACCAGAATACAATCAGATTAACGAGCCACATGCAGTAAATTAGTTAATTCGTATTCATATTTCTACTCCACTTCATTTTGGAAGCAGACATTGTCGCTACTTTATTCTCCGCTACATTTACTGGACACTATTTTCTAGTTACTTAGCAGATTGAGATTATATCATTACCCCGACATAAAGTAATATTAAAAAATTGTTTTAATGTACCTTTACTAGAAATGAGTAACACCTGAACGCATCACTAGTTATAATCCTGTAATTCCATTTATTTGACTTCAAAATGAGCCGTTCTGCATGAGCACTTCTTATACTTAACTTTACTTCTTGTACAGGATGTTGAATTTAAGACTTTTAATTTTAACTGAGGTACTGAAAGTTACACTAAAGTGAAAGATCCAGGTACTTCCATCCAGCTCATAATCAATTTGTGAGCAGCCTTTGAAGCCTAAAACTAGTGGAAGAAGGAATGAATGGAGATGGAGATTGATGGAGATGACTGATAATTGTATTAAAAACCTTTGCTTTCCCCCAAATTCATTCCCCTTTCTAAAATGCAGATATTACCATGATTTGTACACACTTAGGAAGTTTAAACTCTACGTCTGAGGCAGTTAAAAAAGAGGAATTATCGTCATAAATTAAAATATATGGTTGATTCTGTATCTCTGACACAGAACAAATGTTTTAAATCCACAACCAATTCCAACAATTAGACGCCGACCACAATAAAACACAAGAGGCCGATAAGATGAAAGATTTTTTTTTAATCAGTAAAAACAGGTGCAATATTTCACATGTAAACAATTGCAGCATCTCATTCTTAATACCTGAATAGTTACAAAGAAATAATATTTTAGAGTCTCATTGATTCCTGTAAAAATAGATCCGTTTAACAAAAGCATTACATCCCCTTCAAAATAAAACAAAAAACAAAAAGAAAAACAGAAAAATCTTGCTAATTATTTCAAGTGCTCCGGGGCTCGCCTGCCGACGAGAGAGCAGGTGACACGTCTTCAGTGTTAAATACGTCTCGGCTTCGTTAGTCGCCCTCTCTCTCCTCCCTGCAGCCAGATTCCACCTCACTGACCTGTAGTCGTGCATTTACCTGCTGCTGAACATCAACGTGAAAGACAATGACTGGAACATGTTGTCACTGTCTCTTTAAGCTTGTAGTGCAGCAGGTGAGTGCACACTGTAACTTCTCAAACAGTGGCAGAGAGAGCCAGGCTTTTATTTCTTAGATTTCCTGTTGCTCCGTCCTTCATAAAATCTGGTTTAACGTGTTCCACCGTGAACTTTTTCCTTCCAAATAAACGTCTGTGAATGAAACTCAACATCTTCAGCATCCTCCCTTTTATAGTTGGACTTTTATTGTGTGAAACATCAGGAGGTGTTGAGTTTTGTTGCTGTAGCTTCACTGTGTTTAGAACCGCAAAGTAGGAACAACTGGAATTAACTAGAATATGAAAACACTGTGTCTGCGAACAAAAAGAGAAACTGAGCAACTCTGTTGTTTTGCTGATGTTGCAAACAACGATTATCTTTTTTACCAATTAATCTGTCTATTATCGTATTCGTCAACAAAATGTCAGAACATTTTAAAAAATGCTCCTCAAAATCTTCCAAAGCCCAAAGTGAAATCTTCAAACAGCTTTTATTGTCCAACCACCAGTTAAAAACCAAAAGACTCTTCATTCATGATCATGAATGTCAAAGGAAAGCAGCAAAAATCCTGACGCTTCAGAAAACGCTTGGCGTTTGCTAAAATAATGATCCAAAACAATTAATCTAGTATCTCAAAATTGCCGCTCTACACGCAGGAGGATTTGCTGATTTTACTTAATTGTCTTGTGTTAAAGAAGACTTTCAGGTTTTAAACTGCTGATCAGACGAAACACACAATGTGAGGACGTCACTTTGGGTTTCGGGAACATGTGATAGGCAGTTTCCTACCTTCACCTGTAAACACTGTTTACCTTTACCTGGCCTGTATTTGTTCATGCTGGCTATTATCTGAGCCTCGGCCTTTATTTAAATATCAGCTATTGCATAAGAACTCACACAGTGACTCAGGGAGGGTCCGGTCTGGCTGCAGGGCTCTGTGTGGTACGATCAACTCTTACGTCTTCACACTCCAACAGACATTACATTTGTGAAAGCACAGCGTCAGGACTGAGTAGTATTGTTTTTAAATTGGACAGTTGGCACTTAGTTCCCATACTAGTGTGTTCCTAAGAGTGGATAATCCCACTCCGACTCTGACCAACACTGATGTTTTTGCTCGCTACTTCTCCGCCTTCTTTTAAGTGTTTCCTCACATCTATCCTGACTTAGCAGCAGTCTTAGATGTTCTCCTGACAGATCAAAGCTGTCATTTCTTCCTCTTTTCCTCTTATGACAACATTTCTAGGTCTTTGCACCGTGGGCTTCGAATGACCTCCTCTGCTCAGCTTCATTTAGCTCAGAAATCCCTCCTGTTTCACCTCTTTTGTCTTCATTTCCTGGCCCTCTTTTCTCTTCTCTCACTCTCAAGATTCCCTACGGACTTGTGGTCATGACGCCATATGGCTTCTTTTCTGTTCTGCCTCTTTTCTCTCCACCTCCACCTGCTCTTTAGCCTCCGTCCTGCCCTTCAGCGCCCTCAGCAGGACCCTGAGCAGTGTGTTCTCATTCAGCAGGTTTTCAGAGGCGTCTGCCAGGTCCTGCAGCCGCCTCACCGCCTCGCCGAGCTGCCTGCTTTTCTCCCGGTGCTGCTCCTCTAAGCTTTGTCTTTCCTGCTGCAGCTCTGAGTTCTTGGCCTCTAAGGTGCGAGTGTCAAATGTCAGCCGCCTGTTGTCACGCCACAGCTGCGCCAGCTGTTGGGAGAGACGTTCGCGGGCGTGACGCAGCGTTTGAACCTCATGCTGGAGTGCCAGAAACTCGGCACGGAAGATGCCCCCCGGCCCGTCACCCTCGCCCTCCGCCTCGCTAGAAGACGTCGCTGGTTTGTCTGCGTATTGTACGGAGCCAGAGTGCTGCAGGATGAAGCGAAGGAGGTTTGGTAATGTGATGGGCAGGTCGTCAGGAAACTTCACACTAAAATGTTTTCTTGAGAAAAAAGAACAGAGAAAACAAGAGTGAAAACACTTCTGCTGAAATTCATTGATGATATTGTGAGACACATAATATCAGGTGTGAACTGACAGGGCTCAAGATGGATGTTGATACCAGGTCCTGTGTTGTGTGTTGACTCACTTATAAGTTAATCAAGAAAATCATTGTCTGATCAACTGTCTGGGCTTTAAAATGTTCAAATAAATAGTGAAGATGCAAAACTAAAAGTCCTAAAGTCCACAAGGATGTCTTCAAATTGTTTGCGTTGTCTAATTAACGGTGTAAAACTGCACTTTCACATGAGACAAAAATAAATAAATACATAAAACAACAATCCTCACGTGTGTCAATAGAAGGAAAACTCCTCAACGACTACTTTGATAATCAACAAGTCGTTTCAATTTTTAAACATTTGTTGGTTCCAGCTCCTAAAATTCAATGATTTGCTGCTTTTCCTCGTCATTTATGATGTAAAGAAAGACTCTTTGGGTTTTTGGTTGGACAAAAGAAGTCATCTGAAGACGTCATGTTGGGCTCTGGGAGACTGTGATGAGCATTTTCCATCTTTTTTGACTTTGTGAACTCGTGAAAATAATCGTTAATCAGTTGTCAAAGCAGTTTTCAGATTCAGCTCTGACACACGTCCTGTGGTCACTGCCAGTCAAATGTCCAGAGACTATTGGGAAATGCAAATGTCAGTGAATTTGCATTTGTCTCTCTTACCTGTATTTGGGAAATAGAAGAATAGAGGGAACGTGATCCACCATGAACTCCCATGGAAGGTCGTTACGAGCAACATTCACCCTACGCAAACAAAATTAGGAGGTATTATTTATACATTTATCTTATAAATGTTAATATCAGTATTAAATCCTTAAATAAAATGAACTTAAATTCTTATTTACTTAATTCAAACACACTGTAGGGACACATAAACCTGTTCTAACTAAGATTTAAACACAGTGTACCTGGCGACAGTGATGGTGCTGTTTCCCTGTAATAATCTGGCCAGCTGGATGAGGACGTGGTTGAGAACAGAACAAAATCCACACCACTGAGTGTAGTAGAACAGCAGAACATCCTACAGCAGAACAGACAGCAGCTCAGGTCCATGAACTCAACACAGTTTGCCTTCAGACGGAACATCAGTCACAATACAAAGCACGCGCACCATGAACACTGTTAGATGAGGAAATGGAAGTGAAGTGGCTTTTGGGGAGTTGTGTAATCTACTCTCATTCAGCGTCGGCTGGTTTGGGACGGGGCCAGTATTTGAGTCTTTTCTCACCTTTTGGACGTCCATGACAGAAGGCAGGAAGGAGGCAGTGTTCAGTTCTGTGATGAGGGGGCGAGGCGACGAGTGCTGGTGTTTGTCTGGATGCCTGGTTTCCCCCTCGCCGTCTTTCCGCTCTTCCTCTCCCACCAGGTGTCTCTGGAGGAGGCTGTATGGAGCACTGAAGTTCCTGATGAAGGCCTCTTTAATTAGACGATGAGAGCAGAGAATTACTTCTAGACTCATATTCAATCATGACACAATCTTTTAATCAGCTGGTGTGGGCCTCAGTCAGCTTAAACTAAGGCACCTCCCCACACCTTAGTTACTTTTGCTCAATTCTTGGATGCCAGACACTTAACAATCGCACAAAGGCAGCCTTCGACATAACAATCATATAGAAGGTTTGTCCTACAGCACTTTTTCATGACATTAATTCATAAACTGGCAAACGCTGCCTGGTGTTTACAGATAACAGTGGATCAAGAAACACATGCAGAACTGTTACAACGGCAATTTTATCTTCTCTGTCCATGAGAAACATTAAAAAGCAGATTACCATGACATCATTATACATACTCTAGGAGCCAAAAAGACATTGTTAAAGTTTAAAGATAAAAACTTTACTCTCACACAGGACTGTAAAGGCTGCTGCACCAGTTTCTTTGTGGTCTCAAACTACGCAAACTAACAATGAAACTGAGATATCTCAGATGATGTGCATAACATGCAAAACTGTGAAACAGCACCAGACCGTGTCCGCTGAATCAGGAGATGCAAACAGACATGACATAACCACACGCTGAATAGACTTCCATTCAAATTTCACAAAGAAAGACACATGCACTGTAACTGTGTTTACCACAGTACACCCAAACATCAACAGGAGCTGACACAGATCTCAGAAATGTGTTTCTAAACTACAGCTGCATCCAAATTGTTGGACTTTCACACATGAAGTCCAGACAAGACCTTCTACATTTAAATCTGAACATGTTTAACTGTCTCAAAACTAATATGAACAGCCACAGCCTTTAATAAAAAGGCTATTTTTATTAGATTTACATAAGAGCATTTATTAAAGTTATCAAAAGTTATGCACAACTTGTAACATCGACATCATCACAAATGGGTTGCTATGTGCTCAGTGACTTTCTTTCCGAGCTACAAGCCAAACAGAACCATGTGGTATGAATGAAACACTGTCTTACCCAGAGACTCGGTCAGTGTGGTTTGTGGATTGCGGTGGAGAACATAATGAACCTCGTCCTTCAGGTTCACAATAGCTGCAAACGACCCGTCACCGTTCCCACCACCGGCCTCCTGGTGTGGAGAAGCACTTTTGTTGCCCGTTGCTCCGAGCCTCACCGCCAAAGGCCAGTTCAGAGCGACATCCAGCACATAAAACCTGAGCGTCCTGTTGGTCTGACACCAGAGCCCTGTGATCCCGTCTGCTTCCTGCTGAGGGCCAGAGGGTGGAGGTATGGACGAAGATGGGGGCGTGAGGGGAACTCTTTGCATGTCTGGCTCCTCTTTGGTTTGTGATTCATTGAGTTGAGGTTTAACTTTCCTACAGCAGGCACTGTATTGAGTAAAGGGGCTGTAGCTGTTCAGAAAGTTGCTACAGCCCAGTGAGGTTGCGGTTTTTATGGACGCGGGGTCCGATTCTTGGTGCAGGCAGCAGTGTCTGAGATAAGACTGCAACACGTCTCCTCCCTGAGCCGTGGGGGAGAAGGAGCAGCATACAGAGGAGCCGGTCAGGAGCGATCGTGACAAGCGGAGGCACACCTCACACACACTCGTGCTGGACTCTGGGAGAAGGACTGACTGGCAGCACTGCGAGTGGGAGGTGAAACTTTTGTCCGAGCTGGAGTGGTTTTTGTTTTCACAGGAATGATAACGCACAGCGATGTCTGCAACCTGAAAGACAAAAGACGCGATGTGGTCTTGAATTTGTTGAGATCTTTGCTGACACATTTGTAACAAACTACAACTGAAAGATGTTGCTCTTAAACATTGATAAATGGAGTTGCAGTTGTGTACATGGACACCTCTCTCAGGGTCGACAGAGGATAAGAAGATCTCATTTTTGTAAAGGTATATATTTGGAGGAACGAGGACTGTACAACTTTCTTGACATGAGCATCAAAACTGATGTCGCCATCAAACAAGACTCCAAGATTTACAGCTACAACTTTAACACTGACTGACTGCCAGCTTTATACAGATGAGTAGACTGTATAACATGCTCACAAATAAATCTGTATTTACAAATCTATCTCCACAGATCAAGCACAGGAAGTAACTCTTACTCCATTCCCTGCTCACCTGCTGCAGTATGGGATTGGGGCTGGACCCGAGCGGATTGTGTGGCAGGAACAGCAGCAGCGCCGGTCCTTTAGTCAGCTCACGTTCCAGGAGGCGGGACTTCGTTCCTGGAGGCTGCAGCCAGTGGAGGACGGTCTCGTGGTGTTCAAACACCCAGCTACAGATGGCCTCGGATGTGAAGTTGCGCTCGCTTCGAGGGAAGATCTGACAGAAGAAAACAATCCCAATCCCTGAATATACTCCCTAAATTACAGTCACTCATTTTCACTGCACACTTTCATGACCTGCTGACTTTTACTTACCAAAGAGGAGTTTAATCTTCTGTAAAGGTAAACTGTTTCATCGTCCTGCAGCGGGATGGCCTCGGCCACCTGTCTGTTGGTCACAACCCCGAAGCGTACAGCACCACGGAAATCTGCACCAGGAAAACAGAGAAGACTGAAAACATCCGTCCTTTATAAACTCACTTTCAGCACATTCGATAAAGCCAGTGCATACACAAGACTGAACATACAACTAACATTAATCCCTTTTATCCATCATTGTACATTTTTCATTCAAAGCTCACTCACTCTTATCTTCAGTGTTAAAATGACGAAGTTTCACAAACAAGACCATTTTTAATCCAATACTTCTTTACAAATGAACCGGCTTCAGTGCCATATGATGACTTCTTACCCCTTTTCAGAGCCTGCAGAGCAGAGGACAGATATGTGATGTACCCCGGCGGCTGAGGAGAGGAGTTGAACTGGAAGAAACCCACCACTCGAGGCTACAAACGCACAAGAGACAGCCTTTTACATTCCAAAGTATCATGTGGAAATACAGTCCTATTCAAAGAAAACACAGGTGTAATAAACACAGATTATGTAACTCAACTCAACAACAGTAAGACTTTCAGGTTATTCCGTAAAGAGAGAGCTAACGTTAGTGACTTTACATGTTTTTCTGCCAACTCTCAATCAAACGAGGACAAACAATACCTCGTGATAAGAGAGGAACTCTTTCAGCGTTGCTCTGGATGGGAGGTAAGTGAGCGGCGTGATGACTCTGAGGATAAAACTTTCCACATACGGAGCCAAAAATGGACCCTTGTACTCAATAGGCCCAAACCTGCAGCACAGAAACGTAAATAAGTAGTTAAGATGACACACAGGAATTAAACATTAAAGTTCAAGTGAAATGAGCGGCGGCACTATTTTCATACAGGAAATGCCTGAGACAAGACGAGATGGATTTTAATGTGGTAAAGCTCGAACACATCAACATCTGACACGTTACAAACCAAAGCCACTAATGCAATCATCAATGTGTCAACGTTTTCCAGCAGCCAGATTAAAAGCTCATTAAACCGCAGTAATCTTATCAGTAGAGGCAGGAATTTAAAGTCACGTCGTGCTCTTCTGTTTCATTTTTCAACATTTCAGTTTACTACAAATAACTTTGAGAGGATGAGTGTTTGTCGTCTTACCTTCTATAAAACAAATGGATGATCGGGTACTGATAGAAGCGGTTTTGCTTCCTGCATTTCCCCTGACTCCACCAACAGTTAACGGCCACAAACTGCACCTGTGTTTGAGTGAGAAACAGAGAAACAAGAGTTGAACCGTGAATTTCCAGACGACAGAGATGGTGTGATGTGTTTTCATTGTCAGAGTCAGAGCTTGATGAGTTACATCCCAACAGTCAGACAAGTACAAGTTAATATTTTATGAGCTGTATTCACTCTTCTGGTTGTCTTTCTAAGTTGACATGCATGTTTCCATGTTTGTTGCTACCTTGTCAGCGGTCATCAGTTAAGGTTGTTTTCTGATATCGAAACAGCCCTGCAGAGAGTCTGTTGTGTCCTCAGGTGTTCTGTACCTGTTTGGCCAGCTTCTTGGCGACCTGCTGCACTTCCTGCCGCGCAGCCATCGAGTGAGCACACCACGGTGCGTAGAAGAAGATGAGCGATACCTCCGCCATGCTCCTGAGACGCTCCACCTGGAGAGAAAACGTTACAGACATGTCACACACCCGACAACTGTGCAAGATTTTAGCTCCGTGTGATCACTGATTTTACCACCTGGTGTCAGTGTCTTTGAATCTCACCTGGTCCAGCTGACCCATGTAGAGGTCCACTACCGGGGCCTCGGTAGAGAAGAACCGCACCGGAGGCCGAGCTGATGCCACCACATTCTTAGCGCGGCTACAGAAAGCAAAAATTGCAAATTTAAAGTTTCCTGCATCGAACTCAACACTTTACTTTAGGTTTCACAGGCGGAGAAAGACTGCCAGAGTCACGAGGCAGGGAATGCCGACATCATTTGACTACTATTTGCTTCTCCACTGGACGTTAAGTCTGCGATGTTTAGTGCTTAAACCATTTGTTTAAGCCATAACAAGTCATTTATTTTAGAAAAACAGCTGGAAATTCTCTGGTTTGCTGCTGTAAAGATATCACCTGGTGACTTCTGATGGGCAGCCTTTCATAATTTTAAAATATGTTATATAATAAACAGCTTCATAATCAGCTGCATTAACATCATGGTTTACAGCTGGAACTATTGGTTACGCCGCCATTATTAGTTTTGTTTTAACGTTAACTTGTAGAAAGTCCAAAAATAGTACAAAAAAAAAATAAATTCAAAAAAGTCCAGTTTCCATAAGTCCAAGGTGATGTCTTCAAAATTCTTGTTCTGTATTAGAAACTAAACAATGTTGGCGTTACTTCGATAATAACTGAGGATCTCAATGATAAAACGACTCATCACCGTTAAGAATTTAATGAATTAAAAATATACTATAACCAACAACCAGTCATGGGCACAAATACAATACACAGAAAGTATCATGTAACATTACAAATACACTCCCTATAAATATATCAAAATAAAATACAAAATACTGGTATGAGAAAATGCATTTAATCACAATACACTAATGAAATCTAAAAAAATACAACACAACATTTAAAATTACTGAAATTAAGTCATTTTTTTATTTTGTGTTCGTGTTTTGTGTAGTTTATCATTCAGGTAACTTGGTGTTTACTTTATTTATGGTGTTTATTTTAACTCCTGATGTAGGCGTCTCTGACTTTGCATCAAACTCAGACCAGCGTTAGTGGTTCAAACTGTTTTTTAACGGAGAACTGTCCAGTATGACTCATATATCATCAATGATTAACCGATAAATAATTGATAAGGAAGCCGACAATCAACTTTGAAAACTGCTTAAAATTTGCTTCCATCACAATAAAAAGTCAAATTATTGACTGTTAAATCAATAATTAAAGTAGGTACTGTATACTGCCTGTGCTTGACTAATAAAACAAGTGTGATCAGGTCTACAGATTGTGCTGGTTATACTTTTGTACAACCCTTACAATAATATTACTACTTTTACTCAATTAAAAAACTTTCAACAGTTTGTTCTGGCACCAGAAACAGGATGTGTCCTGAGATCATTTGTCTGCAGTTTGCTTAAAGTTTCAGTCCTAACAGCTGTAACCTCCACAGCTGGAGGATCAGTGTGTTGTTTACTCCTGAGCTGAGTCTGTTAGTGTCTTCTGGGTCACTTTCAAACACACCTTAAGGACATCCTGGAGGGAATGACAGACAGTAAACACACTGCTGTCGGTTTAAAAGGTTTTAAACAGGATTAATCCTCTTGTCCTACAGTTCACGGCGGGTTCAGATCAGCAGCACAACATATGAAGACCCCCACCTGTTTTTTAAGTAACCAGCTCATTATAAATGTTGGCTAATTAACGGTTTGCTAATGCTACAACAACATTTATCTCCACGTAACCACCATGTTCAGTCATGAGGTCTGTTAGCCTGAGAACTAGCTCACACTGACAGACTTTAGGAGAGAAGCTGCTCTGATTGACGCTGCTGACAGTTACCTGCATGTGAATTTGACGGCCAGGACGAGCAGGACGCCGAGCACGATAGCCCCGCAGAGTAGACCCGGTCTCCGGGCCATCAGAAACAGCACCTGCCGGAGAGACTGCCGCACCCGGCGCAGCATTACAGGCTGTCGTCGGCTCTCCGTCCCATTTATACGCCCCGGGTGCTGCTCAACGCGACCATTAGCCCAACGGGGGCGGGGAGGAAGACTGGTTAGACGGGGGACACAGCTATCCTGGATTGGACATCGGTGCTGCTGGTGTGTCGGGTATTCAAACGCGGTCAGACCAACCTTTCTTCCCCACGTAGACTTTTCACTTCCGCAACAATGACGTAAGGGACGGACGGTAAAGTGCCGTCAGCGGCAAACGCGAGATTTGTGCCGGTAACATAAAGCAAACAATAGCATTTATAATCAGTTAAGCTTACGTTCTGGCGAATTTAACTGCGATACGTAACCATCATGTTTGAATTCGACCGTAATAAGTGTCCTTGTGATTATTTTTGCGTTTTGAGTCCTACGTGCTCTTGTGAGATAGTCCCTACGTTGTTATGGCGACAGCCGTTGCTGCCATGGCGGCTGGCGAACGCTAGTGGGCGGAGTTTCGACAGATTACAATCAATTAAACTTTATTTAAATAGCGCACCTCGACACACAATTAAGGCCAACTTTACAGGCGACACGAGAGCTGTTGATTACAGTTATTTTTTATCCGTTTTTTTTTCTTTCTTCTTTGATTCTCTGAACATAAAGATGACAAAAATAAATTGTGTAAATCATTATATACATATTCTTCTATGTACAGTTAATTTCACTTGAACAGTAAATAAAAAATGGTCTCTATCTTACTTGTTGTTCAGTCTGTTTTTGTCTTTTCTTGCACTATTTGGCTATTTAATTGTAAGTGTAAATACCATAAAGTAATGGCTATAAAACATTTTAATCAAAAGAAAGGCTAAAAATTTAGTTATTTTAGGTTTAAATTGGGATTAAGCCCAAATTCTAGTTATTAGTGTATTGTAATCCGTAAGGGAAGACAGATCCAGACAGTGAAATTCTTCTCTCAACTTCAAAACAACAAAACAAAATCTTACATTAATAAATACACAATGTGGAATATATAAACACATAGTTGGACTATATATATAAAAATATACTCAATGTAAAAAGATATTATTGGCATATGGCAGACAGTGTACATAACACTGAGCATGTGGAACCCAGTCAGTATATTTATAGATTCATTCAACCTGATCTTATGTAGGATTATTTGTAAAGGTCAACAGATGTAGTGAGTTAAATATAGTTGGAAACATGTATTTGTCAATGAAGGGTTGTTGTGTGTGAGTTTATAATGTACATACTGTAATTTCTTACACTTTTTATTTCATCTAAATTATTTTAAATGGCTCTTTTGTGACTTCTTCTGCATGTCACTTGTCCTGACGTGACCCGAATCCCCCCATAAAAATCAATGAAATGTCATCGTTGATCGTGAATTACAGAGCTCCTGCTCAAGTATACAAGCACACAGGCCTTTGTTCAAAAAGTGATGTTTCTATTTCTGAAGTTCAGGTCATCACATCCCAAGAGTGGATTCAGCCTTTCTTATAAACATAATAATCCTCATTACATTTAAATTGTTCAGGAATTACACCGTCATGATAGAAACAAACCCACACAACATCATGTAAAAATCTTTATTTTTTTCATTAGAGAACATTGAAACAAAATCACAGTGTAGAACTTTTAAGTGCAAATGAACTATGTAAAAAATAAAGTATTTGATTAGCTCTAACCTCCCGTCACATGACAACAGAATGCAGACAGAATGTTTTTGAACGATAAAAAAATGCGCTAAGCAATATTTGTCAGCAGAGCCAGCAAGTAAAATCTGCTATGAACACGTTCTGTTTAAAAATCATAAAAATTAGAAAAAAAAAAAAAGATCTGTTTTGGAATCTCATAAAAATTAAGAAAAACATAATCTAAGTGCAACATGGATTGTGAGAAGTTTTTGTTTTCCCTTGATTCACCTGTAAAGTCTGACGTTCCCATCAGGCTGCAGAACGACACACTTCAACATTTGACACATTTCATGATCATGTTGCCAAACCTCGCAGCGCTCTACAGTTCAGACAGCTCTGTAGGACCGAGATCACAGTCAGCCTGTCCTGAAGACCATCGTCGAAATTTAACTTACTATAAAACGGTTTCCTTCAACCAGATACTTTAACAGCTGCAGTTGTTCATTTAACTGGCTATGGATTACATGTTATTAAGACATTTTTAGTCAAACAGGTCACAGAGATCTTAGTGCTACAAAGCTGTCAGGAAACTCCTTACGAGGTCGTCCTTACTACCACCGGTGCTGGAACATGATTAATCATTTGCATAACTGCCCTCTGGACCCTTTTTAGGCAATGTGGTTTGTGAATGCACTGTGCACGCAGAGAGAGATCGCTGCGGTAATCTCTCTGTATCAATAACACCACAGATATCTCACCCGTTCTCATCTCGTTGGCTTTGTTGCTCCTACAATAGCTCAATGCCTCTTTTGTTCCACATGGCAACCCGACAAGACTGGAAGCGAGAAAACTTCCCTCCCAACAGCAAAGAAGCCAGTCTCATGTGATTTCACTGCCAAAAATAAACACTTGTCCACTTCAGCAACTGGATTTCTGGCTATTTTATTTGCTGTGATGTGTACGGCGTTAAATTGGGCGCTGACTGCATGCAGTTTGTTACGGTGCCTGTGTCTCTGGGTGCATCAGTTGCTGCACCACCAGGTCTATATTAATAATGGGGCTGAAGTACAGAGCCCAGTAGAAGAGGCAGTTGCACACAAACTGCGGGACAAAAGGCCACATGATGGCGAACGCGAACCCCTGAGATAACATCTTCCACAAGTGGTTCCACATCTTGTCCGGCAGAGACCTGAGGAAAGTGGAAAATCTAAGTTAGGTGTGTGTAGCCAACCTTTAACTAAACATTTACACATGCCTGCAACAGACATAAAAGCTTGACATTTAAATGGGCTACATGTAAGAATTGAGTATGAATTTGACAAGTGCCAAATGCTAACATATGTCACCTTTTATAAGCTGGAATCTTAAGAATTCATCCTTTTTTTTCCCCTCAAAAAAATTAGTCTAACCGATTAATTGACACAATCACAATAGTTAATTTCACATTTGACATTTCAACTAATCAATGAATCAATCGTTGCAGCTCTAGCAGATCACAACTGTTCACTGCATTCTTTTAAAAAAAAACGTCTATATTTGACTGTGTATCAAAAAGAAAAAAAAACAAAAGCAGAAACAGAAAGCTCGGTGTTCCCTCTGCGTCTACCTGATCGTGGCTCTTGTCCAGAGTCTCCACAGTGCGCAGCCTTCCAGCACAGACAGCAACATGGTGTTGACTATAATGAAGCGAGATGTCCAGTAGTGGACGGCCAGCCAGTCCCAAGCAAACTCT
Source organism: Diplodus puntazzo (assembly GCA_963678695.2). NCBI lineage: Eukaryota > Metazoa > Chordata > Actinopteri > Spariformes > Sparidae > Diplodus > Diplodus puntazzo. Next base: position 6,884,905 of record OZ023156.1, on the reverse strand, counting down.
GCTATCAGCTGGTACGGAAGCAGGAGGTACTTCACAAGAAACTCTGCCCACTGTCGCCAACTGGGCTCCAACTAATGAACACAGAACCAAGAGAAGCAGAAGAAGAAGTCATTTCAGTTTTTCTTACTCTACATTATAACTACATACAATTGTAAATGAATCATTATAGCTGTAATATTAATTATCACTTCTCATCGCTGATATTGCCTTTCTAACTATTCTAATTTTTTAAGATATTTGCCTAAGATTTTTAAGATAATCCCATAAAAAGCAACAATAAACTGATCCCGCTAACAAATATTCTGTGTATTTAAAGCCTTGTTTTTGTCCACTGATGTGTAAAAACTGTTAAGATGACTACACAGGGTGACTTATTGCTGGAAACAGTCCCAAATAAAGACACTGTTACCTCCTATTAGTGTAGCCGTTACTGAAAACTACAGTGCCGAAGTTATCCAGCCATTTGTGTTAAATTAAACAATCTATATGCAACTCATTTCTAAATATTCACATCTTCAGTAAGAACAAACTTTCCTGGGGGGGTGACACTAACAGGGAAGAGAAGATGGAAAATACTGAGAAACAAACTAAATATTTGTCAGTTTTGGTCTTTTAATTGTTGACTTGCTGACTAAAAGGTGGTGGTGAATCGATGTAATCACGGCCCCATAAAAGTATAAATATGTACCCACTGATTCTACCTCTTATAAGATTGATACCTTCTACCTGGCAGATCGCAAACTCTCACCTGCGTGTTGAGGAAGCTGCCCTCCAACGAGTGGTCGATGTTTGCGATGGCCGGACAGCAGGTGTGCAGGAAGGGCAGGAAGGTTTCCGAGTAGTCGAATAAATACAAATAGAAGAGTGTGAGACGAGGGGAGCGCTTCAGTGCGTACAGCAGGAACAGAGACTTCCCTGCGTTAGCAGCCTGGGGGAGAGTGATGGAAATACAGGAGTACAGAGAAGGTGGACGGTCATTTGGTTGTACGTGGATGAAATTAATTACCAACATGGGAAGTACTTTCAATCAATAATGCAACAATCAATACTCTGAGAAGGCTATTGATTGGCAGTGTATTCTGGGGCAGCCCAGACCTCGTTACCTTGTATTCCCAGAGGTTCTGTGGAGGTTTGACCCCCAGGGTTTTAATTCTGTCCAGTTCAGCCAGAACCGCTCGTCGGTGAGCCTGATTTTCGATGTTGTAAGGAGGTTTTAACAACTCTTCATCCCCCAGCATCAACAGCAGCCTAACGCAAAGAAATAATCACCACATGGCACGAACATAATGATCTACAGCATGAGCTGCAACACTCATTATGTACTTTAGGGGACTTTGCAGGTCTTAACCTCAACATAGAAGAATGCAAAGTTCTACAGTTGTTAGATGTTGGATAAATGTTGAATAAATATGTCTAAACTTTCTGTCTTGGAGGAGGTAATGTGTCTGCATGTTGAAATCTAGTCAAAACACATGATTTATCTACCTCCCATTGACGTTCTCCTGCTGGAAGGGCTCCCTGTAAAGCTGGGCCCAGGGACCCAGGTGATCGAGCCAGGACACGACTTCCTCCGGCGTCCAGCGAGACACAGGTTTACTGATCAAAGGGTCATGCTGGTCGACCGCACCACTGCTCCAGTGATACACCAGCACCATCACCTGGAAACACACACAGTTATTAAAACACAGTACAGTGATCACTCAATCACTGTTTACCCTGCTTATACTGCACCAGGGTGCGTTTGGTATTTGGATGCGAGGACGAGTTTTACAGGTCTGCATGGTGGCACGAATCCCTCCTAAGCCAGTCCGGTGCCAACCTGGTGTGTCTCCACTAGATTCAGTTATGTGTCTTGCATGAATCAGCCACTGCCAGTAGAGGCCACTGTATGTGTTTGACTTAACCCTGCAGCAGTGTATCAAAATAAGCACATGTGTCCTCTTGAGAACAGGGTCACTTCTAAACAAAGAACAATAAGAATTACTAAAAATAAATTCCAAAATATGACTGCCATGCATGACAATTTACCCCGACTGCCATAACATTCTGAAAAATCTAAAAAAAACTGTGAAAAAAGAATCCTATGCTTCTTTAGTTTTGCAAATAAAATGTGTCTTAATTTGAGTTTAAGGAAAGTTGAACCCAGACCAGCAAGGGACAGTTGTATATGAAATGAACCTAATATAACCAAATATTTACCTCAACATGTAAATACTGGTTAAGTTGAAGTTTCATGTCCACTTGACGTGATCAAGCATGACAGATTCTGATAGATCAGCTGGCATCAGTTAATTATAGATACAACTTAACACGTCTCAGGTTGCTGGAGATAAATGCATCTGAAATAATCTGATGCTTGCGGCTCAGGCCTCTCTTCTCTGAATGACTCGATTCAGTCATGATATCCATTAATGAACCGTGGACAAAATCAAGACCATGCTGTTCTATTTACATTCTTACCCAACAGCGCACACACACTGCCACACGGCAAAACACACAGTGACGTTGCTCCCGGGTGCCACATGGACAAAATAAACATGGTCTGTCTACATGATATGAACCGACCTCTTCAATCACGACTGCTGTGACCTCAGCAGGTGCATTTTACAATGCCATGGAGTAAAAACATGGGCACATGCAAAGACAACTCTTTAGATATTATGTATTACAAAACATCATTGATTAGCAGCGTGCCATTGCAAAGAAAGTAGCTGGACACTGCATCTTACAGACCATGAATCTAATTTACCGATCCAATAATAAAAAATTAATATTAAACTAAATGTAATTAATCTAATGAATCTAATTTAAACTAACCGCAGTTTTGCTGAATATTCGGTTTGTTTAACATCGTAGGTATTTACAGCAATTTCCTCCAAAACAACTTACAATCACTGTCACAGAAAAATATATCTATATGCAAAACTTCATCAAGAGTCTGGTCTTTACAGAATAATTTATATTATTTAATAAGTAATTAAAGCCTTGTGCACATGATTTAAAATAAAAAACATTCCCAAACATTCTTACTTTAACATGATATCATCTGGGTTACTGTGTGCCTCATCAATAAATCACCCTCACACCGTCAATAGCACCTGATATGTTAGATACAGACCATATTTGAGTTTTTTGTGGGTTTTTTTTTGCTGTTGAATACTTACAGCGACACACGTGAGTGCAGTCAGGACTCCAGAGAAGAAGAAGCCCGCTCCTTTGTGCTGGTTTGTCCTGGATCTACCCAAGTTGTCGCCGTACCTACAAACATGTAGATATTTAATGCATGTCAGCTCTTTTGCTTCAGACTACAAAAGGTATCAAATACAACAGAACAGGTCAGACACAGGGCAAGTTCATGGGGATGTCATGATCACTGTAAAATCTGAACTCGACCAGACTAGACATCAAAGTGTGTGTCTGCTGCCGGCCTAATGTAGGCACCAGATTAAAAAAAAAGAGGACATAATAAATAAATCCTGAGTTCTGCTGCCTCAGTTTTAATTCTTTATGTCTTAAAGTGTTCATCGTGAGTTAGACAATGTATTAAGAGTGCAATTCTACATTAGTAGAGTACTTTTCCAGTGTGCACTGAGCTCACACTCAGTCCCAAAGCTTTGCACAAAATCAGCTTGTATGACAGATTATATCTTTCTACCTCTGGAAGGCCAGCAAGCTGCGGGAGATTTTGGGGTTTGCCTGGATCTCTGCTCTCCTCCGCTGAATGACCTCAGTGAACAGCTTGTCAGTTGCGTCTCTAGAGAGAGAAGCATTAAGTGAAATTAATAGATTAAATATAAATCAGCTACAAGAGAACAAACTAAAAGAGGTGGTGAAAGTCTGATTGTGTTGTTTGGGTTTTTTCTTTCGATTGAGAAAGTTTTGTGGCAATTCCTCTAAAGCCACTTTCACACTTCGCTTCCTCTATCCTATGCTTCTGGTAAACAGTCAGCATGTGTCTTTCTGTGCGACACATCACAATGTCAGATCTAATTGCAGACAATGTAATGATTTATGTGTTGAATTTGACCCCTTGGTACAACTTACTCCAACATGTGAAAACACTATCAATCCTACCTTTTCACACTACAACACTGTGCACTGACTGTGTCAGACACTTTGCATCACTTCCTGATCCTTCGGTGTTACAGTAAATGCGTCATTTACATTCAAAATGTTGGTCAAACAGTTGTTTCCTGCTCCACTGATGGAGTTGGTGGTGGCTGGTTGTTTATAACACCAACTCCATAATTCTTAGTTCATATGTCCACAAGTTTCTGATCGTCTTTTCACCCACTACATTCTTGACTAATGATTAAAAGACCTTTAGTAAGTATGTGACTTCACAAAGTTGTTTTGGAGTAGTGTGAAATTGAAACCATGCTGCGCCATATAAAGCATAAACATGTTACGGTCCACATGCTGACAGGGAGAGTCTGCTAATGATACTGTGGAGCAAACATGATTCATCATTAGGCAGAGAAGCCGAAGCCAGCAGAGTGCCAACTCAGTCAGAGAGGCGCCGAACTCAATTGATCTTCAACTGTTTGTGCAGGAATCAAAAACATGCCTTTACCACAAGTCATACATCAGGATATTATTATCATCCTGTACACATGGAACTGAATAACCAGGTTTCTCTGTGTTTAGTGTAAACATCAAACTCTGAATGTGGCGAGACTCAAAACTGGGATACTAGTGTGCATGTAAACATGATCAAAATGTCACTGTCCCAGTGGAAAACAGCATTTTTGGAAGGCGTGGACAGACAGTCAGATGTTATATAACCACTAGTACCACATATTTTCAAATGATATCCACATGCAGACACAAATACTTTGTGTCTTTTGAGGTTGACAGTAGGTCTCTGTTCTCTACTGTACATGAGAGAAATGTGAATTCTGTGGTCAGAAAATCAAACATTGGTTCCCTGATATGGTGAGGCTGTGAAGAGCATACCTCAGCAGTATGTTGATTTTAGGAAAGCCTTCCCACTTCTCCCGGCACTCCGGGCACTCATTTTTGTGAGAGGACTCCCACCACAGGGCCAGACAGTGGCGGCAAAAGTTATGGCCGCAGGTCAGGGTGGTGGGGTTCACCAAGATGTCGTAGCAACAGTGACACGAAAATTCATGCTCTGAGATGTCGGTGGAGGGCTTTGACTGAGCCGGTTCGAGTATGTGAGGGGGGTCGTCCATTACTGCTCCCAGACCGTCATCTGATGAATCCCACTCCATCTGGTGCAACATATCCAAGTCTGGATAAGAGGAGCAACAAGGTTACAAAAGAATACACCAGCGATACAGCCCAGATGTGCATTTCCTTTTGGATTGTGTTTACAGATATGACTGCAAAAGAGGAGCGATTAACGTTACTGCCCATGAAAGAATGCACGCGGGAAGAGTTCATTTTTCAGTCATTCAAAAAGTTTATGGAGAAAACCAGCAGCTCCCGGTGTGTAAACTGTGTGCATTACTGCTGTCAGTTTTTATGTGCAATACCAAGGGTTACATTACTCTGTCAATATCAGTTATGCATTGTGTTAAATAAAGTATACTCAGTGTATGTATAAATAAATAGATGTTTAGTATTCTTTATGTAGGTAGATCATTTGAAAGTAGCTCGCAAACTAAAACAGAGTGTGCCTCGCTGCTCTACAACGTCTCTGTTGGCAACACTCATGTTTAGAACGCCACAAACCCCGTAATATATTTTGATGTTCCTCTGTTCTGTTGTGACAATAAAACAAACAAGTTTATTTTTAAACTGCATTATCATATTATTTCAGCGAGGACTCATAAATAACTACAAATAACTAATGTTAAGGAAATCTGGTTATGTTTTGTATTTTTTAAGATATCGGCAGATATATCAGAATATTGGATTTTTAAATCATCATATATTTGTATTGGTGTCGGCCTTAAAAATCCTTCATCGGTCGGGCTCTACTGATGAAAACTGATCATGTAATTTCTCCATTATAGGAAGAAAATGTATCTGTCTGATATGTGTCCTGCATCTGTAATACAAACCCAGTTTACAGTGTTATAAAACAGAGAAACACAGAACATTTTTACAGTCCACATAAATAATATGACTCTGATAAAAATGAATGCAGAGTTCATTTTCAAAACAGTGTTAAATATGATTATAGAAGTATATAGAAAGCAATAGTTCCCTGCAGCGGTTAGCAAAACACATCTCATGATGTTAAACTACCCGGAAGGTGTTTGAAAGTGGTCTGCAGCATTAATGTAAAGCATAGCTACATCAGTTGTGGATAAGGAGCTATGCTAGCTTGCTCCTTTAACAGGCGTAATGTTGATTGATACTGGATGTCACTGAGTACATACAAACACGAGTAAACATATGTCTGGGTGAGGAAAAGGCATACGAATCATTTTAGCGGTTAGCTAGCTAATGCAGCACTTTAAGCTGAATTTGGTTACGTTATTTTATTCACGATGAGCTGGTGTCGTGATAGCAATGGGTCAAAAACGTAGCTAATGTGCAGATAAGGTTATTTAAACAACAAACAACGAAGCCAGTCAGCACCGAAAGCGAAAACCTCACATTAATTTAGACGCTGACAGCTCGTTTGGTGTAATTAGCTAACATAGCTACTTTGCTAGCAGGTAACGTTAACTAACCACATCCTGCTGTAACTCTGACAGGATAGCTCGATGGCTACAAACGTTAGCTAGGTTAGCTTCGTGAGTAATAATTCACTGATGTTACTCATACCGAGGTGTGCAGTCGGTGGCTGTAGGACTGATGTGTTAGCTGGAGAGAAAGCAAAAGCTACCTTAGCAGTTAGTGACGCGTAGTGCTGAGTTACCTGTGCTAAGAGAGTAACTGCTAACAACGTCATCCATTAAAAACGTCAGTTTACCTGCCTCAGGAGTGGCCTCTGACAGCTGACCCGCTGGAGGATGACATTACCGTCTGCTGTAATAACTTCGTGTCGCTTCTCGTCAGTCAACACTGAATCAAACGATCTACGGAGCAGAGGAGTGTTTCTGCTTCGGTGGTTGTCACCATGGCACCCCGCACTGCTGCTGCTGCTGCTGCTGCCGTGGAAAGCCCCACGCACACTCCCGCGCGCACGTCAGCGTGTCATGCGGGTCGTCAGTGGTCTCACTCACCTGAGAGCCCGCAGCTGCAGCAGAGGAGGAAGAGGAGGACACAGGAGCTCTTCCTCCGTGATGTTGTAACGCCTGTGAGGCACAGCTGATTTCTGACATGTGGCTTTTTGAAGTTCAAAGTTCAGAGCTGATCCCTGAAGCTCTGACTCTGACAGTAACCCATTAACTTACACGTCAGGGGGAGAACATGTTGTATTAATAGTGAGTTAAGTCTCAGTGTGTCTTCAGATAGTCCTGAGTCAACATCAGAGCACACATTCTGCAGGGTAAGACATGTTATAGAATATATATATAGGTTATATAATCTGTCAAATATAACCACCAAGGGTAAAATGCCTTTTATGAGTTGTATTGGCCCTTTAAATGTATATCGACAGGTAAAAAAAATGACTGGATTGGTTATAATCTGTCAAATATAACCACCAAAAGTGAAATCAAGTGAATATGATGCAGAAACAACCTTTCAGTCACAAGGTATGAGCTGAAATCACTTTTTGGCAGGTGAAATATTGCCTTTTATTAACTGCATTGGCCCTTTAAAGGTATTTCAACAGGTAAGAAGGAGTGAGTGGGCTATAATCTGTCAAATATAACCACCAAGGGTAAAATGAAGTCAATTTGATGCAGAAACAACCTTTCAGTCACAAGCTAGGAGCTACGATCACTTTTGTGCAGGTGAAATACAGCCTTTTATGAGTTGTATTGGCCCTCTAAAGGTATTTCAACAGGTAGAAAAAGGACTGGATTGGTTATAATTTAGGGCACATAGCAGGTAAAATAATGGACACCCACTATACATTCAGAGGTATACAGCAGCTTAAAAGATTAGAATGTTAAGAGTCCATTTGGAGTGTCGGGGAAAACAAAGTGATAAATCCTAATGAGAAGAGAAAAACGGGCAAGATGACGAGCGCCCAGCAGCTCTCAACTTGAGGGGACGCAACATGATGCGAGATACATGAAAAACTAGCTTACACCTTGGTCAAAAGTAGACAGTGCTTCACTATTTGGGGTCACAAGGTTCAGGAGACACCCATTATTCCCAAATTGGTGGCTTCATTTCTGATATGTGGTGAAATGACAACCAGCATTTGTTGTTCCGACTATACTACACTCACAGAACAAAACACAAAACACACACATCACTATTGCGCTTTGAATTATTTCTGTACATAAACCTGCACCTTTTTCTCTTGCAGCTTAACATTTAATTTTATCTGCCTCAATATTTTTATTTGTATTATATTTCATTACTACCAAAGCATTTTATTGTATATAGTATTCTATTGTTGGGAATGTTCTATTCTATTGTTTTTTATGCATATTGTATACAGTACTTTATTGTTTCGTATTGCTTCATATATTTGCCTTATATTTCTATTGTATCTGTACTGAATGTAGAATAGATGTTTATTGTTTCAGAAACAACGAAACACAGTTAGCAGCTCTTTGTTTAGACAATATAAAACAACAATTAAAACATGTATTAAAAAAAGATAATAATACAATATTGATACAGCTTTTATTTATTTACTCATTGCTGTATTTATTTTATTTACTTATTTCTTTTCATATTTTACCCATTATGTATGTTTTTTACAACCTAAACTATTTTTACTGATTCATTTCGTTTTATTTTCTTTTTACTGTTTTTTTTAACCCTCACTTCAATATCTTAGTAGGATCTGGACCTGTAAGAACTTTTTAATTTGCCATTTTCTAAATTTCCACTGTCCCAAATTGGATGATGTGTGATTTGTGCCTCTGTTTTTCCCATATGTGTGTATGAGGACATGACAATACAATAAATACAACCAGATAAATAGAAATCTATCTATCTATCTATCTATCTATCTATCTATCTATCTATCTATCTATCTATCTATCTATCTATCTATCTATCTATCTATCTATCTATCTATCTATCTATCTATCTATCTATCTATCTATCTATCTATCTATCTATTTACTAATCATTTATATGTCATACCCCGTTTTGACCAGCAGGTGGCGGTATGCGCCCTCCAGCGTGTGTGAGCTGCCATCACTGACAGAAACCGCTGCAAAAAAAAACCCCACGAAGAAGAAGTGGTGGCGCAACACAGTTTAGCTAGACAGCAGCGCTCATCCAGGATAACGCCACAACTTAGCTTCATTTACTGTTCACCCTGGTTTTTCTTATGACATCCTTCAAATCTGGCGCACTATGTTTGAGGTAACGTAGACTATTTAGCCGCTATTCGCGCTGTTAATGACACTGCAAGCTGTCGTTTGTTGCGGGTTTTTGGATGTAGCTTAACTGTTATAGTTCACTAGCTAACTGACACAGTTCGTTAACCTGGAATGCAGATATAAAAAGAAGTACCTTGCTAGGTGCGGGTCGACTGGGGTGACGTTTGTTTGCAAACAGCAAGCAGCTTTCATTCCTACATTTTAACACCTGCTCTGATTGACATCAGCAGAATAGCTGGGCTAGCTCGTTAGCTGGTGACGTTTTATTGTTAAAAACTACTAGCGATGCATTCAGTGACATTAACTTATCCGGGGAAAAATGATTTATTGACTCCAGACTGTGAGGAAGTACCAGGGCCTCTGTCGTGTGCTAGTGATAGTAAAGGCAATATCAGACTCATAGACACACATTGTGTCAAGGATAATAATAGAAAGCGTAACAAAACAAGTTTATTTAAGGCAGCACCTTAATTAATTGTTGGTTTAATGCGTTTAAAATTGGAGTTCCTAGTATGTCAAAATCTCTGTCGCTTCCGCCATCTGTCAGTGGCTGCACAAAACCGACTGTTTCTTATAGACATGTTTTGTTTTTGTCTATTTTTTGCATTGATTGATTATACTTATACTTAAGTATACTTGTACTATACTTATACTTACTGCAAGAAGCTCCAAGTTTCTGATAAAGGTCAAATATACAGCATTATATTAAAAGTACTGTGTTGCTGCAGAGATGTCCTGGATCACAAACGTTGTTCTCCAGGTGTATGAGATGTCACATGTCACATCATCATGATTTTAAGTGTTTAATTAAAAGTCTAAATTAAAAGTATGATGCAAAAATGATCATTGTTACTAAGCGTGAGTGGTATCGCAATCAAAATAACTGCAATATGATTTTATTTACCATCGTAATCCATATATATAAAATGCACTTTGTTCTTTTGGATGTTATATTCTGTAATATTGTCTGTTTTTTTGTCTTGGCCATCATTCCCTTGAAAAAGTAATATGTAATGTTAATTGGACCTATTCTGCTATAACAGATAAGATATGAACAATACACCTGATTGAGTTGGCTAAAATCCAGTTAGCTTGGTTAGGATTGTTTGTTTCTGCTTGAAATGTGCAACACAAATAACTTTTACATTTATGTTGTGTACAAGGAAGAAGTGAACCCTTGTACATTGTCCACATCGCTCCAAGTTTATTGAAAAGACAAGACCTTTGGAAGGGAGTCAAATCACAAAAGACTCAGACAATTGCACGATCAATAATTGATAAAATATGTCAATAAAATGAGACAAACAAGAGCGGTTGACATCAATGGAATAAAAAAGAAACCTGGAAATAGAAAATACAAGATGGGGCACAAAACAAGTAATTTTGAAGCACATGAGTTCAAATAGGCACTGAATTTTCAGCTCGCTCACTTTGTTTTGATTGCTTTAGAGATGTCGTGCTGTCACAGCAGCCTGCGGCTTGAGATCAAAGATGTTGTTGCTTCAGATTTTCAATTGAACTTCTCGTGAAGCTCTATGAATGAACATTGCCGTGAACAATAAACACAGTGGCAACAACGTGTCAGAACGAGTTTGCTTCAGTGTCTTAGGCACCTGTCTGTAAGGTGTGAAGTAGACTATGTCAGATCTGATGTGAGGCTACAGGAGTGGAATTGCAGGACACATTCTTGGAACAATATATGAACGCCCCCATGTTGTAACAATGGGACATTTGTATTAGTCTGCTATGATGAATGTGGAAATACTTGTCTAACCTCTCCAAGTGTATTGTATCCTAAGTACGTATGAAGCTATATTTTGGCATATACCGAATTTTGTAAGTGTTTTCTCAGAATTATTTTTCAGATTAAGCTTGTGTTATTATGTATAATGTCTTTTATTTTATTGCAGCAACCCTGAACTTGTGGTTTCTGAGGATTGTTACTGAAAGCCTTAAAGATGTTGGTTTCTGAGCACGCATGTCTTTGTCTTTATTTCTCAACAGGATCCTGAACTCCAAGATCCATTGTCACTGAGCTTAAATGAAAACTATGATGACCAGAATTTGCCACATCATGATTCAAAAAAAGCACCAGCGAGCCCCGACTATAATTGTGAGACACCAGAGATTCAAGTAATCATCAAAGAGGAAGAGGAAGGCTGGACTGTGAGTGAAAATCGTGAGTGGAAAATCTTACCTTTCAACAAACTCCAATCAGACGCCATGCACACTATTACTCAATCGTGACTTTTCATGTTTTTCTTTCTGCCTTGTCATGTTAAACACAGATGAGCACTTTAGCTCAGAGGAGGAGAAAGAGGATACGTCCACACCCACTTGCTATCCCCACCTCAAAGCGTACGGGAAGGACAGCTCCATTTTACACGGAGTAAAGAGACACGACAGAGTATGCTTGGAGGAGTCCGGTGGTGCGACTCTCTACGGGCAGAGCTCCACCGCCAGAGAGGGACTGCAGAGACACATGATAATGGACCCTGATGAGAAACCTAAGATTTCCTTTATATGTGGAAAAACGCCGGGAAATGTGACTGTGTATCAGTGCAATAACACAGTATGTGAGATGACCCCCAGTCACACAAAGAACATGAAGTCCCATCAGAGTGCACATGTAGCGGATGAGTGTTACGCTCAAGACCAGAGCACTGACGTCAAACAAAGCACATCTCTGCCGACAGAAGCAGAACTACATGAGACCAAAAGATCAGCACCTTGCCAAACAGTATGTACAAACACTTGCTGTAGAATCTTTCACTTTTTTTCACTCTTAATTTGTTTTCCAGTCATTTAGTAGTGGTTTCATATGGTCGAAACAACAATGTGGTCTTCTGATGCCACCACTGTCAATGATGTGTGTGTCTTTGTGTTTGCTGGACAGGACTTGAAGCTCTGCCTGAAACTTGTACACAAACGGAGCGAAGCAGGTCGCCTTATATGGCATTTTTAGGGCTGTAGATTATGTTAATCATCTGATATCGCAAGTGTTCACTTCCTCATACAGAGGTGACATAAATCTAGCTGATTAAGAAAAAGTTTTGACTCGCAATACTCACATGAACCAGCCTCACATTTTAAAAGTAAGAGACGTTTGGGATTAGTGATGGAACGATTATACATTTTCTTAGAACGATTAGAGTCTAAGAAAATGTCCTGGTTTTACAGTTTCACAGTTATAATGTATTACCGTACTTTATTTCACAACCACGGATGTATAAAATTACATGAGCCGTTTTATTTGGATGTTTTATTTTGTCTTCACAACATTTCTTTTTTTTGGTTATTTGTTGCTGTTGTTGCCTTTTTGAAAATAGAAATCAGCAGTAGTCAGCAATGAATAGAAATATGCAAAAAGATAGTTCATTGTTCAAAGAAGTACAGTTTTTAAAAATTAAGGAGATGAATTCTGAACATCCGTTATGTTTAAGGGGACTGTATGCCATTGTTGTGATTTATAAATAGTGCAATGCTCCTTTACCTGCTTTGTTGCCGTTGTTACAAAACCATGACAGTTTGAACTGTCCTTAATAGTGAAATTGTTGCTGCATCCCTATTTGGGATTGGAATATGAAAATGTTTCGGCATTAGGACCAATGATTTTTTTGGGAAATGGTAAACAATTTATTTTTCTATTTCAAGTGTCATACTTTTTGATCTGTTTTTAGGATTCTCCGGAACGTAAGCCCCTGATGCCACATGGACTGAAGATTGCATCTGAAAACTTAGAGGACCAAACGCTTCATTTGACTGTCAGACTGCAGGCGGGGGAGGAGGAGGAGGAGGAGGAGCAGGAGGAGGAACCAGAGGAGGAACAAGATGAAGAAATTGGTGGTTTAATCAACTCTGATGGAGAAGTGGTTGAGTGGGATGCCAGTAAGTGAATCACAACATCACATTCACGGCAGAGACACGACTTGTGCAAACAGCTCAGTTTTTTTAGTCAGGACCATTTGTGATTCAGTTTCCCGAGTCGTTTAGTAAGTAGCAATAAAAAATTCAAGACATTTTTTCTCTGCATTGTTAACCAAATATATTTAAGTATCTCCAAAACAAGACTTTTTAAATGCATGAAAACTCCTACAGTCATTCTTTTGGCTTTTGCTTTATTTTGTCCATCTTCACTGTTCAATTGGTGTTCATAGCGCACAGCATTAGAAGAATACAGTATGCATTGAGTTTAACCTTACATTAGCTCTATTTTTCATCTAGAATGCAGCCATTTATTGAAACTTCAGTTTTAAAATACTGTTGTAAATGTTGAATATCAGTTGTCGTGTAAGGTATCTCTGAAACTGAGTCAACTATCCTGATTTTTATAGGAGACAGTCCTGACCGAGGCTCTGATTGCACAGAAAGTCCTCAGCCTAGCAAGGTAACTTGTCTTTTTGACACAGCTCAACAATTTTGATAGAAACGCATTGAAATGGGCTGTCGCCTTCACGTCTCTCGACACCTCTTATCGCATAGCATAAAATGGCAATGCATAGACTACTATTCAACAACGACGCATGCTTTGTACAACCTGCAGAATGAGAGAAGAGTTGAGACAATATGCGACCTTCAAATCGCTGACATTTTTTCTGTGCAGCTTTTCCAGTTTGACAAAGTGGAAAGATAGTAATTCCTTAATGAAAATGTCGTATAAAACAATGAGTTGTCCCAGAAATGCTTTTATTGTTCACCATTAATTTATCAGGTCTCCCTCAGGAACCTTCTAAAACTGTATTTTTGACTAGTTTCCCCACAGCGACTGTCTGTGAAAGTTACTGCTTTGTGTAGGGTTGAGTGGAAGTTGAAATTAGTTGAAGTCTTGCGATACTTTCATACTGTACTGTCCTTAAACTTTAAGTACTGTTACCCAGGTTTTGGGGGGTATGTTTCTGATGGTTTTTCATGATTATGTTCACAGGTTGTCATCCTGTCCGAGTCTCAGCTGCAAGGCCAAAACCAGAGAGGAAGCAGCAGTCCAACGCTCATCATGGAAGTTGAAGATGATGAAAGGGAAGAAAGCGAGGAAAAAGAGAGCGTAGCAAAGATGCCAGCTGTCTCACCCGTATATCGTGGTAAACAAAAAGTCAAAAGAATTATTGAAACTGTTAAGGTTGTACATAATAGTTATGGTCTCAGTTTTGAGGAAATCTTTCTGTACACAATGTAATCAGGAAAGAGACACAGAAGAAAGAAGAAGGCTCCAGATATAAAGGTGGTGTCGGTGGACGTCTCGGACACAGAGAAAGAAGTCCCTGCACAGCCTGGTGAGTGAAGAGATGCAAAAACAAGATTTTCAGTGTCATACATGATCACTATATACGTTTTAAGATATGCCTCATCATAGCATCAATATAAGAACTGTTTCTCTCCACTTGGTCACTTTTTTTCTGTTTTTCTTTGTCACAAAGTAAAACGAAGGGGCAGAAGAAAGAAATCAGAAGTTCCACTGTTGTCCAGTGAAGACTTGGAGGCGGAGCCAGGAAGTGAGTGTTGCTCTCAATTTTTATGGTAATAATGATTATGATAATGCACTGAATGTGTGGATTTATGTAACCTTTTTATCTTATAGTATCAAGGCGTACTCGAAGAAAGACACGATTCCCCACCATAGTGGAACCAGAAGAAGTCAACTTAAAAACTGCCCGCCGTGTTGCTCCTAAAGCTGGTGAGAAGTCCAATTCTGCTCGTTCATTCTGCTTCATTGCATGTTATATGAGCTACGAACAATTAGGATTTTAGTTTTACATCTTGCACAATGGGGTTTTAAATAAACTAAATCAGAAAGTTCAACAAATTAACACGTGTTTTCTGTTGTATGAAAAACCACTTGTGTCCCGAAGTTTGGTTAATTTTCAGACACTGTTTTAAAAGTCCAAACTGCACTTTCACGAAGTGATGAGCAGAACTAAAAAGACGTTTCCTAACAAATCACTGGTTCGCAAACATTTTAAATCTAATTTTGAATCACTTATCCATTCCCAACCCTGATACAGATAACGGTTTTGTTTTTCTCTTCCACCAGCAAAGCGACCATACAGAAGGAGGAAAGATATCAAACCAACTGCTGAAGTAGAGGGAGAAAACACAGGTGTTTCTGCTGGTAAGTGCAAATAAAACGGTCCACCAGAGTGTATCAACAGCTCGGTAGTGCAGATGCACCTAATACCATGTTATCCAGTGGTAAGTGCAGTGTGCATTGACTGCTAATTTGGGGGTTAGTAAAAAAACTACTGCTGCTTCAGTATGTCTGCCTGCAGTTAGATAAACAAAGAATGCTGGAATGCTTCTGAACGGTGAATACATTGTTGACAGGAACTGTGATTTTATTGTAAACCTCTGTTGGACTTTCTCCAGTGTTGTCTAAAGCACTCATTAAAATGGAGAAGACACAGAATTGCAGAATCATCATCGTCTTTTATAGTCATCCAAATGCAGAACAGCACCAGTCGAACCTGTTTCCTGTATCAGGCAAAACATTTTTTTTTTTTTTACATTAGCAGAAGTTTAGAGGTCAAAATACTTTTTTTTTTAAATATATGAATATCCCTGTTGGTTTGAGTCCTATAGTCATCTTTTAAATTTGAATCTTCCTTTATGTAATACCTCAATTAACACACAAATGAAGAAAACAGCAGCTATGAAAAAAAAATGAACACTATCCACAAACAATCTAATTGACATCTGACTGGATTTTAATCTGCAAGCTCATTTTGTAAGCATTCATCTAACATCTTAACTGTGTGGTTTCACGTTTCTCTTTCCCCACTTAGGGAAGAAGCGCCCTGGCAGAAAAATGGTTCGTGTTCCAATAGAAATCCCTCCGGAGCTCCTGAAGACGCCCAAAGAGAAGATAGAGTACCACTGCGCAGTGTGTGGCAAAGAATTCCCTCACGCCTACAAACTGGAGAGGCACCAGCTGATCCACACGGGAGAGAAACCGTACTGCTGCTCCATCTGCGGTCGCGGTTTCAACCAGAAGGGAAATCTCAAAACACATTACAAAGTCCATTTTGGTGAGACTGGATTGTATATTACTTATAATTTATTTACATGTACAGTTACATCCTTGAATATTTTTTATTTTATTGTAATCTACATACAAAAACATATGCCCAGATTTGTTTAAAAAAAAAAAATTTGCACCAGTTCTATCATTGATTCATTAGTCTAGCAGCCCTGAATTAAACCTTAAGTTGAATTGGCCTGTTTCCTGCTGCACTGTGGTACAAATGTCCCTTTTCCACCAACATGGAACCAGAGCCTGGTGCAAGATTCTCACATGAGCAAGCACTTGGCAGCAGTGACGAAGAAGAAATTACGTTTTTCTGGGCAAAAATCTCAGAGCAGGTTGAACGCACTCTGTTGATGACTCGTCCTGGATTACAATGGTTCTTCTCAAAAATAGTGAAAATTCAAAAAGTTTGGTTCAGGAACCAAAGCTAATTTGGTGGTAATGGAGCAAAGCAGGAAAACCAGCACGGTGGTCTACAATGTTTTTCAAACCAAGTCTTGTAAATGTAATGTGGAAGAAAAGGAAGACAGAGCAGCGCAACAGAGAATTAAACATTAATTGTACAGTGATATATTTGAAGAATAAGTAAAAAACTGGCAACTTAAAACCTACTTGGAACAACCAAATTGATATGACTACAGAACTTGGGTCATTGTGAACCACAAATGAAATCTAATAGAACTCCTACACTTTGCAGAGACTGTTGTACTTGGAGAGTAAAACATGATTTTTCTCTCCTTTGTGAAGGTCGTAAAAGCACGGTGGAGTTTGAGGATGAGGTTGATCCCATAGCGTCAGAACTCTGTGAATACTTGAAGTCTCTACCGGGGGAGTCCAGGATCCGATCATCCCTCCACTGCCTGGAATGTGGAAAAAAGTGTGATAGTCAATCAGCTTTACAAGCACACCACATTACTACACACTCAGCTGGCGAATCAGAGGTAGTTGAACAGAGCTCGTCACAGCTTCTATTCTGCCGCCGCTGTGGGATTCAATTCAACGAAAAAGAAAAGTTGGAAGAGCACATGAAAACCCACGTTAAGGAGAAGCCCTACTCATGTCCCGACTGTGGCAAGAGGTTCATCAACGAGAGCTACATACAAGTTCACCAGCGCATCCATACTGGGGAGAAACCATTCCTCTGCTCCCAGTGCGGCAGAGGTTTCCACACGGCTTCCTCTCTCAAGCTACATGAGATGCAGCACTCTGGGGAGAGACCGTTCGCATGCTCTATCTGCGGGAAGACGTTTCGGATAAACTCGTACCTGACAGCACATTACCAGACCCACATTAAAGACAGACCTTTCATCTGTAGCGTCTGTGGGAAAGGCTACTCTAGAGCGGAGGAGCTGAAGGTACACCACAGGCTTCACACCGGAGAGAGACCCTACGAGTGCGGAGTGTGTGGGAAGAGCTTCATTTACCGCCAGGGTCTGCGGCAGCATCAGCGCACACATGCTGGAAAACGCATCGGGCCAACCAGACAGCTCGGTAGACCGAAGCAGGAGGGCAGGCTGGACATGTAACAGTTGATCTCTTGATGCATTTTTTGGTTGTTAACTGTCTGAAGATATTACAGTACAAAGCGCTTCTTTCTTGATCTTCTTCCTTCCATTCCTACAACAGAGACGATTACTGTGTCTGAAAATATGCGCTACAGAGTCGGTGTGGATTTCCAAGAATAATTTGGAAGCTTACTGTGTTGTCCTTCTTGTATTCATGTTTTGTACCCATGTTTTTATGTTTACTCTTCTCTAGTAGCCCATCTGTACAATTGGAGTGCCTTTGTATCCTGCATGCCAAATACTAATATTTAATGTTAAAAAAATATGCACAATATCCCTGTTATTTTAAAATCCATGACGATGGAATACAGAAATTTTTCAGAAACATGTCTTGTTTTTTTCTGCATTTGAAATAATGATTCTGTAATTTTTTAGCAACATCTAATCTGCACAGTCAGCTCTGTGACCCCCCTTTGAAGGCATTCAAAGGAGGGTCACATGGTATTTTGGTAGTAAAGCATACTGCACAGAAACTGTATCAATCACAGATAGGTGGCAAATCATGAAAACTCATAAAAACCCAATAGTTACCATAAAACTCAGGTAGCTGTGTGAGCACTACATTTTTGCCATTTAGCAATTTTGCAAAAAAGTTCACCTCAGAGTTCGTACAAGAGAGAAGCCGCACCAGTGTGTCGAGTGTGGGAAGAGATGGTCCTAGACAGGGCTCCAACAACCATAAGGTAACTCCCAAACCTAAAGGGGGCGGACCCAGACAGCTGGAGAGTACCAGGAACTTCGACCAGGCCAAGGAGAGCTCTGACGGATTCAGATGGTGTGGACCTGATCTGGGATCCTTCTGACCACGGTAGGTGTGTTGATCAATTGACTTTACTATTGACATTCAAGCATGTGCCTATTACTCTCAAGAGTATCGTGCAGGGTGTCTGAAGATTCATGACAAGAAGCCAAAACTGCTGGGGAGAATAATTAATAATATCAGCTGGGTATTCACAGTAATCTAAAAATATAAAGGGTGAATATATGAGTCTGCTCCTCAATTATCATTATAAAATAAGATTTATTCCATATGACTAAAGTGATTGACCAAGCATGACAATTTATGAATGAATTGAAATAGTTGCTCTTATTTGGATGTGTGTCTGTTGGCAAAAAAAAAAAAAGCTGTCAAAAACTAGACTACAATGTAAAAGTAGGGCTTTTATTGTGATAAGAGACAACCGGAAGTCGTGGCACCGCTGCAGAACGGGAACTTGTTAACTATTTGAATCACTGCAAGAATCATTTCGTGTGTGTGTTTACAACAAGCTGTATAAAACACGAGAGTACAATATAATGTGATATTAGTGGGGCTTTTATTGTGATTTTTATTTTTATTTTTTTACGTGCTAACCGGAAGTCGTGATCCTACTGTACGTTGCAGCAGCTGCAGCTCGACAGGTAACCATCAGACCCCAAAAGCTGATGGAACTTCACTCATTAGTTAGTCGGCATTAATATGACACACTGTTTGAATACGATGAGCATGAAAACGAGAGAGCGGTGAAAACTATACCTCAAGGTCGTTTTAATAAACTTCTCCCGAGCGACTACTTTTTTTTTTTTTACATGAAGGGGGGCAAATCTTCAGCTGAGGTTGGTCAAAATGTCTATTGTCTTGTTAAACGTTAGCTAGCTAAATCTGCGACGGTTGTACGCGCCGAGGTGACCGTTACAGCAGATATGACGTATTTTTCTCACGCTGGGTTACGTGAATCTGTCGTAGCTAGTTATTTGTTATTGTTTGTTAGCATCTGTAGATTTGGAGGAGGGGGGCTACTCGGTTAGCTAATTGCCGAGGTGAACGCCATGTCAGTGGCTAGCTGGCTAATAACGGTTAACGGTTAGTCTGGAGGCTGAGGCGGTCGTTGACCGAGGAGCTGCGTCACCGCCGCCGCGTCACGGCTCGTCCCAGTCAGAGGTCAGTCACTGGTGTCTGTGCTGCAGGGCGCGTCTGCTCCTGGTGAGACAGATGTTATGATACCAAAGGTACCAACAGGTTAGTCAGGTAGGCTGCTGCTGCTCAACTCAAGTGACAATTAATGTTAGATTTAGGTGAAGGGAGCAAAAATGTGTCCCATCAAACTAATGCTGGAATAATAAAAATCTTAATCTTAATCTATTTTGTCACTCCTTGTACAGTTCTCCCATCTTAAGTTATCAATCATCCCCCACACTTGTGTCTCTGTTTGTTTCTATTGTTTATATTATAATGTATATATAATAGTCATTGTTTGTTTATTGTTTATTGTCTTCAATGCATGCACCTCCTTCACCAAGACAAATTCCTCGTTGGTGTAAAATCCTTCTTGGTAATCCTTCTCTGATTCTGAATCACTTACCTTTTAAATTGAATTCTTGCAATTAATCTATCTTTGTAGTGATTTTCCATTAAATTAAATGTATTCTCCAACTCCAAAGAAGAAAAACTTCTACATTAAGACTGAAATAATTCGGTTTAGTTTGATTAAAATCAGTCTATCAACAAGCTGGAATGTGTTTTAGAGAACACGGTACTTTCAGCAAAAAATTGTATCATTGCGTAAATCAAATTGTTGCCACAGACACTCAATGAATATGGGACCAGAGCAGTTAAAATGATTTGATAGTCCCTTATAGTCTAATACAATGACATTGTTTGTATTGTATTCAATAGATAGATGGATCGATAGATACAACAATTGTATGAAATCTAGACACATTTAAAACACACAAAATGAGACTGTCAAAGCAGCAACTGATAAAAACATTTTTTAAGGTGCAGTTTCTATTTTATGTTGTTCGGGTAGGTTATTGCAGAGGGAATTAAATATTCCTTGTAGATATTTTAATGTAAGGCTGGATGACCTCTTAAATAATTATGATTATTTTAAGCTTATCCAATGCTGATGATCGTTAGCCCCCTCTAATGTGCTGCTGGTCCACAGAGCAACAGTGGTTGTTGCTTAGTTGTCTACCACAGCTATGAAGCTTTTAACCATGTTTGGCTTCATCTGTGTGCATTCAGTCACTAAGCTATGACTTGTAAGTTGTCTATTTACTGACTTTTTGATTGTTGGCCTCTCCAAGGCTGTAAATCTGAGGGATGGACTCTGAAAACTCAGACGACTACGGACCAGATGTGATTCTCATTGAGGATGATGAGCAAGAAGTCGGATGCCTGATCAACTCTGATGGAGAAGAAGTGGATTACCCAGATCTCAGTAAGCATATAAATTGTAATGGCAAAGTCTGATGTGAATCACTGGAAAAATAGAGCCCCATTAATGAATTTTTAATATGTCAATATTGTGTTTACAGCTTGTTTCTGCAGTCCCAAAATGACAAATCAGACCCACTACATTTGGAGCTGCTTAATAAAATGTTTCTTAGTAAACTGCCATGTGTACAATACCCTATGCTTTCCTTTTAGAAGAAACTGGAAGAGAGCCAGAACCTGAACACAGCAGCTCCTATGAAGAGCCTCAGTCAGAGCCTGAGCCCGAGGAGCCCAAACAAGACCAGGCACCTCGCAGACCCAAGAAGAAATATGAATGTCTGGCCTGTGGGAAGGTGTTCTCTCACAACACCCATCTGCGACGGCACCTTGTGATTCATTCTGGGAAGAAGCCTTACAAATGCTTCATATGTGGACGAGGATTCACCCAGAGTGGAAACCTCAAAACGCACATGAAAGTTCACAGAGGTCAGAGAGCAACAAGAGGCTCCTTTGTCTTCACTGAGATGCTTATCAAAACCTTCTCAACTGGTTATATCACATTAGTACCTTGTTGCTTAATCGCTACATCCGTTTAAATGACAGATGAGTTATGTAGATCTTATCTTGTACTTTCAGTACAGTTTCGTTATGCCAAGAACTGATTTTATTATTTTTTTAGATATACAGCGAAGAGCCTGAAAAACTGTCTGAAAAAAATGTATGTCTTTGTTTTTCTCACAGGAGAGCTACCAAAGTGGACATTAGTTAAAGAGAAGAGTCCTCCTGAAGAAACTCCTGTAGTTCACCTGTGTGGAGAGTGTGGGATGGACTTCCCTCAGAAACAGCAGCTGGAGGAACACCGCAAGAGTCACAAAAAGCCTTTCGAGTGTCCCGACTGTGACAAGACATTTAAAAACGAATATTATTTTAAACTGCATAAACGTGTTCACACGGGAGAGTCATCTTTCGTCTGTTCACAGTGTGGGAAGAGTTGTGTCACAGCAGATTCCCTTAAAAAACACGAGTTGAGACACACTGGACAAAAGAACTTTCACTGTGATCAGTGCGGGAGGTCGTTTTCACAATCCTACAACCTGAATGTGCATCTCAAGACTCACACAGGAGAGCGGCCTCACCTCTGCTCCATCTGCGGTAAAAGTTACTCCCAAGCACGTGTTCTGAAAGTTCATCTGCGAGTTCACACTGGAGAGAAACCGTACACCTGTGAGAAATGTGGGAAGTGCTTCTATTACTCTCAAGGGTATCGAGCGCATCTGAAGATTCACGACAAGAAGCCAAAACCTCCAACGAAACAGCTGGGGAGACCAAAACAACAGCTGTTATTGGTAAATGATTAATAATATCACCTGGGAATTAACAGTTTTCTAGTATTATATGAAGGACAAAGTGAATATATCACGGTTTGCTTCTCGATTGCCATGTGAGATAAACATCTTTCAGGTGACTGGTTAAGTGACTGGCTAAGCAGTATTATAAGGCGTACAGTCACCTCCATTATTGCATAAATGTAGTGGAATACAGTATTTAAGAAAATAAATCATGATATTGTGAATTGTGCTTAATTGTATTTATTTGTTTCTGCATTTCTGTTTCTGATTGAAATATAAGTTTGGTACAAAGGAAAAAGCTTTTCTGTGTTCTTGACAAAGGGACTTAAATTGTTGTTATTTTAGTCAGAAGTTTTATTATATATATCAGGTTAATTTTTGTATTTTGATATATACAAAATATAAGCTGCTGTGTGCATTGGGTTATAATCAGCTTACGGCTAATGGAGTTAACATTACTGATACCTTTGTTTTGATGTACTTTTTTTATCCAAAACATGGTTGTCGAACCTTTTCTGTCATGCCCCTATTTGTAAGCTAAAGATTGTGAAATTATGAGCTTTCATCTTGCACATGAGAAAAAAAAGAACAGTTTGAATATTATTAATAACCTTATTCCACACATGAACATGTGTTTTCCACACTATCTTGTTAGTCTTGTTAAAATCAGAGTATTATTGGTTGTTTTTGGTTGACATTTCTGTGTTATCATAGCAGAAAGAGTACAAATAGATTTAATCACATTCATTTTGGCTATGGTCCATACATTTCTGTAACAAAATGCAACAGATAATGCAATTTTGTTCCACCAGTCTTTCATAACTCAAAATGTCTGCTGTGTTAAAGGTTTTTTCTCGGGTCGGGATCTCAGTTTCTGTGCTCAGTACTTTATTTGGTCTCAGTAAGCAGATCAGCCCAGATGTTTATTCTTCAGCCATATTTCAGGGATGAAGCTGAAGTCAGCCACAGGCTGGAAGGCTGTACCATTCTTGAAGGTAAATCAAATGCCTTTTCCTAAAACAGGTGAGTGATACGGTTAGTCTCTCACTAATATCCGGGTAGAGACCCTATCAAATAAATCATAATATAACATACATTTGCAATCCTACCAAAAGAGATGACACTGCTCTCAAGAATGTACTTCACCTTATTTACTCCCCCCTCCCCCTACTTGGTCCAACCCAGTGATTTCACTGATGATGTCAGCTGTGTATAACTGCCGGAAGTAGCCGGGCACCTCAGGTCGGATACGCCACAGTCGCACGTATAGCGGGTATGGTAAGGAGCAAAGACAGAAACTTATGGAATGTAGAACTGAACTGAGACACAATAAGTGAACTTAATGTGGCAGCGTGGACATTAAAAGCGGCGTGAATGAACTGTGATGTGCAGACCGTCACTTTTTTTAAGTGGCGGTGGGCAAATCCATCGCAAATCTCTGTGTGTCTGTGATTGGATGTAGGCAACGCCAACATTCCATTGCTAATCCTTCCGCCTCTGCGATTGGCTGTAGGCAACGCGAACGTTCCATTGCGTATCCGTCCGCCTCTGCCATTGGCTAGTTACATGCTAGCTGCGCTCACACATACAGCAAGTTTATTTGTATAGCACAATTCAAACACAAGGCAGCTCAAAGTGCTTTACAAGACCATACAGTTATATTAAATTACATTAAAAATTGCATTCAACAAACAAAAAATGGCAAACACATTTTGTTTAAAGAAGGCTTTATATTAAATATTGTCTGTGACATACCCTGCTCCAATTCTTTTATTTCAGCCATAATAATTATAATTATAAACAGGTGACCTGCAACGCTCCTCAAACTCATGTCTGCCCAGCAGCCATTACTATATTACAAATTACTTGAGGCCACGCCCATCTTCAAACTCGGTCTTCATTATAACTGATAACCTGTAAAGTCGCAGCTGGTAGATAATATTGCCTACTGCAGGAATACTTGTCCATGTTTTACCCAGAAATTCTGGGTAAGGGTAACGCAAAACTAGAGACCATTTTGCGATGGGATGCCACGACACCTGTCAGCATGTTGACATTCCAACTCAGGACTACTTTGTAGTAATTTCTCCATTACTCCATTATTGGATTAATATTGGGGTTGGACCAAACCCATCTTAGAAATCAGGCTTTATTTTGATCTCATCTCCACACCTGTAAAGTTTTTTACTGCATCAAAACAAATATGACCCAAGGCCGTAACACCGGGGGGGCCACACCCCTATATTCCGCCCCCTTAGCTCCGACCACACGCCATCTTCGGCTTCAACTACACACCCTTTAAGATTTATTACTGTTTCTTGCACAGTTGTGATGCTATGGCGATGCCATAAATCTATCCACAGACAGAGACATACAAAAACCTACCAAAACACACAGACTCACAAGTGAAAACAATGCCAGTCGACACTGCCGTGGCTGAAAATAATTGTTTCTGCAAGTTGCAGATATTTGATGGAAGTTTAGGTAAAACAAACACTTAACAGGCATTGTTAAATGCACAGTATGAGCAATACGGCACTGATGGTAAAAATAGCATGTTTTCAAAAAACGTGTTGATAATCTCTCATTATGTGTGAGAGATTATCACTACGTGTGGCAAAAAAGCATTATAATAATAATGACAATAATAATAATAATGCATTTTATTTAAAGCCACCTCTCAAAGCACTCAAGGACACCACACATAACAACAACACTACATCAAAAATCAGGAAACATTTGAACGACTGTAGTTCTGCAGAAGTATCCCAGCCTACAAATCTTGTTTTCCTGATGTAAGATAAAAAGACAAAAAAGTGACAAATCTCACATCATAATGACTTAAATATTTTTTCAGTGAAAATAAAATGTTAAAATATTTTTGTCTGCCTCACCTGTAAATCTTTTGGAACTGTTTTGCTTTAAATAGTCCGTCATTAGCAGTAACTTGTAAGTTGGTTGTTTATTGACTCTTGATTGTTTACTTTCACAAGGTTTTACATTTGAGAGATGGACCCTGAAAACTCAGAGGACTTTGGACCGGATGTGATCCTCATCGAGGATGATGAGCAAGAAATCGGAGGCCTGATCAACTCTGATGGAGAAGAAGTGGATTTCCCAGATTTCAGTAAGAAAATAAATTGGAACAAAGTGTACAGAAAGTAGCATTTACTGAGTGACAGGACGGTAAAGCTGACATGTCATCTAGTCTTGTAATAAGTGCTAACATTGTGAGACATTGTATATAAAAACAAGACATATTGTCTGGGCAACTTCTGCAGTTTATTTTATTATATAGAATTATTATACAAAGTCAGCGTAAACATCCAGCTTTATGTTTTCCCATCAAAGCTCAGCAGGTCAGTCTTATGTGAGGATGAGGGCAGAGTTAAAGAGAGATTGCCAGGAACATGATTCAGAATAAACCCTGATGTTTCTCTCGTCACTGCTGTGTATGTAAGTAAGCAACTGTTTAACAACTGTATTCTATTTACTTAATGATGGGATAACTTGTCAGTGTCGTGCTTACAGCTTGTTTCTGCTGAAGTGACAAGTCTGACCTGCTACTGTTGGAGTTACATACTACGTGTTCCTGAAGAAGTCATTACCATGTGTACACTACCTTGTGTTTTATTCGTAGAAGAACCAGTAAGTGAGCCAGAACCTGAACAGAGCAGCTCCCATGAACAGCGCCAGCAAAAGCCAGAGGAGCCAAAACAAGACAGGGGGGCTCGCAGAGCTAAAAAGAAATACGAATGTCCGACCTGTGGAAGATTTTTCCCTCACAACACCGCTCTGCAGCGACACCTTGTGGTTCACTCGGGAAAAAGACCGTACAAGTGTTTCATATGTGGGAGAGGGTTCACGCAAAGTGGAAACCTCAAAACACACATGAAAGTTCACAGAGGTCAGTGTTTTGCTGAAACTGTTTGCTCTCAATTGTTGTTTTTTAGTTATGTAGATCTGATTTACTGCTGATCTGATCTTTAAAGCCTCTGCAACGGTGATAGCCAGCTCTGTCTGCCTGTCTGGTTCTTGTGAACTTGATAGCGCAGGAACACCTGGAGAGAATTTCATTACATCTGGCACGAACGTCCACCTGGACTCAGGGCTGAAATGATCAGATTTTAGTGTTCAAAGGTCAGAGTCACTGTAACCACAAAAAACAAGTTTTAACAAATGTTTAATAGGATAAATCGATGAAGTGATGAAAGTTATTTCCAAAATGTCAAGGATCAGTTTCCTTGTGGCACAATCTTCTGCTCTCTGGCCATTATTTAACACCATAACTTTGGTCAGATACTGAATTGTGACACTAATCTCTGGCTGCCCTCCTTAAAACTGTAATGATGGGATAGATTTTCTGCTGCTGGGTGGAAGATTTGTTCTTTGTTCAGTTTGTAACTTCTTTGCAGGAACATCCAAGTTTTTCAAGCCCACTTCAGGCTCAAGTCAAAGTCTTTACTGCATTGGTTGTGACTCTTGACTGACATAGTCATAAACCACAGACATTATAAATACTAGACAGTGTTTAGGGTCTGATGTGCTGCCAACGCAGAAGTTCCTTAAACCTGCATTCTCTCTAATGGCCAGCAGAGGGCGACTCTTCCAAAATAAGTCAATATGTATGTAAGCTCATGAGAAAGTGACGCTCCTCCTCTCCATATTTCGTCTCAGTAAACAGTTTCCCAATCAGTTTAATGTCTAAAACGCTAGCTTAAAGTCACCTTCAATAAAAATGGTCGTTCATTTTGTGGATTTTTGCCTAAAACAGACATTAAGGGAATGCTTTCTGGTAGGTTACCTTGTTATTGACATGTCAGGTTTTTAGTCAGATCCAGTCTTGTCCAACCTTGCATCCAAATACGGTCACTTATGGCTCCAACAAAACAAGATGGCGAGCTACTAAAGAATGAGTCCTTGGCAGTTTGTGCAAATGTATTTTGCCCATGCAAGCCAAACCACCGATTACAGTGATTCTATTTCTATTTTGTTGTGAAATTCAATGTTTTAAATGCTTATGTGACTGTGCTTTAACAAATGTCTTTGTTTTTCTCACAGGAGAGCTGCCAAAGTGGACATTAGTTCAAGAGAAGCGCCCTCCTGAAGAAACTCCTGTGGTTCATGTGTGTGGAGATTGTGGGATGGACTTCCCTCAGAAACAGCAGCTGGAGGAACATCGCAAGACTCACAAAAAGCCTTTCGCGTGCCCCGACTGTGACAAAAGATTCAAAAACGAATATTATTTTCAACTGCATAAGCGAGTTCACTCAGGAGAGTCACTGTTCATCTGTTCGGAGTGCGGAAAGAGTTTTGTTACAGTAGGTTCACTTAAAACACACGAGTTGACGCACACCGGAGAGAAGAACTTCCACTGTGATCAGTGCGGGAAGTCGTTCTCACAGTCCGCTCACCTCCGCTTGCACCTTGAGACTCACACCAGAGCGCGGCCTCACCTCTGCTCAATCTGTGGAAAAAGTTACTCCAGAGCATTTGTCCTGAAAGTTCACCTGCGAGTTCACACTGGAGAGAAACCGTACACTTGCGAGAAATGTGGAAAGTGCTTCTATTACTGTCAGGGGTATCGAGCGCATCTAAAGATTCACGACAAGAAGCCGAAACCTCCAACAAAACCGCGAGGTCGACCGAAACAACTGATGTTAGTAGTAAATGACCAATAACGGTGAACTGACAGCAGTGTGAGATTATATAAAGGGTAAAAGTACATTGAGAACAGTTTCCTTCTCTATTAACATGTGAAATGAACATCTTCTATATGACTGAAGTGATTGGCAGAGCAATATGACAATAATTACACGTATTACATGGTGTACAGTTAGCGCCATTATTACAAAGTTGTATTGGACGTCAGTATTTACGACAATAAATCAGTATATTGTTAATTATTGTTAGTTATATTTGTGTGTCTGTATTTGTGATCACTGTATAAACTGATAAATAAGAAAGGAAGATTTTACTGCACTGATGACGAAAAAAAATCTATTTTCTTAATATATTCATGTTTTCTTTTTAGTCAGACTTTTTACATCTTAATACTCAAAATACAAGCTGCTTCATGGATTATATTGAGCATGCAGCAGGATAACAGTGTTGACATCACTTCCACCATTGTCTTTACCCAAATTATGGCTGTCAAATATGCCCCTACAAGTAAGATGAATAACTATAATTTTCTTGAAATACCCTTATCAAGAACAAAACTGCATTTAAAAAAATCTTTCTTTATAGAAGGCGTTTTGTTAAAGCAGGAAAAGCACAGGCAGATGTATAAACAGTAATTATGGTTGCATCCACTCATGAATGCTCAGTATCATGGCTGTGTCTAAGCAGAGTAGCCCAGATGTTTTATTCCTCAGCCATGTTCTTCCAGGATGATCCTGAGGCATCTCCAGGTGTGTTCTGCCACTGAGCGTCTCACCGGTCCAACCCGCTTGGAGCACTTTAAGACGGAGGGAGCTATGATCACTAAAAGAATTAAAAGTTCAGAATTAACCTGTTTCTCTTAGTGTTTTTGACCCAAAGAGTAAAAAGCTGTCACTTCAGATTTTCCCCATCAAGGGACACTCCCATCAGCAGGAGTCAATTCAGGCTGTACCATTCCTGCAGGTAAGTCCAATGCCTTTTCTGAAAACAGTTAAGCGATACATTAATTCATTATACTAGAATCCACGTATAAAAAAATTTCATCTAATCTGTAGTATGACGTACATTTACAATAATACATAAACAGATAACAATGTACATCAATTATTTGCTTAGTCAAATTTAAATCCCCCCCCCATACTTGGTCTAACCCAGTGAGTTCGCTGATGATGCCGGAAGTAGTCGGATATCTCCTTGCCGGATTCGGACGCCGAATAACGGTTATGGTAAGTATCAAATAAAGAGACCTGCTGAACTGAAGCCATGAACATGAAGTTGATTCAAAGTGGAAGAAAGCAACATGAACATCACAAACTGTGTGTATGAAATGTGACGTGCGGGCAACGTAAACACTCCATCGCACATCCTTGCGCCTCTGATGGCTAGTTAGATGCTAGCTAAGTGGCTATTTAACTGTTTGATTCAGAGAATTAAAAAACAATAATAATTATACAAAAGGTACGACTCACAGATAGCGGACAGGCACATATGTGACCACACATTTTATATTTTTTTAATGGAAGTTTTTCTTTAGATATTGTCTGTGGCAGTGGTAACTTTTAATTTCCACCAAATTATGATAAATAGATCATATTGCGAGACCTTTGCGGTCTTACACATGACTCACTGGTCATTTCTATGTTATTAATAGAGTGCTTAGTCTCTGCTAAGTTATTTCATGATGACGTTGATGAAACCATGTCCACAGATAGAGGTGTATCTCCAGGACCATGAATGTTGGCCAGGGGTGCAAAGAAGAGGAGGGCATCATGTCCCCACTTCAGGCCCCTTTCCTCAGACTGAAGTAATCACCTGTGAAGTCACAGCTGGTGACTGAAACTGCCTACTGCACGAATAATTATCCATGTACTTTAACCAGTTGAAGTCATGTTTACTGTAAGCAAACATGATGCAAGACTAGACACCGACCAGCAGTGGCATCACACCAGTCGCTATGTCAACATGTTGACATTCTTACACATGACAGGTGTAGTCATAGCTACATTATTACCTGGTACTCAGTACTTGGGGGTCAAACCACACCCATCTCCAAAATCTGTCTTCATTTTGATCTCAACTACTCACCTGTACACCATAAATCTATAGTGAAAACAAACCATTAATAAGCTCGGTTAAAGTGATTGTGCTGATGGTAAAAATGGGGACAAATGCACAAAGACACATAATAATCTCTCATGGTCACATAAGTTTTCTGTTAACTGACTCTTGATTGTTTACCTGCACAAGGTCGTTTATTTGAGAGATGGACCCTGAAAGCTCAGAGGACTCTGGATCGGATGTGAACCTTGAGGAGGAGGAGGAGGAGGAGGAAGAAACGCACGAAATTGGAGGCTTGATCAACTCTGATGGAGAAGTGGATTTCCCAGATCTCAGTAAGCAAATAAATTGGAACAGAGTAAGAGACAGAAAAAAAGCAAGACACACACCAAAAAATAAAACCCCATTTATGGTGTCATGTAATCTAGTCGTGTAATAACTTCTAATATTGTGGAACTGTATGTATAAAATCAAGACATCTAGTCTCAGGTACTCCAGTCTGAATGCTTTATTCATTCCCAGCAAAGCTCAACAGGTCAGTTTATATGAGGATGAGGGCAGAGTTAAAGTGAGAATGCCAGGAACATGATTCAGAATAAACCCTGATGTTGTGTAAATAAGCAAACTGTTTGTTAACAGTTTGTCTGCTTGTTACTTTATGAGGTCATTATATGCCAATGTTGTGCTTACAGATTGTTTCTGCGCCCTGAAGTGACAAAGCGGCTCTGCTAATATTGGAGTTGCTTATTAACTCTTCCTCAGAAAACATTACCATGTGTACACTACCCGATGTTTTTCATGTCTTTCTAGAAGAAACTGTTAGTGAGCCAGTACCTGAACACTGTGTCCCTTATGAAGAGCCCCAGGAGGAGTCTGCGGAGCGAAAACAAGACCAGGGACCTCGCAGACCCAAAAAGAAATACGAATGTCCGACCTGTGGAAGATTTTTCCCGAACAACGCCTCTCTGCAGCGGCACCTTGTGATCCACTCCGGGAAAAAACCTTTCAAGTGCTTCATATGTGGAAGAGGATTCACCCAGAGTGGAAACCTCAAAACACACATGAAAGTTCACAGAGGTCAGAGGCAACAAGAGGCTCCTTTGTCTTTAATTCTATGTTGTTGTTTGTTTAGTTAGATGCTTGTGTGCTCTTGGCTGCCCACCTTCAAACTGTAGTGATTCTGTAGATCCTGAAAATGAAGTAGTCCAAGTAAAGACAGTTTGTTTCCCACTGGAAATTTTTCTCTGGAATCAAACATTTCAACCTAGTGATGACTTCCATTTCAACAAAAAAAGCACACTTCAGGTCTGGAAATTGAAGCCAATGAGGAAGTTCCTTCAACCAGCTTTCTTTCTAATCGCCAGCAGAGGACGACTCTACTGGTTTCAGAAAAGAAGTCCATTGTATGTAAGCCTATGAGATAATGACCATATGCCTCACGTGATTTATTACCTCAGTAAACAGTTTGCAAATGAGTTTATGGTCTCAGTCGCTAGTTTTTTTGTCTATTTCTATACAGTATGATGTCGCTACAACAGGTTGTCCTTGGACTCTCTCAGATCTCCAGCTCCACCATCTCATCCTTAAATGAAAAAAAAAACAAAATAGCGATCTACAAATTCTTGTTGAATATTTCTCTGTCCATTTGAAAAAAAGGCATAAAAAAGTCCTTCCATATTAAAAATGTGGCTGTCAGAGCTTGGTGACGTAGTAAATACTGTTTGGGCCACTAGATAAACTACTGCATCAGGCAAACAAGCTGTTAACATGCTAGTTAGGTGATAATCAGTCACAGCAGAAGACACATTTGTACTAACAACTCCTTTCTCATAATAATGTGTCATCATGTGAAATTGTTTATATTAGTGGTTTAATAAAAGTGATTTACAACACAGCCTAGAAGCAAATTGTGTGGGAATGTATTTTGTCCTGGCAAGCCAATTCCCTGATTGCAGTGATTCTATTCATCTATTTGATTTTGCTCTGAAATTGAGTGCTTCAAATGTTTGTGTGACTGTGCTTTAAAATGCAAAAACCGTCTGAAAACAAATGTCTTTGTTTTCCTCACAGGAGAGCTAACAAATTGGACACTGGTTCAGGAGAAGAGTCCTCCTAAAGAAACTCCTGTGGTTCACGTGTGTGGAGAGTGTGGGATGGACTTCCCTCAGAAACAGCAGCTGGAGGAACATCGCCAGAGTCACATAAAGCCTTTCGCCTGCACCGACTGTGACAAAAGATTCAAAAACGAATACTCTTTCAAACAACATAAGCGAGTTCACTCAGGAGAGTCTTTGTTCATCTGTTCGGATTGCGGAAAGAGTTTCGGTTCAGTGGGTTCATTTAAAAAACACCAGTTGACGCACACCGGAGAGAGGAACTTCCACTGCGATCAGTGCGGGAAGACGTTTGCACATTCCTACAACCTGAACCTGCACCTGGAGACTCACACCGGAGCGCGGCCTCACCTCTGCTCCATCTGTGGAAAAAGTTACTCCAGAGCGTTTGTCCTGAAAGCTCACCTGCGAGTTCACACTGGAGAGAAACCGTACACTTGTGAGAAATGTGGAAAGGGCTTCTCTTACTGTCAGGGGTATCGAGCGCACCTGAAGATTCACGACAAGAAGCCGAAACCTCCAACAAAAACACTTGGGAGACCAAAACAACAGCTGTGATGGTGAATAATCAATATGTCACGTGGGATTTTACAGTAGCCTGATGATGTATGAGGGGTGAAGCTAAATATATTACAGCTGCTCTTCTGTTTCCATGTGAATAAAACATCTTTCATATGACTGAATTGATTGACCAAGCAGTATGATAGTAGTCACACAATATGATGTACAGTCAGCACTCTTATTACCGTACCTGTTTTAGATGTCAGTATTTAAGAAATTAAATCAGGATGTTGTGAATCATTGTTTGCATTTATTCTGTGTTTCTGTTTGTGATCACTGCATAAATAACTGTGCTACCAAGGGAAAAAGTGTTTTAGTGAAAGAACTGAACAGAAACAAACGGCTGTAACATGACTTTAAAAGATTTTCATGTGACTTTAGTCAGAACTTTTATTTTTATATCTTCATACATAAATATAAGCTCCTTCATGCGTAGGATTATCTTGAGAACGCCTGCATAATGAACACAGTGCAACAGATAATTCCATTAGTTGCACCTTTATTTGATAACTGTCATGATTTCATGTACCTCTTTTCCCAAATTTTGGTAACTAATGATTAAATATCAATCCATCACTGCTCAGGACTTGTGCGGTCTCAGTAAGGCTGCCTTTTACTCTGACAACAACAGAGTATGATCATGGACACTCAGCAAAAAAAAATAATAATAATAATAATAACACACCACTTAATCTTTTTATTGACAAGCAGTATTGATATAATACAGCTGGATCATTTGTGGCGGTGCTGGGGGTAATATGCTTATATGTCGGCCCAACCTACATGAAAATATCAACAAAAAAACATGTAAATGTGAGGAATGCACTACGAGTCCACTAATTGGACAACAAACCAATAAACAAATGCCTCTTTCGGGTCAAATAAACAAATGTGCTCCTACAAGCCCCTGGGAAAATAAAACGTAAAACTGAAGGTGTGAAGGGGCTTAGGGTTTAAAAGCGTTCCCGAAAAAACAGTTTCCTCACTAGAATGATGTGGGTAGCCAAGAAAACACTATACGGCTCGATCAGTCCAGAGATTCTGGCTGACAATTCAAAGGGAAATGAGTTTCTCAGTGATTCAGGGACTGATTCAGAATGACTGAGAGAGCCACCGCTGTGCCATTCCCCTCTTCTTTTAAGCCTTCACAAAAAGGGTGTCATCACACCGTGACTGGCTGGGAGCTTCTTCCACTCCTCAATCAGGAGCCAGTCTCCCCACCTGTGCACAGGTGATCTGAATCTCAATAGTCTTGAGGGATTTGGGAAAATCAGCCCAAAACAATAAAGATAGCAGGTCTCAAACAATTGGACTGCTACAGTTATTTGTATGTTTTTAAGGAATGCGTGTTTGCTGTGTAGTTTTAATCAATGTGATATGTGTTTACAAAAAAGATGCAGAAAACGGAAGTGCAGCATAAGAAGTTATATCCGTGGTGCTTTTATTTTGAATTTAAAAGCCGACGACCGGAAGTTCCGACACTGCTGTGTGTTGCTAGCAGCTAAAGCTAGAAAGGTTACCATCAGATCCAAACGCTTATTTAACTAAACTCACCAGTGATTCGGCATTAATTTGACACACTGTTTGAACATATTGAGCATGAAAATGAGAGACAAGTAGAAATATTGCCAAGTGGTTTCAATAAACTTCAGTCGAGCGACTACTTTTTACCTGAGGGGGAAAAAATCTATGCTGAGGTTGGTCAAAATGTCTATTGTCTTGTTAAACGTTAGCTAGCTAAGTTAGCGATGGATGTGCGAGCGGAGGTGACAGCTGCAGCAGATATACAGTGTTGTTTTCACGTGTGGCTCTGTGGTGAAATCTGTCGTAACTGTTATTTGTTATTGTTGACCAGCGGCTGTAGCTTCGGGGTGCTAATGCCAGCTAATTTGTAGCTAGTGAACGCCATGTCAGTGGCTAGCTGGCTAATAACAGTTAGTCTGGAGGCTGAGGTGGTCGTTGACCGAGGAGCTGGTCACCGCCGCCGCGTCACGGCTGAGACATCTCAATCAGAGGTCAAACACTGGTGTGTCTGTGCTGCAGGGCGCGTCTGCTCCTGGAGAAAGTGGTGTTGTGACACTGTAGATACCAACAGGTTAGTCAGTTTGGTTGCTGCTGCTCAGCTCAAATTGCAAATATGGTTAGATTTAAGTGGCTGGTGCAAAAAAAAAAAAGGAGTCCCTTCAAGCTAATGCTACTGAGCTAACCGGGCTCCTCAGTGCAGCTGCAGAACTACAGATTTCCCCGAATGCTTCCCTTGACATTAAAATCACTTAAAAGAACCGTCATCTTATGGCAGTGAACACTGTAATCAGTAATAGTAGCTTACTTGTCCTTATAATAAAATAGTATAGACAAGGTAGATTGCACATCAGGCCCAGCCAGGTTCAAAACCCCCCATCACAACAAAGCATTCACCCTGCTGAAGTGTCCTTGAGCAGGACAATGGATGTCTTCCAGGGTTGAGGCAGTGTTGTGTTGCTCATCCTCCCTGTAGAGGGGGGACATGTGACAGGAATACTTTCCCACAGAGAGCTGGTGCTGGTGGTTGAAAATGCAAAGATGGAACATGATGAAATAAAAGGACAGTCACTGAATTAGTTGTTGGATCACTTTCTACCTTTGCGATTGATTTGCCATTTTGTAATTAGCCTCTCTCAAGTATCCTTCAGGAGCTAAGAAACCAAATCTAGAGCAACAAAGCAAATTGATTCATTGAAATCATTTTCTGTCTACAAGCTGGTATTGAATATTTTTGAGACCACAACCCTTTATTTTATATATAGTGTATATGTATAATCAGTATTTTGCTATAGATTAATATTTGTTTATTGACTGTTGATTGTTCCCCTCTACAAGGTTGCATATTTGAGAGATGGGCTCCGAAAACCCAGAAGACTTTGGACCAGCTGTGAGCCTCGCTGAGGAAGATCAGCAAGAAATTGGAGGCTTGATCAACTCTGACGGAGAAGAAGTGGATTTCTCAGATCTCAGTGAGTGAATAAATCGTAAAAACAAATTCTGCACTGAGAGACGGGAAAGAAAGAGCCCCATTTATGCTGGAATAAAATCCAAAATACCAGTCGTGTAATAAATACTAACGTGAAACTTAATCTTTTGAGTTGTTGACACCGAGTTACTCAAGTATGGGTTGGTGTAAATGTAATTTCCAGTATGATAGAATTACCTTCCAGTATAATGTTACCCTCCGTTGTTTTTGCTCGGGGTTTAAGAGTCTTGAAAATTACCTTCAACCTTTGTGTTTTCCCAAATAAAACCCTTTCTCTTCTGTCTGCTCACACAGGAGAGAGTGCTATCCCTGGCATCGTACCTGCAGTCGTTCCCTCCAAGACATTTCATCAAGCCGAGAATGAAAAACCCCCGTCCCTACACAGCTGCTCAGTGTGTGGGAAAGACTTCCCCTACGCCTCTAAACTTCAGCGTCACTTACGCACTCACTCAGGAGAGAGGCCTTTCCCCTGCTCCATGTGTGAAAAGAGATTTCCAGAAAAGGGGCTGCTCATGATCCACGAAAGGGTCCATACTGGGGAGAAGCCATTCCCGTGCACTTTCTGTGAGAAAAGATTTGCTAGTCAGGGGGAGCTCAGGCTGCACAGGCGGACACACACTGGCGAGAGACCGTATCACTGCTCCATCTGTCTGAAGAGCTTTTCCCGACACTGGCATCTGAAAACTCACTTGGAGGCGATGCACTCTGAGGTTGTTGCGGGCTTCACGAGGAAGAAGTTCCCGTGTTCGGACTGTGAAAAGAGCTGTAACTCAGCAGCTGAGCTCAGAGATCATCAGAGGACTCACACCGGAGAGAGGCCGTACCAGTGCTCTTTCTGTGACAAGCGATTCGCCTTGTCAGGGACACTTGTGCGACACGAGCGTCTCCATACTGGCATTACACCCTATCACTGCTCCGACTGCGGGAAGACATTTGCTCAGCAGTGGACGCTGACGACACACATGCGAACTCACACGGGAGAAAAACCGTACAGCTGCACACAGTGTGATAAGTCTTTCGTGGCTCCAGGAGAGCTGCGGAGGCACACCAGGATTCACACTGGAGAAAAGCCGTACACGTGCGCAGACTGTGGGAGGCACTTCTCACTGGCAGGAACTCTGAGGAACCACAAACGGTCGTGTACACAGAACAAGAATGGATCAGTTACAGGCGTCGTCTCGGACCCAGTTCAAGCTGCAGTCGGTGAATCATCTCAGCAAGACGTGGTCAACCATGTCAGCTCTGAGGTAGTGACAACACACGGCAATTTCAGAATACAATCCTTGTCCTTTTTTTATGGCATGTGGTTTGATTCTTTCCTCTGTTCTTTACAGCCTCCTAACAGTATTGTTGCCTCCACTTGTTTTGTATTACCTGTTGCATAGGTGTCTGACAGTCCGAGTTTGCAGACTGAAGTTGAGCCTCATTCCTCAGAAGGTCTCAACTGTGACAAAGCAGCTCAGTGTGAAAATAAAGAGAAAGAACCAGATGACCAACCAGAGGTCGTCGCTTCCAGTCCGCCAATGAATGTAATAGTGAAAGAGGAGGAAGAGGAGGAACCTTTGTGTGGTACATAAACATGAGATTCCAGATAGTTTTGTTATAGTATTTATTAAAAGGAGCATAAAAGCCTTTGATAGTGTTTTTTAAACTCTCTTTTTTTGTGTCACTTGTGTTTCTCCCACTAGAGGAAGCTCCTGACCAGCTGTCTGGTAGCGAGGATTGTACCACACCAGAGGAAACTGAAAAGCAGCAGCAGGACAGCAACACAGAAATTAGGATTACAGTGAAGGAGGAAGAAGAAGAAGAAGAAGAGGATCTTGTCAATAGTAAGCAGAATGCAGTTATAAAACATTTCTGGACCTTGCACTATTGGACAAACCGGAGTAAATTTCTCACTCTTTCATTGTTTTACTCTCCGCTGTTTCTCTGGTGTGTGGTTTTATTTTTGACGCTTTCATTACTGATGGCCAGGCAGAAACGGTATGGAGGAAGCTAGATTTTAGTCCCAGGTTGGGGGCCCTCAACTCATTTTAGAAGCTGGATGAATTTCTGCTAGATAGAGTGCCATTTGACGTGCAGTTTGAGAGATGTTTGGTGGGCAGTCTTGGACTTTAAGCAGTTTAATGTGCTCCTTTTTCTACTGTGTTTGTCTGACAATCAAAGGTGGTTTATTATGATTTTGATATTGGAAATAAGAGTAAGTGGACTGTCACTTTCAGTTCACTCTGACTGACTCTTGGTGTCTCTGACCGACTGGTTTGAAAATGAGAACCCTGCACTTGTGTTCAGTGTTGATTTTGTGTTTCTTCTAAAGGCTCTTCAGAATTTTATATGAATCCAAAGATTCATTTAGAAACTCAAAAATAAACTGTTTAACATTGCTTCAGTCAAGGACCGGATGTATTTATTTTGATCAGTCTATGTAGTCCCAGGAATAAAAAGCAACATTTGACTTTGTCACTTTTTTCAATTGTCAGGCCCATGCTTTTAAAACAAAGAATACATTTGTACATAAAGAGGTAGCTCATCAAGATGTGACTGAAATGATTATTAGTACTGTAGATATTTCTTCAGTTGTGCCATTCGCCTGTCCTTCGTGAGTTGAGATATTTAAAGCACATTCACATGCGCTTGACTGCTGGACTTCAGACAAATGAACGGTTAAAATGAATGGTTGATAATTAGATTTTTTTTTTCTGTCTCTCTCCTTTTATCACCTTTCTATCTTATATCACGTTGGATCCCACAATCAGCTGTGTCTTCAAGAATTCAGATGGTTGTTATCATTTTATTGTCTAAAGAGAGTGTTTGAACTTATGTCATTTATTTTTCCCACAGTGTCTGAAGAGGATCACGATCACGTGTCCGACAGTGAAAAAGACAGCCCTGTGGCTTCACCTGCGAAAGACCAGCTGAATGACAATCTGACTAAAAGCTCTTACTGCTGTGGGCTCTGTGGAAGAGACTGTCACAAGATGTCTGCTCTTCAGATCCACATGCGAATTCACTCGGGTGAGAAACCTTACCAATGCACTCTGTGTGGGAAGCAGTTCACCCAGAAAGGTCAACTCAAAGGTCACTTGAAAGTCCACACGGGGGAGAAACCGTTCTCCTGCCCGGACTGCGGGAAGAGCTTCGCCCACTCGGGCGCCATGAACAGACACCGGCTCACGCACACAGGAGAGCGACCCTACCACTGCTCTTTGTGCAACAGGAGCTTCAACCAGTCCGGACGCTTGAGGGAACACGAGAAAATCCATTTTGGAGAGAAGTATGACTGTCCAGAGTGCGACAAGAGTTTCACACGAGCGTCGAGCCTCAAGAACCATTTCAGGCTTCACACGGGAGAGAGGCCGTACGGCTGCGACATCTGCGGGAGAGGCTTCAGCCGCTCACAAAGCCTGAGGCTCCACAGACGGAAACACGAGCAGGGTCAGACTGAGGATGAGTCTGCTTTCAGTCTGAGGAACGATGATTTATCACAGAGTGACGACAACTCTCCAATTAATATGTGTATAACAGACAAAAATGACTGATAATGTATTTATATAAATGATAGAGATATGTACCAGTAGTAGTATTACAATTCAAGATTTTAAGGCAGTAAAACATGAATTGTAAGAGGGGAAAAGTAAGAGACTACCTCTGTGAATAAACCGTCATTAAACCCTTTTACGTGGTGGTTCACAAAAAATGTATAAAAGCTACAATATTTAACACCCAGAATGGTGCTGACAAATTAATTAAACAGAAGCGTCAGGTGATGTTCAGCAACTAACAACATTCTCAGACAAAATGACCCAACAAATATTTCCCACAAACACAACTTTTGTAAAATCTTGGAAAATGTTTAGATGATAAATTTTAGTGGTCATATTTATTCGCGTTTGTCACTCTTTCCCGTGTTAGTTGCATTGAAAATATCGCGCTCACATTAGTATTTATGGTCGTACAAATGAATCATTAAAGGTCTGTGATTTCACATTTTTCCATGCAGTATTTATCATTGAAACTAATTGTGTATGTGGAAATTGGACTGAAGAAATATCATGTTTTTGTATCAGACGTTAAAAGGGCCAATGAGCAGTCTGGGAATCAGGTGAAACTAATTCATTAGCTGGCTGTGAACTACTGGAATGTCAAAGATTTAGCGGTTAATGAAGCGGTGGGATCGTCATGATATTCATCAGGTTCTTCTTGCCAAAACCATTTTGCCTTTGTGGGGATTTTTTTTTTTTGTTAAATGTCTGTTTTGAACAGCAGTTATTCAACAACCAAATAATGAATCAGACTCACCTGGTTGGTAGAAAAACTCTTTAAGGCCAACTAACCATTTTGAGTAAAGGTGTCATTCTCTAAGGCTGTGATAGAAAAGGTAATAACTTGAAACCGTGTAGATGGTAAATTCTGCCCAGTGCTGCCTCTGTCTTATTGTATGGGACATGTTATACTGAACAATAAAAGTATTAAAGACTGTTTTGCCGGGAGATTTGTGACTGCAGGACGAGAAATGGATGAGATATGTGAATATATGTCTGGGAAGTCAAATATTTAAGATATACATCATATATACAATGTCTTTTACACTTGTAAGATGCATATAATGTAAATACCAGAAAGAACTCTGACCAAAAGAGTTCTGACATAGAAAATCAAGAGGGTGCATTAATAGAGAGCCAAACAACAGAATATTGAAGGAAGGTTTCTAGATAAAGTGATGCATCAAAAGTATATTTTCATATGTTCTCCACCAGTATAAACCAATTATTCCTCAGTCATGTATGACAAAATGTTTTTGAAGAAGACAGTCATCCATGAAACCTGTTCACTTTCCTTCAGGTAGCCTAAACTTTTGACTACCATCACACTTGCTGTATGATTGACCAGATCTGCTCAGAGGTGGGTGGGAAAGGATACTGAAACATAATGTGGCAGAGGTAGATTATTTTTGTTAAAACATACACACTTTAAACTAGGCCTGGCCTCCTGGAGCCACTGGACTATTTGAGCTGCACACTCAATTGTTAGCATGTGGGAAATATCTATCAAAATAGACGATTAAATATTCCACTACAATAAATTGTGACTTGTTTATATTTTATACCGTTATACTACTTTAACTAATGGTTATGTGTTCAAATTTCTATCTGATATGATCAACTTTTTCCATTTAAAGCACATTTACAGGTGTTCATACTCGACTTGAGTGTTCATGTCCAGGTTTTACATGACACAAAGCTGTACCTGAAGGCAACACAGCGGCAAGAAGACACACTCTGCCCCCTGAAATGAAAATAAATATAAATCAGCGTTATCTTTATTTATTTAGACATCAATATGCCTTTATGATGTCTGATGTTTTATCGCATCACACTGTTTACATTTAAAGTTTTGTTTTTTGGGGACCCAGAATTCGTGGAGGCGCTCCTGAACCGGAAGTTTTCAAAATTACGAGGTACATGAATGTGTCCCGAGGATAAACAAACGCGCAACATGCACACTGTCGAGGTCATCGACGTCACGAGTAACTTAGCCGACACAACACCCACTTCAAGGAAACATTGATCCTTATGCTGTGTTTTAACCTGTCTGGAGAACTGTTCAGGTGAGTACTGGTGGCGCGAGCGCTCTTGTTAGCTAACGTTAGCTCGCGTTAGCTCACGTTAGCTAAAGTTACTGCACACTGCCGTTAAAGTTTAAGCTAGCTAATGCTAATAACCGTATTTCTGCAATATACTCTGTCAGTATTTGGCGAACACTTACGTTTCTATATTTACCCGGGTGCAATCAAAACGGCCAGTTATCGAGTGGTCAAACGTCTCCCAGGTGAACTTTGACATTCACATGATTCGCTATGCGTGGCTAGCTAAAGTTAGCAACAACACAGTGTCCTTTGGACAAAATGTGCAGCACTTCACGTCAGTGTGGGAGTTCACAGCACCTCAGATGTGGGGAATTATGTCATTAGAAGTGTTGTGTTTGAGACATTCACCAAGTCAAGATTAGGTTCTGCTGACTGAGGTTCATGTGACCTCGATTTGAAGGCTAGACGTGCCACAGTTAAAGACACAGCAGGATATTTATAATCTGATTATGAGCATTGGACTTGTATTGAGGTAACTGCACCTCCATGATAAGTTAATATGTCCTTAAAGTGTTTGTGGT
Source organism: Diplodus puntazzo (assembly GCA_963678695.2). Taxonomy (NCBI): domain Eukaryota; kingdom Metazoa; phylum Chordata; class Actinopteri; order Spariformes; family Sparidae; genus Diplodus; species Diplodus puntazzo. Next base: position 6,842,825 of record OZ023156.1, on the reverse strand, counting down.
CTTCTTCACTGTCCAGCTGTTGAAATGATAATTCATCATCATCATGGTAGCTCCCATAATTTATACACAGAATCTGCTTCCTCTTATGATGAAACGCTCAAACTCAACAGTCAAATTAAAGAAACTGTCATTTTCACTTCATCACTTCTAATATGCACTTCTCCAAACAACCCCACACTGCAGGAAATTTGATTTTCCATTGCACTGAACTTTGCTCTGCTGTCTCTGTCTCTCCTGTGTTCAGTCGCTCACTTTGACAAACAACATATTATCAGGATGGTGTCGTACAAGCGGTTGAACCCTGAAGATGTTCAGTTTTCCAGTGCAGTTTTGTCAGAAGAGCCTCGTCCTGTCCGCGAAGACGTTCCAGTGAGTCTGTGATGTATATTTATGTATCACCTTTATGTTCTGCTTCCTCTGATTTAACCATGCTGTCAGATCTAGAAGTGTAAATGATTGGCTTCTTAAATGATGTCTTGCTTGTTAGTCTTGTTATATTTCAAGAGCACCTGACACCATTTAAGGTTGTTGACTGCTTACGTCAGCCGGGATTTAAACAGATTCTGAGTGTCATTTTCCAATATTTTTGCACAATTTCAAGGCCAAACAGTTAATCAAGAAAATGATCAGAGATGAAGTGTTCATGACACAATCGTAACTTGTAATCCTGGTCTATTTCTGTTATGGTTTAAGACGACTATTTGGTTGTTTTAAGGTGCCAGATTAAATTTTTCTATGTTTGTAGTCAGTAAGGCATCGCTGGGAAATAGAAATAAAACCTCTCATTGTTTTCTTTGTTGGTTTCCCATACTGGAAAGCATCAGCAGTTCTTTTTTAACAGTGTAGAAGTAAAAGTCTGATTCCTCCTGATTGAAAGCTTTTTTCAGAGTCTGTTGCTGATGGGATTTCCTTGTTGTGTTTTAAGGTGCCAGACCCGGAGGAAACCTCTTTGCTTCCACGGAGGCCGTCATGCTCTGTCACCACGGGCGTTTTGGTGATTGGCTGCCTGCTGCTGCTCCTCTGTGGCGGCTGGCTACTCGGCACCATGTTCTGGCTGCACAGGCCGTCCAAAGAACAGCCACATAGACCTCCTCCACCTGCAAAATTGCCAGACTCAAAAACAGGACTAAACGACACTGCGGCCGCAGCTGCCCGCTGGGAGGCTTGCAGTTTAATCCCCGAGGCGTGGAGGTTTGATTGCTACCCTGAACGAGGGGTGGTTGTGACCAAAGAGTTGTGTGAAGCGAGGAACTGTTGCTTTATGCGTGCGTCCTCTCCGTCCTCCTCTGCCAGCCGCCCATCAGGGAGGAACGGTATCCCTTGGTGTTTCTATCCTCCGGATTTTCCTTCCTACTCGCTTGTGTCTATAAACGACACATCCGTGGGGCAGAAAGCGACTCTCGTGAGGGAGGTGAAGACCTACTACCCAGCAGACATCCTCACCCTAGAGGCAGAGATACGTCACGAGACAGATACGCGGCTACATGTCAGGGTAAGTAAACATAATGTCGTTATATTTAATAGGTCACACAGATGAAGTTTTACGTGACAAGTTTTGACTTTATACCAGTGCAGATGACTTGTAGCATCTATGTATTTAACAATGCAGCAATCTGAGGTTATTGTGAACAGAAAGCTTTTGTTGCAGCTGCTTGTCCACAATCCACATTCACAGCTCTGTCCCTGTGAACTGATGTGTCGGTGAGATATGTGTTAATCTTTTGTTTAAATTAGGTCGGTTCAAAGGTACCTTTATAAACTTTATAAGTCAGTTGATAGTCAGGTGGTTTTTATCACATCTTTATCTGGTCTGTAATTTGGTTATTAGTGTTTTTTGTCTTGTTTCTCAATCTAGATCACTGACCCGTCTAACTCGCGCTTTGAAGTCCCGATATCTGTTCCCAACGCCACCAAGAAGGCAGAGAGTCCGATCTACATCGTAGAGATTTCAAAGCAGCCGTTTGGTCTCGTAGTGAAGAGGAAGTCAACAGGAGCAGTGCTGTAAGTTTAACAGGCTACATCACGTTGTTTCTCAAGGTATGTTGTGATAAATTAATTGACAGTACAATACTGTGTCCCTGTTCAACGGTCTCTGTTAGTCTGAACACCACGGTGGCTCCTCTCTTCTACGCGGATCAGTTTCTCCAGATCTCCACCTCCCTGCCGAGTCAGTTCATTTACGGCCTGGGCGAGCATCGCTCTTCCTTTCTGCACGATGTCCACTGGAACACACTCACCATGTGGGCCAGAGATGTGCCTCCTACGGTACGGAAATTCCTCTTTTTGTCATTGCTCTGTTTGTAGCTGAAACAAGTCGGCGATTTGAGTGTAGAGGGGATGACGTCTCTGTTGTTAGACTGCAATCCCTTCTTCATCCTGTGGTAGCAGAGAGAGAGCAGAGGCAGAGGGATTGTTTAGTGGATTATGTTAATCTAGCCTGCCCGTCTCATTGATTCTTTATCTGTGTGCAGATTAGAATCTGTTGCCCCGATCGTGGCTCTGAAATATCAGTCGTGTAACTTTGCCGTGTATCGACAAATCCGTGGTGCTGTCCGTGGTGCTGAAGTGACAGACTGATTGTATTTACGTCTTTTTCTCTCTCACCTGTCTGTCTTCTCTGTTAAGATTAAAAAATAACCAACTAGTTCTAACATTTTAGCAACAGAAACAAAAATTAACTTTCAGGTGAACAGCTGCAGACATTTTACTGTTTAGTACGAGTGTGTTCGCCTATAAATGTAAATTCATTCATTATCTACTCATCCTCAGTCAGGGCTCTTCTTCATGACTTTTCTGCTCTGGATTATGGCTCGATTGCATGTGCAGCTCAGTTGTATAAATAAGGCGAAAGTTTTTCATCATAACTTTGTGTTTCTCTCCACATTGTAGGAACAGACAAACCTATATGGCGCCCATCCGTTTTACCTGGCTATGGAGGACGGAGGGAACGCGCACGGCTTCTTCCTGCTGAACAGCAACGCAATGGGTCAGTCTGCAAGTCGCCCCGATACTCTCACTTCAGGTTTCACTCTGTTCAATAACACACATTAGTATCTGTGGATTGAAGAGTTGGAAACGATTCCTACAGCGTCTCATGACATTAAGCAATTTCCTCAAAACAGACGTCCCACATGACAGTTCACCATCACGGCCGTCTGCAGTGTCAGAGAAGTGTGACTGCAGAGTCAGTAATTATCAGCTTCAAGTGTTTTATAAAGGGGTCGCTCAGAGGTTGTGTTGTCCTAAGCAGAAGGATTTGCTTATAAAGGTCAAATGTTTCATCAGATGTGATCCTCCAGCCCGCCCCTGCCCTCACCTGGCGCACCATCGGTGGAATCCTTGACTTTTACGTTTTCCTCGGTCCCGATCCGGCTTCAGTGATCGAGCAGTACGTGGAAGTCATAGGTCAGTACGTGCTTTCATTGATGCAGGAATGTTAAGATAATAGATATGAACAGCTTCAGAAGTGTGAAAACTTTATCTTCCTCCTCCTCCTCTTCTCCTTTTAAAACAGAGATTATTCATCATGAGTCACAACCACAAGCACCTACATAAGTGCTGAACATGAAATTAATTTTGCTGACAGAAAAGATTCAACACATCTTGCAGAAGATTTGTGGCGTCAAGAGTGAAAAATATCTGTACAGCCTGTTTCTGTAATCAAACACTGTACTGGATGTAATTCTGTTAGCCTGAGAGTTTGTTGAAGGTGTTAACGGTTATGTCCTCCTGCCTGATGTGCTCTTCTTCCTCTTCATACCTCCTTGTGTTCACAGGCCACCCAGCGATGCCCATCTACTGGGCTTTAGGTTACCATCTCTGTCGCTGGGGCTACAACAGTAGTGATTCTACCTGGGAGACCGTGAAGAGCATGAGAAATTATGGGATACCCCAGGTGAAGGCAGTTTATGTTGTTCGACTGTCAGTGTGGCTTGTTGAGTTCTTCATAAATGATTAATACTGTATGTGTTGGTTTGCCCGCAGGACGTCCAGTGGAACGATGTCGACTACATGGAACATTTTCTGGACTTCACTTTTGACTCAGAAAAGTTTGCCACGCTGCCTGATCTGGTCAAAGACCTTCACGCACATGACCAGCGCTACGTCATGATCCTGGTACACAGGAGATTATATTTGCTTTCGCGTGTGTGTGTGTGTTGTGTCTGATGTGGCGCGTTTGTGTGACGGCTGTGTCTCAACCTGCAGGATCCAGGTATCAGCAGCTCACAGCCTGAAGGCTCATACTGGCCGTTCGATGAAGGGCTGAGGAGAGACATTTTTATCAAAGACGCTGAAGGAAAGACACTCATTGGGACGGTGAGACAACTGATCCTGTGATGATTAAGACACAGTTACAACCTCCCTTCTCCCCTCTGCTGTCAACAGGAAACATTAAGGGTGGTTTCTTATTAAGATTCTCCATCTGTCCCTCCAGGTGTGGCCTGGTCTGACAGCATATCCTGATTTCTCTAACGAAGTGACGCACGAGTGGTGGTACGACAACCTTAAGAGGTTCCATGACAAGGTGCCATTTGATGGAGTTTGGATTGTAAGTATGGGAATCACTAACGATTATGATAATCAATTAATCGGTTTGAGCAACCAGATTCCAGCTGTTTAAATGTGAATATTTTCTGGTGACGGTAAACTGAAAATCACGTGATTGTGGACAAAACGAGACATTCGAGGACTGATTGACTTTTTGCACAATTTTCTTGTTTTTTATGGACAAAACAACTTGAAAAATATTTGACAGATTAATTGACAATCAAAGTAAAATTGAAAAGTTGCATCCCTACTTTCATGGCTCTCTCTCCATTCAACATCTACTACTTGAACTTTGTCTTGTTTGTTTTTAGGACATGAATGAGCCGTCAAATTTCCTGGATGGGTCGACCAACGGCTGTCCATCAAACAGTCTTGAGAATCCTCCTTACACACCCGGTGGGAGATCTCGTGCACACATCACACAACCGACATCACATAAACACGATAACAGAGTAGATCATAAAATGTTTTGTCTCTTCTCTCTCAGGTATACTCGGAGGTTTGCTGAGAGCCAAAACCGTGTGCGCCACTGCACAGCAGAAACTGTCCGTACACTATAATGTGCACAGCCTCTACGGACTCATGGAAGCAAAGGCATCCGCAAGGTCAACACCTGTAACACTCTCACACACGCACAAATGCAAAACAGATATAAAATGCTAAACACATGAACAATCTTCTGTCTCTCCGGTGTGTCCACTCCTGTGCAGCGCTCTGAAGCGGATTGTGGCGAAGAAGCCTTTTGTCATCTCTCGTTCCACCTTCCCCAGTCAGGGGATGTACTCCGGTCACTGGCTGGGAGACAACAGGAGCCAGTGGAAAGACCTGTACACGTCTATAGCAGGTGAGATCATTCAGATACATTTATCAGCTGAGGCGAGTATTCAAATAACACATAAAAACGTTCTCACACATACAGAATGATTATTTATTTATTTTAATTCTGTTTTAATATATCTGACCTGTAATAACACATTTAAAATTAGTTTATCTTAATCAACAAAAGAGCTACTTCATCCCTTTAATCATAACTTTAAAAGCTCGATTTGTCATATTTGTATGTCAACAATGAAGTCGTCGTTGGTAATGTGAAAGCGGTCGCTTGTGGTGAATTTCCAACAACTCCTCTGAGCTTTTTGAACACGCTCGACGTGAAGTGGAGTCTTTAGAAATGTTTCGTCTCATTATTTCACCTGCACATTTGCAGTATGCTTCAGTTTCACGGCTTCCATCAACCCTGCAGGCAGATATTTTCAGTAAAAATAGCAACTAGCTGGTGAGCAAAGTTCATTCCAGCTAAAAAGCTAAGCTAAAGAAGCCAGTGTTTTTAATGAGAATGTCAGGGGATCAGTTGGACAAAAACACGACTCCAAATGATCGCTAGTGTTGTTAAATAACTTTATCAGCTGATAATGTGTCAGCTTTGTGTCTTCTGCTTCTCAAGTAGCCAAAATAAACTGATACAGTATTAAGTGACAGTTGCTTTACTGCCATGTTGTTCCTCACGAGCCTGCATATTTACAGGATTTATGACACACTTATGTTGTTGTACAGCTGCAAATTTGAAGGTTGTGCGATTCTAAAGATCTTCATTACAGTTAAGTGGCAGCTACACACGTTTTATTGCACGGACTGCTGTGTAATTAGTCTGTCAACTAAAGTACAATAAGGAGGAGCAGTAACGCCCAGGCTGATGGGTTGTTATTAGACTTCTGTCACTAGTTTAATAATGATTCTCTGTCTCAGATTCTCAACTTGTCGTCACTTTATTCTCTCTCAATTTCTCTCAAACTTAATCAAGACTCTTATCAGCATTTCATCCTGGTGTTGTCCACCTCTGTTCTGTCTCCTTCAGGCATCTTGACCTTTAACCTTCTGGGCATCCCGCTAGTGGGAGCAGACATCTGTGGCTTCGGCGAGGAGCCGCAGGAGGAACTCTGTGTCCGCTGGACGCAGCTGGGAGCTTTTTATCCCTTCACTCGCAACCACAACACCATCAACATGAGGGTGAGCTCTCAACATCACTTCCTCCAGTGTCACCAATGAGTTAAAAAATAGTCTGGAGCTGAAATACTCCAAGCATTGTAGTACCAACTGAAGTTACACCATATTTATTCTGTTTAAACTTGCAGCCTCAGGACCCGACAGCTTTCAGCCCTCTGGCTCGTACAGCCATAAAACAGGCTCTGCTGCTGCGTTACTCTCTCTTCCCGCTGCTCTACACTCTGTTCCATCACGCACACGTACACGGACACACTGTCGCACGGCCGCTCATGTTTGAGTGAGTAATCCTGCATGTTTTTATCTTGATCTAATCTGTTGTTTTGGCTGCACTGGAAGGATCTTTGACATATATATATATCTTGTATGTAGGTTCCCAAAAGATATCAAAACCTATGGGATCGACAAACAGTTCCTGTGGGGGAAGAGTTTACTGGTGACACCAGTGTTGGATCCTAGAGTGGACTATGTGGAAGGTTACTTCCCAGAGGGTCTGTGGTATGACTACTACACGGTGAGACCTACTACCAACATTCAGCCCTGTACACACACACGCAGATTACAAAGATTTAAAGAGTTTGCTAACAGACACATGTGTTCATCTGCTTCAAAGGGCGAAGCCGTGCGCAGTAAGGGCGAAGAACTGCGACTCGACGCACCTCTAGATAAGATCAATCTGCATTTGCGCGAGGGCTCTGTTACACCAACGCAGGTAAGCTTGGTGCATTGTTCTTGTTTTTCCTGAATTATTCTTAATTTCTTCACTTACACCTGCCAAACTGGTGTACCAAACTGTCTTCATGTGACTGCTGCATATCTACAAACCAACCAGTCCGAAAAATTATGCAAAAAAAACATGCAATGAATAGAATAATGCTCCTGCTATAAACTTACGAACCTCACATTCTCCTTGTTTTCAGTTTTCTTATTGAAATAGAAGTACCACTGTCATGGCAAAAGCTTCTTTATCATTTTGTGTCACTTTCAAAACCTGAGGCGGTGAAACAAGATGATGATGTGTCTGTTTCAATACATCTGACAAGCCTCAAAATCAGCAGTAACTTGATAAGAGAGAGGAGCTTTGGATGTATTTAAGGTCTTTAGTTAAAGTGTCAGTTTCCCTAAATTCCCATTTTCTTGCTTTCGCTCAGAAGTATTTAGGAATGCATTGACAACAGATTTGGTTCCATCAGCTGAAGTTTTGAGATGCATCTCAAACTCCTAGTTCCTCAAAGAAAGTTCCTATTATCACACATTTTTCACTCCTTACGTCTGTTTGTTCAGGCGCCCAACCTGACGCTGTGGGTAAGCAGTGGTCAGCCGCTTCATCTGGTCTCGGCTCTCTCCGACGACGGCTCAGCCAGTGGAGATCTGTTCTGGGACGACGGAGAGAGCATCGACACCTACGAGAACAACCAGTACGCCTACATCGTCTTCAACGTCTCACAGGTGCTGATTTTCAACAAGTTCTGCCTCAATCTGATTCTGATTCAGTTTGTGATTAACCACATTTCAGACAAACCTCTTACTCAACCACAACAGCAGCGCAGCCCTGTCGCACGTCTTATTTTGAAGCAGTACTCGCTCAAACGTGTGCAGTGATGTATCTAACACTCATCCATCTGCCTGATTACGTAGAACGTGATGACATCGGAGGTGCTCCGGACCCACAAGGAGGCCACATTCATCACGGTGGAGACGGCCTCCTTCTATGGAGTGAAGCAGAAGCCGAGCAGAGTGCTGGTGAACTCCCAAGATGCAACGTTCACCTACGGAGCCAACCAGGTGAGGTTGGGGGTGGGTCAGCAGAGAACGGACAGACTCAGACAATTAAAAATAAAGTGTTAAACGTCCCTGGTGACCAATCACATGCACCAAAACGAGATTAAAAGTACAATATTTAAATCTGGAACCTGGAGGTATATATTGATATGTTTTCTCTCCTCTCTTTCTCTGCAGGTGTTGACAGTTGCTGATCTCGGTCTCAACCTCAGCCGGAACTTCACCATCAGCTGGATGTGATGAATCGGATCTTTTGTTTGTTTTTTAATCAGTGGTTTTATTTGCTGTTAGCTTTTTTTTTTAAATCACAAGCTGGCGTGCAGTGCAGCCTTTAAGTGTCAGGACAGTGATGTTTCTGCGTGTTTTGGTCTCTGAGCTCCAGAACGTTGTAGGTTACAGAGAATGATAACTGAGGTTAGAGTGTTTTTTTTCATTAGGTGGACAGTGGAGACATTTGTATCTTTTGGGAGCTCTCTCATAAAAAGAGCCAGAGTCATTGCTTTCATTTCATAGCTAATGTTCTGGAGCACAGAGAAGAAAAAAGTGTAGGTACTGTGGATTTACTGAGGTCAAAGGTCGAGTTTGTGTTAATCATATTTATAGGGCAATGTTTTAAAAAAATGGACTGGAGCATTTCTGTGTAAGTGAACAACAATATGCAGTCGATGACCTACAGCTTTAAATATCTACAACGTAATTTAATGTCCAGTAACTTATAGCTGAACTGTGACCAGACTTTAGTTCAGCTCATAGATCAAATCCCCCTTTTTTTTTTTTTATTCTCACCAGCGGAAAGACGACGTGCAATAAGTGAAAGAGACGATGATCTGCCTTCCTGAAAATGCGTCTGAATAGAGTTCAAGATGTAAAAAAATAATGTGCTCGATTGCTGTTTACAGCCTGTTTTTTTTGCACTACACTGAAGTATTGTAAAGGTGGATGCAGGTGCCTTATGATTCCTGTTTGTGCCCGTTTTCAGCGCTGAAGACCAGAGTACTGCTATGCACGAGGACTACTTGCATAACTAAAGAGTATAATAGACCAACCGTACAAACATTTTACTGTGAAGTCTCTCAGCACTGGTTTTCTGACACGTCTGACGGCAGAATTAAAGGAACCACAGGTACGTTTCACGAGCTGGTCGAGTGACGATTTCAATGAAAAGTTCTGCCTATATTTCTTGCTTATATGTGCTTACATGATATGACCGTGATGCTGTGAAAATCTGATTAGAATCTATTGTTTTGCACATTTTTTTTTAAAGAGCAGATAAACTATACCAGTATGGTTTGTTGAAGAAGCCGTCGATGCATGTTGTGCTGTTGAAGGGAAACTTCGCCAAACCCCCTGAAATATTCTTGAGCTTTTAAAGACATCGATGCAGACTCTATATTTTACTGTTGTTTGTGTTCGGGTCACTGAAATTGTGCAGTACTTTATGATGAATTCTTGTGTCTAATTTTTTGTGTAATTGCTTAAATTTAATTAAATGAACAATATGAGAACTGCTGGAGTTGTAGTGGGTATATTCTATTTAATGATAAGCGTCTTTTGGGCATCAACAGGTAAAGAAAATGGAAAAGCTGATGTCTTTTCTAAAACAAAAACAAAAAAAGAACATTAATTTTGAGCCCTTTTATGATCCATTGGTTTAATTTGTCTACATTATACTCTGATGAGAGGTGCTGGAGCACGTCTGCCACTAGAGGACACACTTTCTCAATTCTGCAAAGATTGTTGTGGCTAAAAAGATAAGATTTTTTTTTGTATAGTTGTCTGTTTTAAGTGTTGATAAGCAGTGGGGTTTTTTTTTCAGGTCTAAGCTCCAATTTAGAAAGATTTGGGAGAAATGTGAATGACAGATTATGTTCCCTGCCACTACAACTCTGATCAAAGCAGCGTATTTGATCAACAACAGGTCTAAACTACTTAATAACGAAGAATGATCAGGAACCAGATTAGATTACAGACAGTTTTACCATAGTATTAAAATACGGCCATTTTATCTCTTACTACGTGTCATTCTAGAGTGAATTACAACCTTTGTAGATTAAGAAATGATAAGATGTGTGGTTAATGTTTACCTTATTTTACTGCAGTTGCTCTTGGAGCCATTAAAGTTCACATCTTTGTGTGTGTTGGCCCAAATAAACAGACTTGTATCTGATATTTTCCTTCTCTTAAAGACCCACTTTCAGTCTAAAATGTGTTTCTGTTTCTCATCCCTACAGCTGACTGTTTGAGCTTCATAGCTTTATAGTCGGGCTGCAACGGTCTGACATTCAATAACCAACTTAGAAACATTTTTAACGACATTACAGGATTTTCCCCCCTTTTTCTTAACAATACTTACATGGTAGAATTCAATACAGATGACAAGCAAATGCACACGTTATGAAAACCGTCAGTTTTCATACCACTGTTCATACCACAATACTGTGTAGGATGATGGATGAGCAGAGTTTGACACTAGGAAGCTGTTTTTACATTCAGTGCTGAGTGTAAATTCTCTCTGTGCTCATTAAAAATCAGATTTCATAGACCCAAATTGAAAATAATCCCAGTCCAATATTCAGCAAGTGTGACGTGGAGGCTTGAAGCCTGGGCACATACAATGAAAGTAACCCTTACAGTGAAGTAGGAGACATATTTTGCCCAGCAGTTGCTGCACATTTGCAAAAAGATAAATATTTGCATATAAATATTTTTAAAAAAAGAGACATAAGGCTCATTTTCATGTTCGTCTTTTTATTTAGTGTTACTACTAGAAGAGGTTTAATGCTCAAAAACACATCAGTTTTCTCAAACTGTCCACTGCTGCAGCTCTGTTTTCCTCCTCTGTTTTAGCTCTGTCTCTTTAAGCCCCGCCTCCTCCTGATCTGATTGGTCAGCTCACACACGCCTGAGCCAGCACAGCTTAGTGTCTCTGGTGTTTTCAGCCTTCAGTTTGCTTCACATCTACTGTGATTATAGGGGTAAATCATACAAATGTGTGACTATGTGACACAGTGTGATGTCACAAAGTCACAGGATTAAAGGCGGGACTACTGACGTGACGTTTCAGGAGCTTCAGGCGCTTCAGGCGCAGTGTTTTCTCTTGAAGAGAGGAACGGACTTCAGGCTTTTTGAATTTGCAACACCTTTTACATGCACAAGAATCTGCTGTGTATAATAAACTAAAGGAGAGGAACAAAATAGGTCTCCTTTAATATGAAAACGTATTGTATTTGTAGCCTTTTAATGTGTTAATACATGTCAGGAGGGCATCTTTAAAACGTATATCACATCGTCCTCCTGTTGTCTTGACAGCAGAATGGATTTTGACTTATTTTTACTTCTTTCTCTTCTTTGTCTAAGTGTTTTCCTGCCGTCAGCTCTCCATCCCTCTGCAGCCTCGCTCTTCTCTTTCTCTTTGTGTGTGTGTTTTTTACTGTCCACCATTTTAACCCCAGGGGTCACACAGATAGACGAGTCTCAGGATGTCTGTCATTAAGATATGAGGGGGTCATCCGAGGATTGCGGCGATAAGCTTTTGCTTGCCTCTATAAAAAAAAAAAATACCGCTTCTTAGTTTTTAGTTTGAGCTGCTCTCCTTAGAAACTAACCAGAAACAAGCCGTAAACTGAAAGAACCACTTCAGCCAAGAACTTTGACTGGATCTCATGAGTCATGACAGCAAACAAGTATTAAATTGTCCTCAACACACACACACACCACACACACACACACTCCAGAAAGTGAAAGCAACCAACTCGTCCTATATTCCCCCCTCTGATAGCACGGTTGAATTATCCTTCCCCAACCGATGGACTCTATAGATAGACGTGTTTTTCTTGGCTCTGTGCGAACGTTCACGGGCTAACTGTTTCCAGATGGCAGCTTGTGGAAGGGCACATATATCATTCAGCGGAGGAGGAGGAGGGGAGGAGAGAGCAGAGCGAGGGAGAAAGAGCAAGCGGGGGTCTGTCAAAAGCATTCTGCTCTACTGACGAGGGCATTTCCTGTCTGGATTTGGGAGGATTAAGTATTTGTGCGTGGGGGGGTGTTTGTATGGTCGGCATGCGGGAGACGTGGGGGACAGAGTGCAGGACTTCACAGGGACTTCTGTGACAGGGGATTCTGTTCATGTTTGATTTGAATAAACGCGCTGCATTGGAATGAAAACAGAAGTATTTTTTAAAAAAAAGCAAAAAAAAAAAAGTGATTTACTCTCAGGGTTTACGTGTTCTTCTTGAGAAACACTTACCGTTGCCAGGAAGCGTTTCAGTCGGGGTGTTCTGAGGTTGCATGTTTTGTGAAGTTGAGTCATGTTTTTCTAGCTTTACTTCATACTTAAAGGCTCATATTGTGCTCCGCAAAATAAAACATGTTGGATCATTTTGAGCAGATGTTTATCGAGAGTCTCGGGGGTCATAAAAAGCTAAAAGCAGCTTCTTTGTTCCTTTGTCTTTCTTTTACTGTCTGGGTGTTTTTTTTTTTTTTTAATGCGTTTACGGTCTCAAGCCGATATAAACAGTACAACACAAACTCCTCCTCAAGAGTGTGCGTGCTCCTTGTTTATGTGCACTTATATTCATGCCATCAGTTCTGTGAAGTCAAGTCAAGTTTTTGGCGAGTTTGAGGATCAATTTAGATTTTGGTAATGATTAAGCGAAGGAATGTCACACATGGATGATCGTCTGAGTTTTGCATAAACTCATTTACAAAAAGGGAAAAAGAGTCGTTTCAAAAAACAAGACTAAAGTACAGCCAGACTGGCAACTCTGAGGCTGTATTCAGGCACAGCGATACTTCGAGCTACACGCTAACGTTAACCTGCTAACATGCTTACAGTGGCTACGCTAACATGTTAAAGTTATCATGTTCACACTTTAGGTTTGTTCCATAAACGACTCAGTCCCCACCAGGACCTGAAGAGTGCTGCTCAGCCTTGCCTCCAATCCGACACGGTGGCCACTGCTGGTATTGCAGCGAAACTCTACTGAACATATTCTACGGCTGTGTCCAAATTCAGGGTCTGCATCCTTCGAAGGACTCAGCCTTTGTGGTCTTTGAAGGCGAGTCCTTCAGAGAGACCTTGTTAACCATGTCAGCCGTTGTTAAACGGGACGGTCTCGCCTTTGGAGCATTTCCTGGTTGCGTCACCAGATGTTTTACCCTTACGTCATGATTTCTGCCGCTCAGGCCCGCGAAAGTGACGATCTACGCCACGTGATGTCGCCATTTTCTCTCTTTCTTTCTTCTTTTTCGGGGGCTCAAAGAATCTTGGGATATGGGAGGCTGCGAAGGATAGTAGCGGTGCATCCTCCAAAAAGAGGGAAAAGAAGGCTGCATTTATAGGCTGCATTTGGAGGAGCCTTCGAATTGGGACAGCCTTCGTGCGGCGTTGTGCGGCCTCCAAAGGATGCAGAGCCTGAATTGGGACACAGCCAATGAATCGCATAACCAGGAAGTAAAAACAGGGCCAGAAAACTCTTTTTGGTGCATGCCAAGCCCCCAGGAAGAGCGCCAGGCTTTGAAACCATCTTTCGTAAGAGCCAAACTGTGATGCACTGGGGCCCAACAAGAACCCTAACCCAACTTTTCCCAAGAAATTAACTTGTGAAAAAAGTATCTTTAAAACTGTGGATAAATTTTTTTGGAGCGTCAGCAGAAGTCTTTGGTTGGAGGTTGAGCCATTTTTACATGTTTACAGCCCGTTGTAAACAAGGGTTTATATTATTTTAAGGCTTCTGGTTTTGTTTAATTTAGGGCGCGGGCGCTTTATGTGACAGCTGGCCACTGGCTGCCTGGCGAGCTGTACCGGCACCAGCACCACGAGTCCACCTCTGCCAGTTCCGGATCAGCCGGTAGTTTGGCGGTATCGTGCAAAGATGGTGACAGCCACTGAAATCTGTCTGTTCTGATTTTGTTGGTTTGTTCTGACTCTGAGCTTCCTCGGGGGAGACGTGTGATTACTTCAAACTAATTCTATTACAACTCATTCAATATTGAGACCTCATGGTAGCCAAAAGGGAAAGTCGGGATCAGTTAAGTCTGCAGGATTTATCCTCTGGGGACCATGATGCCACAAGAATACAATTTTTGATCAAGTTTTGCAGGTTCCAGTGTTTTGTGTTACACTCACTGGTCCGTGTTTACCCTCCACACCTTCAGCCGTCTTCCTAAAAGGTGTAGTGACGTCTGCTGCTCAAATATTTACCCTGTTATCAGATTTTCTTCTCTTACTTTCTCTTTCTTTGGCTTTCTTCTCCTTCATATCAGCTGCAGTTAAGATCTGTGTGTGTCATATAACTGTTAATCTTAAATCTAACAGATTTCTCCTCCAGCGACAGATTCTCACGATGGACCAAAGCTTTAATTCATCATCGCCGGTTTAACCTGTGTCCATCGAGTCCATCTGTGACGCAACGAGAACCGTGTGACCAGTGTAAATATAGAAAAAACCAGTTTGACCCCTGACACACACACACACACACAGGGAGGAACATGATGATTCAGAGCGCGGAGTAGTGTGTGAGTTTTAAAAGAAACGTCACTGTCACTTGTCTGAAGAGGAAGTTCATGCAAAGGGAGGACCACGACACGATCACGTCAAACTAAACCCATCTGACTTTACGGGACGTTTTAGAGGTCTCAGTGTGTCGACTCAGCAGAAAAACCTCTTCAGGGTTGAAGGTTTGAACACACCCGACAGTGATGTCACAGTGTGCTAACAACTACCAGGACTGCAGGTCAACCACACACACACCATGATGAGTATTCACTGCTGGATGTACAGGCTTTATTTGCCCCGTTGTGTGACACAAAATGGAAGTGCACGGTTGAATTTCACACATTTGGCTGGACAGATTGGTAAAATGATAGTTGGTGGAGCAGCGGCACCGGGGTTTCAGTCCGACCCGTGGTCCTTTACTGCGTGTCGTCCCCAACGTTTCATGCCGTTTCCTGTCATCTCTGCAAACCGTCCTATGAATAAAGTCATGAAAGACCAAACAAAGACTTTAAAAAAAAGAGGAAAAACTCCTTAAAGGAAACAGAAAATTGAAGATTTTTGTCCAGAGTTTGACAAACTGTTTACCAAAAATTTAAATATTGTGTTTTTTGTTTCAATATTGGTGACCGTCTGTGTGACAGAAACACGTCTGTGGCGTTCTATAGAAGATCACACGGTGGCGTTAGAAGCACCAGCGACTTCAAACTCCATTCTCGTTCCCACGTGGCCTCATTTTCCACCTAACTTACTTTAAAACCCGCAGATTATTCTGCCGACACACCGACATGAAACAGTAACAGAAACAAGCCATTAACACTAAACCGAGGAGTGTTGAAGCAAAGTACTGGATCAGTGTGGATCACTGAAACAGTCGAAACCAGCGAGGCCCTGCACCTGAGCATGTGTGCAGGTGTCAGGTAGCTCTGTGAACAGACACCACCCGCCCACTTCAACACACCCTGCTGCCAGGACAGGACGGGACAGGCCGACTTATACCTGGTGAACTGGTTCCACAGATTGTCCTACATGAGCTCCTGAAATAGATCCACGACGTTACATTTCACACAACAGCAGCAGCTATAGACGCACTGTCCTCGGGTGACTCAGCAGGGAGGATGTACCCTCAGTTTCACTTTGTGGGGATTTTGAGGGGGAGTTTCGATGACATGACTGCAAACAAATTACACATGCTGGGTTTTTTTTTTTTTTTTAGAGGCTAAACAAAAGAAAAACTCCAATAAAATCCCAGGAGGAGTACGAGCTATAATTAATACTTTGGACTTTGATAACAAAGATGTGATCTTATCACACACACACACACACACACACACACACACAATGGTAAACTGAGCTCCACCCATGCAGGTGTCACATCCACGCTCTCACTCAAGAAAAGGTGATTCCCTCCCACACACACACACACACACAGGCACACACTTCCTGGATACACCGTGTGTCCAGGCTGCTGCTGCTGCTGCTGCTGCTGTGGAAACTTTCACAAGTGTGTTGTTGCTGTTGGAGGAAGAGAAGGAAGAGGAGGAGGAAGAGGAGGAGGAGGAAGAGGGGGGAGCTCCGTCAGCCTACAGCCGCTCAGCTGCTCTCACAGTCGGATCGGATCAGTCCGGGACCTGAGCTCCAGGATGTCGGCCGTGAAGGCGCTGCAGCAGTGGTGCCGGCTCCGGTGTGAGGGCTACCGGGACGTGGCCATCACCAACATGACCACGTCCTTCAGGGACGGCATGGCGTTCTGCGCCCTCATACACAAACACAGACCGGATCTCATGTGAGTACAGGACCAGACCAGAACTGAATGAAGCGTGCGTGTGCATGTTGCCTGGCTGCTTCCTGGCTGTTTAGGGAACTGAGCGCTCGGTTGTAGGTTTCAGAAGTTGTTTGATGAAAAGGGGACAAACTTTCGATTCACGGGTCTGCAGGAAAACCAGGAGCAGGAGCTGAGCTGAGGATCTGTGGAGACCAGAGACTGAAGGGGGGCAGAAACACAGTTTACCTGACAACATGTGATGTTTTTCTAATGCCTGTCAGCACTGTTGCTAAATATTTATATCATCCAGTGGACCTGAGACATCAACAACACTCAGTCTCACGTTCTCATTGGATCAGTTAAAAAAAAATCTAAGACACAACTAATTAGAGCTGATAATATATCAGTTGGACATAATTATCAGCTGATATTGGCCTATGACAGATGTAATGCGTTGCCGTCGTGAAAACTTTTCTTTGAATTGAATATCATGCAGAAAAATCATCGAACCATCTGCCATCTGTCGTCAGTTGGTGCCCTAGCTAATGTTGCTAACGCCAGCTAGCCTACATCAACGCTAACTTATTTTCTTCTTGTCACAAAATACAAATTTGAGTAATTGTTTTGATCATCTGTTAATTTGTAGGTTGAGATTAAATGTCATTAAATTATACAGAGCTGTCAAGAAAAAAAGCTTTCAGGGACTTGGGCGGAAAAAGTAGCATTGCTAATGCTAATGCTAAAGCTAGCTAGCAAACTTTGACATCTTTTCAACTGTTTAAAATGCGGTTACAATGTCAGCCTGTCACAAAACACAATTATTTTGATAATTTGCAGGTTAATATAAAATGCCATTACTATGGAACAATACAGGCTGTGAGCTGCCGATAAAAAGCTTCTGTCATCTGCGCAACAAACTTAACATTGCTAATGCTAACGCTAAAGCTAGCTAGGAAACTTTAACGTCTTTTCAGCTGTATTAAATGCAGTTACAACATCAGCCTATCACAAAACATACATTTTAGTAATTTTTTTGATATTTTTTTAATGTGTGGGTTGAAAATGTCATTAATATGGAAAGGTAAAAGCTGTGAGCTGCCGATAGAAAGCTTTCAGGGACTTGTGCGGCAAACTTAACATTGCCAATGCTAATGTTAAAGCTAGCTAGCAAACTTTAACATTATGGCCTGGCAATAAAAAGCTTCCGCTTCCGTAAAATAAGACATTGCCCTTTTCTGCTGTAAAGTGCACCATGACTTGTTCGGCAAACTTAACATTGCTAATGCTAGCTAGCTAGTCCTGGAGGGCAGTGCTGCATCCTGGTCAAATATTGTAAATAGAAACAAGACATCTTTGCGCCTTTTCCACGATTCTTGATTGCTGACGAGACACTGATACCACGTGATACCAACGGTCTTGTACTTACGACCCACAAACTTTGTTAGAAGCTCGAACCAACCAGAGTTCTTACACGGAGACAGACAAAAACAATTATTTTGGACCAGAATATGTTAATTCACAATCATAATAATATTTTTAAATGAAAAAAGATATGTCTGTTCTGCATCTGTATTACAAACTCTGTAGATGTGTTATTTTTAAATATGATTCGTCTTTATCGTAAACAGTATGACCTTAAAGTTTATTGTAAAACTGTAAAATATTACCTCATATCTGTTTCAACATTGACCCCAACAATCATGTATCAGTCGGGCTCTTTAATTAATTGCCATTAATATGTTAAACTTATAAATACTGTTTACCTTATTGTCAAAATGAACCACTTCTGAATCAATGTTAAAATTTAGACACCACTTATGTATTTAGGTGTGACCGTTTATCTGCCTGTATGTGGTCCGACCCGCTCCGTCACACTAAAATTGAAGATAGTGAGTAACAAATTGTACATCTGTTCATCTGGATACGTGGCTAAGCGGTCGAGCCTGAATGGAATCAATCAATTTTTTTGCTTCCAGAACAACCACATATTTTGCATACTTCGGTAATAGCCTACTACATTGAGAGCGATCGGCCTCTTCTAAGAAAGACCACTTCGCTTTACCTCTTTAAAGAAATGCTTGTAGTTATAAATCAAAGTTACACAACAAACCTTAGCTGCTCCTGAGACCTCATCCTGTTTAGGGCTGCGACCAGCGATGTTTATCATCACTGAAGGGTCTATTGTAATCTCAACACATGTCCCGTGAGTCCATGGTGATGTCTCAGCATCGCTTGTTTTGTCTTACACAACCAAAAGAAATTTAATTTACAACGATATGAAAAGGAGAACTGCAGCAAACCCTCACATTTCAGAAGCAGGAGCTGGTATGTGTTTGTAATCTTTGCATGATAAACATCTAAAAGGAGTTATTAATGATCCAAATTCTGTCGTCTGATTTTTTGTTTAATGACAAACCAGTGAATCCACTAATTGTCTCAGCTCTTCCAATCTCTGTGCTCACTGTTATTTATTATTTGGGTTGAAGGTTGTGCAGTCGGAGCTGAAAATCCAAGTTGAAATTGGATCTCATACAGTTCGTCTCTCGCGCCTTGATCAAATGTTTGTTACTCACTTTTTACAGGAAACTAAAAAGGACATGCCTTTTTTTTTTTTTTTTTTCCCCTTTCAGGACTGTGTGATAACTCCTGGGGAATTTCCAGCCGGGAATAATGGTTAATATTTTGTACTTGAAAGCTGCAAAGTGGCGCAAGATGCTCTGAATAAGATCTGTCAGCGTCTAACTTTGGTTTGATTTTTTTTAAATATTCCAAAGAACTGACTCATCGTCTCTAGCTGGACATTGGCCAGTTTCACACAGAGACGCCTGGTTTTGTTCCAGCGAGGCCATTGTGGCTGATAGTTTCAGTTTACTAGGAGACGCGGCTATTCCGGTCTCCATCCCTGTTTTTACCTGCAGCCATATTTCATGTTTAAATGGGCTGAAGCACTAAATAAAGGTTAAAGTTAAAGTTAAAGGCCTCAGGTCACTAAATATAAACACTTGGAGGCCTGTGATGAACGCAGACTGAGCTTTCTGCAGAAGTGTCGCTGTTATGACACACTGACTGCAGACATTTGACACTATGTGTAATGTATTGACAAGTCATGCTGTCAGTGTCACGACATACGTTGTTGTGCATGACTAAATAGCACATGTCGGGCCTCGACTGTCTGTAAACAAACAGATGAGGAAGGGAAGTTGGATGAACTCGTGTTTAGTTACTCATTTTTTTTATCTCTTCTGTTGCAGCGACTTCGACTCACTGAAGAAGGAAAATGTCTACGACAACAACAAACTGGTAAAACATGTTTACATTCTGGATTTTGACCTCTGAACGCTTTGAATTTCTTTGTCCTGACAAACTCATGTTTCCTGTTTACACAAAGGATTTCAGTATAAAAGATTTCGAAATCTGATCATTAATCATCCAGTTAACAAACTTGGTCAAGACTGAAATATTTCAACAACTACAGGCGGGTGTTTCCGAACAGACAGGATGAATCCTCATGACTTAAAGGTTCCTTGTGCCGTTCTAGACCCTAGGCCATCGTCACTGATCAGCAGGTGGCGGTAACATGCCGAGATATGCTGCAGTGCACCAGTGTAGGTAGGGAAGAACAAAACTCAAGCTAGCAAACACTTGCTGTGTCTCAGTTCAGGATCTGCATCCTTCGGAGGAGCATTTGAAGGCCAATTACGTCGTACGAAGGCTGTCCCCATCCAAAGGCTCCTCCAAATGCTCCTTCTTTTCCCTGTTTTTGGAGGATGCACTGCTACTATCCTTCGTGGCCTCACATATCCCAAGATTCTTTGCATGCCCGAAAAGAAAGAAGGACAGAGAAAATGGCGACATCGCATGGCCAGAAATTGTAACGTAAAGGTGGAACATCTGATGATGTAACCAGGAAATGCCCCAAAGACTAGACCGTCCCATTTAACAACGGCTGACGCAGTTAACAAGGTCTCTCCGAAGGACTCGCCTTCGAAGACTGCAAAGGCCGAGTCCTTCGAAGGATGCAGACCCTGAATTGAGACACAGCAACAGAAGTCAACCATGCTGACTCTAAAGACCATTTCAAATGTTTTTTTGAGAAAAGAAATGCATTCAACACATTTGTCAGACCTGATGAAAACAGATAATGTGTGTACGTTTAGCTGAAAGCACCACTGTGCCGCCAGCATGACTGTTGAAGTCTTGTGTGGATAATCTGAATTTATAATTACGTTAGATCTTATACAGCACTTGACAACAAGATTAGTTGCAAACCGGAACACAACCTCGTACCGAAAAACAATTTAAAATAGATTTTTTTGTAAATATCTGTACAATACCTTGGTTCGGATACATAAACATGTTTTAAACCTTCTTTAATAACCAAAATACACCAAACTGTGCAGGGAAAGTGTTAAAGAACTTGTTGGATAAAATGTCCAAAGTTAAGTTAAACTTAAGTTAAGTTTGCTGGTTTAGATAAAAAAATATCTGATCATAGAATAAATAAACAAGACTCTTTTCATACTTGACACGATGCTGTTTATATATTTGCTGATTAAATATCAGAAAGCATCAACGTTCATTCTCGACCTTTGGAAGTATTTTTGATGAGCTTTTCTAAAATCACGATCCTCCTAAAAGCTCCGACTTCAGACGTCACTCTGGGCTACAGGCATGTTTTGCTGTCCTGACATTTTAAAGACTAAATGATTTATAAATCGATCCAAACGTGCAGCTGATCAGATGTGATGGACAGTGAAAGCAGCTGTTACCTGCTGCAGCTTGCAGTGGCTTCAGCGTGTCTGTTGGCTCTGGATGTTACTTCAGCAGCTCATGTTGGGTAACGGGGAACTTTCAACATCCCGAAGCGTCAGAGTTTGAACGTAGTTAAGAGGAGAAGTCGCTGCCAAAAGACGGGAGTGTTTAAATCTGGGCACTTTGACGTTGGCTGGTTTGTTGCATTCTTTACTTTTCATTCTCTTCCCGGAGCTTCGTTATTTGGACTCTGAGCTCTGGGACTCACACAAACTCAACATCACAGACTTCTTTTTTTCAAGTAGAATGAAAAACCTACATTAAACCGTGATTATGTGACACGATTCATGTTCTTAACTGAAACAAAGCTGAAACCGCAGGCCGGTAAATGAAACGATAATCTGTAAGAGATTAAAAGGGCCATAGGGCACAGCAGAGTAAACAGTGTTTTTATGGCTCCGCTCATCGTCTGATTACTCATTAAGTTCGGCCTCTGCTGCTCGCTGGCCTGTCTCTGCTTGTTATTTTCTTTCTGCTTCCATGGAATCGCTGAATGGGGGATCCAGTTTGGAAATTCCTGACACTCAAACGGCTCTTCAAACACACGAGGCGTAGATTCATTCTGTGAATATACCGTTTCAACAAAAGCAAGAGATGCACAATAGAAAACACGGGTGAGATGATCGTCTATAATAAAATAGAGAGGCCCGCAGTGAGAAAGAAAGTAAAAAGGATCAACATCCATCAACAGTCTTGTTTTCCTTCAGAGTCTAAACATGCTGATTTTGGCTGAAACTCTCTTGAGAAATGAAGAAGAAAGAACACTCTAGTAAAATAAAGCTGAAGAAAACACAAGAGAAATCTTTCTGTGGGACACTCACTGTTTCAAACATGCACTTGAACACTAACATCAAGCAACAAAGTCGCTGTACAAAGTGTGTTTGAACGCAGAGTTTTTTTTCATCTGGGCCTCACAAAGTCAGACGGTGCTTTTTATGTGATTTCATCGGTCCATTTCCGTCTTTTGGCCGCTCGGCCTGGATTCTAAAAAAAAAAAAAAAAATCCACCCTGAGTTTCTCCCGTTCTGTTGGATAAAGTCGATGTTGTTTGCAGGCCTTCAAGGTTGCAGAGGAGGAATTGGGGATTCCAGCTCTGCTGGATGCAGAAGACATGGTGGCTCTTCGGATTCCTGACCGCCTCAGTATCCTGACGTATGTCTCGCAGTATTACAACTACTTCCACGGACGCAACCCGAGTGAGTATCAGTGTGTCCAGTGGCGTCTCTGCCTTTTGTTCCCTTCTCCCATATCGCACCGGTCCAAACTTTTATCTGTGTGCTTGCTGCAGTTGGTGGTATGGCAGGAATAAAGCGCCCGGCAGAAGAGCCGACAGGGGAACCGTCCGGGAAGAAGAACCAGCCGGTGACGGCCAAGGTGTTCCCCCCGTCCAAACCTGCCCGAGAGAACAGTCCTCCACCCTCCTCCAACATCACGAGGCCCGCTCCTTCCCCAAAACAAAGCAGAAATGTCAAGCAGGTAACCTTTACTTCCTGAATGCTTCACACACAACATTATGAGTCACATTTAAGAGTCCAGGAAGTGTAGAAAAGGCTCGAACACATTAAAGTACCAAACTGCTTTTACAACACCAACAAATATAACCGACATCGTCTCAGATCAGCAAGTAGTTGTTGTCATTTCCACCTTATTAAAACCTTTCTCCTCCTCTCCCTCTCCTCTTCTAGGACGTTCTGGTTGAGAAGTCCAAGCAGACGGGCACCTTAAGTAGCAAATGTGCGTCCTGCAACAAGCACGTTCACCTGGTGCAGCGACACCTGCTGGACGGGAAGCTCTATCACAGGAGCTGCGCCAAGTAAGAACCCATGAAAATGAACGTGATCGCAGATGATCCACATAAATGTGTTCGGAGTCGAGAATGAAAATCAGTGAATGCATTGATAAATCTGAAAAAATCGGCACTAACTTGTGCTTCCGTCTTTCAGGTTGCTGACGCCTACAAACACATCTGCACCTTTCAGAGATTTACCCACAAACACCCCAGCTCCCAGATTCACTCCTCTACCAGACGCCACAAAAACCAACACAAGTACTTTCACCAGTACTCCCTCCGGACTGGGACCATCGTGGCTGACGGAGAAACCCAGCACCACCCCGAGCTTCTCCAGCACCTTTTCTACTCCGTCTCCCTCCCGGCCTGCTTCAAGTCTCTTTTCTGCTGCTAAAGACACTCAGACATCTTTGGTCTCTAAACCGACACCTTCACGGACCGCTGCTGAGTCCACCTCCACCTTCACCACCACCACCACTACTGTCACGCCCAGGCCCACCCCTGCTCCTCGCTCCTCCACCACAGCGGCGAAGACTCTGCAGTCCAAGCTCAATTTCTTCAAATCGGATAACAACGCTAACAATGAAGAGAAAAAAACCGCAACCGCCTACATCGACGTAAACAAAGGGACGAATGTGAGCGACAAAGTCCAGCAGGCCGCAGCGGGTCAGGCTGTGACTGTGCTGGTGAACGTTGGAGGCAGAAAGGAAGCGAATGCGAGCTCGAACATAGGCGGAGATCCAGGAAAGGTGGGCGACGGCGGCAAGTCGAAAGCATCAGCAGCAGCCTTCATCTCCAAGAAGCTGACGGAGGAGAACAACAACAACAGCAGTAAGCCATCGTGGACAAACGTGGCGCTGAAGAAAACTGACAAGTGAGTAATTGAACGCCACACAGACAGACAGAGAGCTGCTGTGGACTGACCTCTGCTGGTGATCAGCAGCACTTCAATGTACCACACAAAGAAGGTTATTGGAATACATTTCCACTGCATATTGTTCAAGAGAATATTCAAGATTAGTTTAAATGTTTTTTTAAATTATCTTAGGAGCCATAATTCAACTGTGTGCGTTAAACTACAAGAATTATGTAAGAAATAAAAATGTAAATCTGGATGAAAGTGCAAATCCCACTTGGCAGAAGATACTCATTAGGTGGAACTGCATATTTCAGAATAACATATATTTTATGATTTGGATTATAATTATTGATAAATTATTTTGTCACATCTTAATGTTGAAGCTGGTAAAGGCGGCTTAACTGCTTTTTGGTTTATTTGCTTGCTAGAATTGGAATATTTTTTATCTGAAACTATAAGATGACATCCTAATTAATATGCTGACGGTATGTTTTAATATTAAACTGAGTGTAACAAGTAACTAAAGTTATAAAATAATTAACGTAGTGGAGTCAAAAAGTACCAATTTGCCTCTGAATTGTAGTTTTGTAGAAATATAAAGTAACAGTTGTAAAAGTAAAAACTACCTTAACATTGTACTTTAGTAAGTGTACTTAGTTGAAAATGTATTTTTTCTTCTGAAATCATGAACTTGATGGTTAATTCAGTTGAGCTGTGTTTGTGTTTATGTGGCTGTCGCGTGTGTGAAGGTCATAAATAACCAGCGTCTTTAATGGCGCTGATGGGGATTTTAATAAAAAACGAATACGATTTCTCCTCCAATCAGACCTTCTGTGGTCGAGACCCCAAAGAGGGAGCCGGAGGGAGTCAGAGGGAGAGTGAAGCTGAGAGCGGACTCGTCGCTCCTCGCCGACCTGTACACTCCCGACACCAGGAAATCCTCTCCGAGCCCGGCCGGCAGGAGTGGACCGAGAGCCAGAACTCCAGAGAGAGGAGCCTCAAAGCTTGGCACAGCGTCACCCAACACCTCAGGTTCATACTCTACGTTACGTTAAAATGGCTGCGGTGAACAACATTGATTATCTCATTAGATTGCAATGTTATGTTGGGAAACCTTGTGTCCTGGCACTCATGTGGATGCCAACTGACATGCACCACCATGTCAGCGGCACTCCCCAGCAGCAGGAAATCATGTCTGCCACGCTGCAAAAACTGCTCAGGAATGGGCTGAGAAGCACGACATGGTCCCAGATCACAACGTCCTGGAACAAGCCTCTGTAGATCAGTAAAGTTGTACTTAATTGAACTAAATTGAGCTGAATTAAATTGAATAGAAGTAACATGTGTGTAAAGGAGCTCCTTGTTCCTCTGGCTGATTATTTGCAGGCTGCTCCATGAGAGTTACAGTTGGAATCACAACACAACACACCGTTCTGTTCGAACCTGCCGTTGGAAGCAAATCTCTTTATAGCACAACAATGAAAACGGAACAGACTCTTGTGTGAAGAAGGAACTGAAGTTTAGTTTGATTTCTTTTTTTCTCAGCAGCATCAGAAAAGGAGTCTCCTTCAGACTGGAGGCTGAAGCTCAAACCCATCTCCAAAGACGCCAAGTAAGACCTGATTTATTTAGATTTTATTGACTTTGACTTGTTGAGTTTTGTCTAATATTCTGTGTTTCCTGTTGAAGGTCCAGTGTGAAGGATTCAGGGGCAGAAATAATCTGTTATCAGCTGAAACTATGACTGCTTGAGTTTTCGTTACCTAAGAATAAGTCTTTTTATATTCATGGAGTCCGCCGTGTTTTCTACAGCAGCCTAGAACACTCAAGAAGAGGCCTGAGCGTTTTGTTTTGTGTGTTTTGTGTTTTTTTTGCATGGAGTGTGAGATGAGGGGTGTTCAGCTCGTTTCAATCTGCCACCGCTCCACTAGATGTCACTAAATCCTTCACACTGGACTTTTATTTCTTCCTTTACTGGCTCGCGTCCTGATTTCGAACCTCCAGCAGGGATAATCTGCACGTGGGCGAGCTCACAGCGCATCAGCATCGTCAAGCGTTAACTGTATGAGGTTTTTTCTTTTTTTGTTTTGTCCTGTCCATCCATCCATCCGTTGATCCTTCATCCATCTATCCAACCCCTCGTCCCGCAGGAAGCCTGTACCTGCTGCTCCTCCAAATGGCTCGGCCATCACTTGTAGTCGGAGCGTTCGGTCGCTCCTCTTCCGCCACATGCATGTGAGCCCCAAATGGTGTCAAGACGGAGTAGAGTCCTCCGTGGTGCAACATATGCTCCGCGCTCAGAGTTCCTTTCCCCCAGATGACCTTTCCCTCCCTCTCTCATGAATCAGAACTGTAGCGAGACAGAGAAGGGACGACTTATAGGAGCAGATAAATTGCCATTAATTAAACTCTGTCTCTGTTTTTTTTCTTTTTCCTGCTCGTCCTCCATCCATCTACAGACCGGCTGCGCCTGCACAGTCCTCTCCTAAACCCTGGGCTAATGGAGCTGGAAAGTCCCAGACCTCAGAGCTGTCTGTCGGGCCGTCTCCCTCTCCGGGTCTCCACAGCTACAGCATTTCTGTCACTCCACCAGCACCAAAGGGTAAAAATGATCACCTGTGTTATAATACTGATCTGTGTTTGAATCCTCTTTTATTCTAATACAAATATGTTTCTACAAGAAATAATCTAAATATAGTTACCTGAATATGAACAACACCTCTCAGGGTTTCTTCCATCCTTTGTCTTTGTTTTTAACGCTATTTATATATTTGTTTGTATTAATTTTGATCTCTTTCTGTTTCAGGATTCCTGAACGGTCAGGGAGACCCAACAGAATCAAAGGTCAATTCGAAGGTAACGAACCTCAGATGGAACATAAGTTTGCTTTCACTCATTTCACATCGTTTTAAATTGAATCTTTTGAGAGTTATAGTAATAGAATACGTATATAGTATAGTATATAGAATATAGAATAGTTTGAGAATAATCATTTAGAAGATGACAGCTTGAGCCAGTGGATGATAATAATCATCTATATACTGTGTTGTAGAGTTAAACTATATAAACTAAAGCATTTTAGCCATCAAGAAGGTGTAGTGTGACCGATTAAGTCACATCAACCAAAAAAGGTTGCAACATGTGAATGGGCCTCTCTGTTGCCTGTGTTTAGTTTGTCCATTCTGGGCTACTGTAGAAACATGGTCAACTACTTTTTCTCTCCTAAAAGTAAAAATACTTCTTTAGGTTGAACCAAACTGGGACAGCACGAGTTCTGGTAACGCCTGTCGGTGGCACAGTCATTGACAATCGACCTAGTTAGAAACACTAAAACTAACACATTCGCCAAGTAAACACTAATTAGAACGTAAAGAATATTTTGTTTTACATTTCTTCCAATAAAGTTTTCCATTTCTGCCCCTAAATCCCTCTAAATCCTACTTACCGGATCTTTTACTAAAGTATTTATTCAATAATGTAATCATCTGTATTCTTGGTCTGTTTGTGTTTCACGCTCAGACTAAACCAGACTACATTCACAAAGACGAGATCATGAAGGAGCTGCAGGACATCGAAGACAATCTGAACGAGTTGGAGAAGAGAGGAGTGGAGCTGGAGATGAGGCTCCGCAGCTGCGAGGAAGGTGCGATAGCAAACACACGAATACTAAACGAGCAATCCTCTTTAATAAGTAGTGATAAAAACCGGCAGATTTAGAAGATGGCGTGTATGTAGGTTTGACCGTGCGTGTGTTTTGTGTGTCAGAGGGTGAAGATGACTCTCTCATGGACGAGCTCATGGTCGAGTGGTTCAACTTGATCAGGAACAAGCAGGTGGCCATGCGCCGGGAGTCTGAACTGGTCTACATGTGAGCAAACACACGCACACACACACACATACTTAGAGAAGGGGCATGCCACTATTTAGCGATTAGTGAAACAGACTTGTGGCCAGAAGGTTGACAGTTTGAATTCCCAGTGTCCTCCCACCTCCGTCCCACAGCAGGACGTCCTGGAACGGGACAGACTCGCCCCCCCGCAGGCTGCCGTGGACAGAGAAGTGTGAGGCAGGATGCTGCTCAACACCACAAACGCAATTATTCTTTTACTAAATTAAACGTTTAACTCCTTCAACCAGGCCTGTCACGATAATTACACTATCGACTTACCAGTGTATCTACGTGACTTTGATTTTTTTTTTTTTTTTGCTGACCTCGATATCGCCCGTCGTGTCCTCGTTGTGTTCGCCAACATTCTGGCCGACATGATGCCAGAATACCTCGCAGGGTTTTCCCCACCATCATAACTGTTCATCATAAGAACAGCTCATTTTACATTTGATATATTGATTTGGTTGTAAGGTTTTTTTATTTAGAATATTGAAATATAGATTTCACGTCACAGCTCTGATGTCTGAATATTAAGAATCAACAGTCCTCTGTTCTTTAAAAGGATGTACATGAATTATGACACTTTTATAGTCTCAGCATCTCATAAAACAGCCTCATAATGACAATAATACTGTTTATCACAGTTATTGATATGTGTCGTCCAACAACATGTCGTTATCATGACAGGCCTGACCTCGACCGAGGCAAAAGAAGAAAAATCTCTTTTAATAATAATAATTTGAATCCAGATCTACATTTAAAATACACACATTGTGGGATTTATGGAGAATAAGTTGACAGTAGAGCGTAGAAGGATTTTGTACGAGTGGTTCAGACACTGAGCTCCCTCCGCTGAGTTACGGGCATTTAAAAGCTGCTTTAATTAATATTTTTTATGTTAACAATGAATCAAATCCACAAAGAATTATCATCCACTGCACTTTAAATTGTTTTAGCGCCTTTCAGCTTATTGTTTTGGTTCGCAGGAATGAGGAATGAGTCCGACAGCCTGGAGATGAGTTGAGCATTATTATAGTGCTGCCAAAGGAAAAATCCAACTGGCTTTTTGTCCTTTTTCTTTTCTTTTAACCCCCTAATATCTAATACAATAAATCATCTCTGCAACATTTTTATTATGGGAATTAAGTTACTTGTTACGTAGTATCACAAGAAAATGTTTTTGGACGGCTGTCAAAACATGTTGCAATTCACTGAATGTTGAGCATCTATTAAATGTTTGATTCACCTAATTTTGCCAGAGCTTTGAACACATTTAGGTGATAGTAACAATACAATACATTATTTTAATTTACATTTGTCTATTGTTGTTATTGTGTAGTGGGAGGACCCAGGACCTGGAGGAACAGCAGCCCAGTGTGGAGCAGGAGCTCAGGAGACTGATGGACAAACCAGGTGAGGATTTGTGGGTAAGAGCAGATTCAACAAAACCTGAAACGGATCGATCAACGAGGGCTTAAAAACGTGTTCTGTGTTTGAGCAGATCATCTGAAAACAAGCCGGGACCGCAAGAGAGAAGAGGAGCTGATGGCCAAACTGGTGGAGATCGTCAACGACAGGAACGCCATCGTGGACGGTCTGGACGAGGACAGACTCAGGTGTGTTCAACAGTGTTTTGTTGTTGATTCGTCAAGAGTATAAATATTATTCTCTCAGATGGATTTGGGATTGAGATCCGCAAATGTAATGTGCTTTTCCTCGGGGCCGTGATCCGCCCTTCTGCGTAGTTTTTGTGAAAATCGGGGCATTAGTTTCATCCTGTAATCCTGCTGACAAACAGACAAAACAAACCACTTGAAAACGTAACGCCTTCGGTGTCGGTGAAATTACTCGCGTCAGAGTGAAGCGCCAACCACCGAAATGTGTCGCTGCCCTCGTACTCACAGACTGATCTACCGTCTGTGTGAATGCAGTGAATGTACCAACTGCTGTTAATCTGTGTTCACTTTTTTCTGTGTGTTCTCAGGGAGGAAGAGGAGGACGAGGAGCTAGACAAGATGATGAAGACTTTCAGTGAGTGTCTCCACCACCTCCACAGGCCGTCTGACCCTCCCGCCGCTCTGCTCATTAGTTATCTCAACCCCGGTGTCACTGCAACTTAGCTGGCTTATAAATTATCCAATTGAGGATTTCCATCATGGACGCCTCTAATTGAAGTAGATAGAATTCTCTTTGTGGTTTATGCGAATGTGTTTGTGTGTGTGTGTGTGTGTGTGTGTGTGAATGTGCTGCATTTTTAAGGGTGCCACTGGGCGATGTTTTCATCTCATTTGATCTAATGACTGCTAATGGAAAAAGCATCAAACAAAATGCTCCCCCTCTTTTCGTCAGCAGCGTTTCCTATTAGACAAATGGATAATGTAGCTGGTTAATTTGACCCTCTGATAGAATAGAGTTAAAGCCGGCTTCATTTGCAATTCATGACCGGGAAAGCAGGGCGGAAATTGAGGAGATTTATTGAACTTCAGCGGAAAAGGTCGTTACGCTACAGCGAACGAATGCCGACCGTGGGCTAAAGACTAGCCATTTCAATTTAATGTATTCATAAAGTTAATGCCAAAGTTTCACAGTTCATTCCCGCTCTGAGTCATGCGACAGTTTCCACACATGTTGTATCACATCACGAGACAGACGGCGCGCACAACACAACTTTTGGATCCGCTGGCAGCCGTTTGCGAAAAAAACTCAACCGTAGCTTCATTCAACAGATAAACTGACTCTGAATCAGTCCACTAAATGCATTAAACCGCATTAAACTATCACGGCAGACGAGCTTCAGCTCTGTGAACTCCCACAGGTGAAACAGAGCTAGCTTGCAAAGCTAAACTGGCTTCAAACAAACTTTTGCGCAGGATTTTCTTTTTGCTTGTGATAAATAACTTTCATATAAATACAATAATACGTGCACAAGTGTACTACTGATATAGACGATGATAATTTTAAGAGAAAACATCCCTTCTCCTTATGTTAGTTTCACATTTGCAGTTTAGAAAATGCAGGCTACTAGCTAGCAGTAAGCTAATGTTCGGTTAATTCACAAATCGAATGAAGCACTAACTTCTGCACGAGTGACTTTTTAAGAAAACACCTTTAGCTCCAATGTGTAGCGCTCCTGTAGTGATGTCATTACCTCATAATTAAAACTGATTTCATTCTTTTTTTGGCTCATTTTGGGGCAGAACTCCTCTACAAACTGTTAATCATACACGTTTGAACATGATGGGCTAAAAAAGACGATATGGATAACATTTTGAAGCAACCACCTGCATGCCTTTTTAGCTAGGCTACATATCCGATAGACACGGAGCAATGTTAGCATTTGTTTGGAGTAATGTTTCTGACAAACTTTAAGCTCTTTTTTGGTCTCAACCGACTCCTGAGGAAAATGTCCGGCTCCACTCGGTTAATGCTAAACTGTGATACAAACAAATACAAATATACCTCAAGATCAGAACAAACGTATGACGCATGTAGTGTTCTTTTGTGCTGCAAACAAACACTACAAGCTTTTAAATTGATCGGAATATCTTGTGTTTTAATATTCATAAATGAACAAAACACACCTGTTATGTTTACCTGTGTGTCATCTTTGACTAACCTCTCCTCCTACTCCCTCTCTCTGTCTGTCTCTCTGTCTCTCTGTCTGTCTTTCCGTCTCTCAGACATAAAGAAAGACAAACCAAAGAAAAAGTCTCCGATGTCCAAACTGTTCGGCTGGGGGAACAAGAAGGAGGGATGATGCTCGCCGAAACACAGCGCCGCCGCTCGCTTTGATGATTTCCGCTGCTCTTGCTGTAGTCTTAATGTCAGTGTACTCAGCCTGTGATTCATAGGATAACATGGATGCGTTTGTGTGTGTTTGTGTACGT
The DNA here is from genome assembly GCA_963678695.2 of Diplodus puntazzo. Taxonomy (NCBI): domain Eukaryota; kingdom Metazoa; phylum Chordata; class Actinopteri; order Spariformes; family Sparidae; genus Diplodus; species Diplodus puntazzo. Next base: position 6,811,000 of record OZ023156.1, on the reverse strand, counting down.
GTGTGTGTTGTATACAGTATGTGTGAGTGAGTGTGTGATCTGTCATTTTGAGCGCTTATAGAAAAATGCCCTTCCCTCTGTCGACTGCATCACTCAAGATCTGACGTTACCCCTGCCTGCCAGTGACACACACACACACACACACACACACACACACACACACACACACACACACACACACACACACACACACACACACACACACACACACACACACACACACACACACACACACACGATGCTGCTGAGGGGTTAATGACTCACCAGCCGTGATGTGATTGGGTTCAGCGCTCCAGTTGTTAGTTTTAATACCCTTCTAGTCTTAATCTGCCTACTTAATGCTGTCAAACACACACACACACACACACACACACACTCACACTTCCTCTCCTCATACACAGCAATGCTAAGATGCTAATACGAGTTAAAGTTCACAGGTCAGACAGCAGATTTCTGCTCTCTGCTGTGTTGAGGTGCGGTCTACATGGTGCTGGTGACTCTGAGGGTCTCTCTCTGACCCGGCTGTCGTGGATTACATGTTGAACGCGTTTCTCTTTTAGTCTTAAAGGTCTCTCTCTGTAGTTTTCTGTCAAACACGGGCCTTTTTTTTCTCAGACAATGGCAAGTTTACCAAGAGCGCTGCCCTTCGATAAGGTGACACATATTGTTATTCAGACTTTTTAGACCGGTGGCTTCAAACCTGCGGTTCAGGAGCATTTCCTCTCGTGTCTCAATTTCTTTTCTCCTCATGAATTTACGGGATAATTTAATATCTTCAGGGCCTCAAATTAAGAGTCTGAGACGGAATAATCCCTCCTAAGCTGAACTTGTCACAGCCTGCAGGTAAATACAACCTGCGATGAGCGTCGTAAGTACTGTAGGCAAAGCTTTGTAGGAAGAGCGCTGTGAGCAGAGCGAGATTTGGAAAACACAGTTTTAGACACACACACATGTATGTTTAGAGCATCTTAGACCGTTGGGAACAGTAGAGTACACTTAAAAGGTTCACTAATTAATGATTTAGAGCTTTGAAGGTCATTCAGAGAAGATGAGCCTTTAGTGAAAAGCTCCAAATCATCAGTAAGTGCACCAATACCATATTTTTAACATTAGACACTCATGAATTGATGCTCTAACATCATTGGAAGATTCTTTTTTTTTTTGTTGCTGCATTTGTCCGTTATGTTTTTAGAGTTGACTAGAGAAAGAGGATGAGTCTTGTTGGTGTCACTGGCTGGTCCATATTGGATCTGTATTTCTACGTTATGTTTTAAATGCTTCCCGTTTAATTCGTGTGGCACAATCTATTGCTTTTAGTCATTTTTCACAGGCACTGAAGCAAACTTTAAAATCTCCTGTGTTGGGACCAAACTGCTTAATTTCAATGCAACCAGATTGGTGCCACACATAATTTAACGTTGTATATATGTTAATGTGATTTGTCCCCTTTGTTCCCTGATATCTCAGCTGTATATATTGTATAAAGTTTACAACAGTGTGATTATTAAATGGAGAAATAGGACTGGATTTTAACCAAATGACTAATAAATGTACTCACATTTTAATAAAAAGGTGACATCCTTAATTGATCATGGTGATCACAGTCTCATATATACCTGCCTATATTTCTAACTTCATATATTTCTTCCAGAAACTTAAATGAAATAAACGTATATTGTGATGGTTTTTATTCAGGCTCAGCAATGTTTTGATGATATTTAATCCCAGCAGGATTTATTTTACAACAAAACAGGGCTGATGTATTTTCTCTTTGCCACCACTAGGAGGCAGCATGAGACTTTCCATGTGACTGGAGATCCCACATGTACATAGCCGAACATAACTAGCACCTTCAGTATGTTTGATCTCTAGAAAGGACAAACACACTAAAAGGTCCAAACTCAGACGGAGAACGAAAGACGCAGATTATTTTTTATTTTCACTTTTCTATTCTATTCTTAAGTTTATGTTTTCAGCCTCTGATTTTTCTTCTATTCTGAAAACTGCAGACAGACACAATCCTCCCTCCACCTGCGTCTGTTTAGACTTCTCTGGTGAGACTGTTACATAATGTTGTCATGTGTAATTCTTTTCTCTTGTCAGAGCCCAGAATCTGTTTGACGTTAAAGGTCAGTAACAAACTTGAAGTCTCCTTTTGATTCTGCATTTTTACGGCTGCAGATGCTGTTTTTTTTGTTATGTTTAGTTCATTAAACTCTTCCTTCAACAAAGTGAGGACAATTATGACAATTTCACAGCGTTCACAAATCCCACTAGGAGTTTTTTTTATTTCCAAGCTCCAAATTACAAATCACAAAATTGCCTCAAAGTGCTTCACAATCTCCGCAGCGTACAAAACCTCTGTGATATAACTTCGTCCCTCAAGTGAAACTATAATGACACGTCTGCAAAGTGACAAGAAAAAGGTTAATATTCACCATACAGCTGACAATTCTCTGTCAATTAACCTGCTGATATTTTTCTCGATAAAACAAGTGATCTCTTAGTCTACAAACTGTCATCATGAGTGAAGACGTCCTCAGATTGCTTCTTGTGTCGGCCCAAAACCAGAAGACTCTTTATTTACCGTTTATAAAAGACAAAGAAAAATATTATATTCTTATATTTAACAAACTGGAACCAGCAAATTAATGATGGAGTGATTATCAAAACAGTTGCTGATTAATTTTCTTTTGATTGACTAGAGGATTATTGACTAACTGCTGCAGCTTTAATTTGTTAGAAGACTAAAGAAGTGATGATGCTAATTGCTCTTATAAGAAAAAGAGAATGTTTGGACACTGACAAGAAGCATTGTTGTCTTTTCAGTATGTTTGTTTTCTCACCTTTTATTGTTTTAGAGCTTCTTAATTTCTTCTTCTGCTGCAGCTGCAAGTCCCTCCAGTCATCACAACCCTTCACCTTACTAATGAAAGGAAATGTAGATTGGTCATTTAATGGAGAATACAATTATAGGCCTGATTATTTTACATTTTTGAGATTTCACAGCAACAAAATGTAACTTCCTGCAGTCTCTTGCAGTCGTTATGGGTCAGATCAACTGTGTTCTACAGGAAAAGGTCACATGTTGTTGCTTTAAGAAAATACCAGGATCTTATCTGAATCGTTTTGTTTCCTCTGAACGTCGTCATGTATCTAAAGAGAAGTTCACATTGAGTATTTCAGGTTAATATATTGGACCAGTACATGTGCAGAAAAAGACAGTTCGGCTGCTGAAACAGCTTCATTTATTGCAACAAAACCTCCGAGAGACGAGGTCAGACACACGCGAGAACAACTTCTCCCCGCTACCGTTAAAATATCCAGTTAAGACGAGAAGAAAGAAAATAATACAATCAGAGACGAGAAATTGACTTTTAGCTCAAAGTTGTTTTTTCTGTTGGTGTGAAAATACAAAAGTGTAATCTTTCCCCCTCTAAAGCCGACATTTGTTCCTGTTGTTATGTGTGAAAGTGTTTGTTGATTCCTTCTTTAAACCATGATAAAATGTTCCATCGCCGCGCCGCTGTGTGTCTGAATCAATCACGTCTCCGCTTGACTTCGGAACATGTTTATCTTTGGGGGGTGAAAATGGGCCTTTACGTCGACTCAATAAGGAACGTTTATAGTGTGGGAGACTCGGGGTTTCAGTGTGGACTGTAAATATACCTTTGAGTTGGTTCATTTACATAACACAGTGGGCCCTCACACGTTCTTCACAGACTTTTTAAACAGTTTAGTGAGTTCTCGGCGAGGCTCGACTCAGTTCTGACAACCATTCACGGCTCGTATCTGTTTAGTGCATGTCAAAACAGTGTAAACTCCACATTAGCATTCACTCGACCCGTTGGTATTGTTGTTTCACACGCCTTTGTGTTTCTTTTTAAGGTTTAAAAAGGAAGCTGTGTTCATAATTTGACACGCTGCACACTTCTCGCCGTGTCTCTTCATCCCTTTAGCTGCTCTGTTCAGCTCGGTCTCTCCAGATTTTATGGTGTCTTCAAGTCAACTCAAGTGAACTTCCTCTTTTTGATGATGAATTCAGATGATGATGATGAATTCAGATGGCCGACTGTCTCTTGTTCCTTTGAGGGATGGGTGAGTTGGCCAAAAAAAATAATGGCAATCTAATATCTACTACATCGCAATCATGATCCAATATCTAAAAGTCCTTATTCTCAGTTTTGAAACGAGACTATAGCCAGACTTAAAATGACTGATTAAATTCTCTATTTACACCATGAGGACACTGTTGCTGTGTCCCAATTCAGGGTCTGCATCCTTCGAAGGACCCGGCCTTTGCAGTCTTTGAAGGTCGAGTCCTTCAGAGAGACCTTGTTAACTGCCTCAGCCGTTGTTAAATGGGACGGTCTAGCTTTTGGAGCATTTCCTGGTTGCGTCAGCAGATGTTTTACCCTTACGGCACGATTTCTGCCACCCAGGCCCGCGAAAGTGGCGATCTACACCGTGCGATGTCGCCATTTTCTCTCTTTTTCTCTTCTTTTTCGGGCGCACAAAGAATCTTGGGATATGTGCAGGTCAGGATTAGGGTTAGGGTTAGTGCATCCTCCAAAAAGAGGGAAAAGAAGGAGTGTTTGTGGGCTGCATTTGGAGGAGTCCTCGAATTGGGACAGCATTCGCTAGCTAAAACTTACACTGCACTATTTACATTTATCAGACACTTTTGTCCAAAGCGACTTTCAGTAATTCATACATTCATACATTGATAGCGGTGGCTGCCATGCAAGGTGCCGACCAGCACATCAGGAGCAGTTTGGGGTTCAGTATCTTGCCCAAAGACTCTTCGACATGCAGACCAGTCCCAGGGGAAACGAACCAGCAACCTTCCAATTACAAGACGCTGGCTCTACCCATGAGCCACAGCCGCCCCGAAGACGGGCCACGGGAAGTACTTTGTCCAATCAACATTGACATCTAGCTCGATTAGATGGTCATGGAGCGTGGATCTGCTCGTCCATGAGGTGATACAAAGTTTGGAAACAGAAGTACGATAAGATGGAGTGGACATTAAATCCTGCAATCATTATGACTTGTCTGAAAAGTTCATGATTGAACAGTCTAAAATAGTGGAATTACTCTCCCCCACTTCCTGATGTGTCATGCAACTTAAATCCATTGTTTCTGAAGTCCACTTTGGGCCTGCACAACCAATCCACAGCAACACATGAAATCTAAAAGAACCAAATATTACCAGCAAAAGGAAAAAGAATACCAACTGGTACCAACTTCCACTAATCAGTGGTTTGCAGGAACATTAACTCCTGACATTTTATCCTCGAGTCTGAGATGTGAATCACAAAGATACTTCTGTGATTGTTCTGCAGCACTTTCAATAATCAGATGCTAAAATAAGAATTATAGCCATTTTATTTCTACATCAGCAGATTAAAAAAAAATCTTATCACCCTAATTAAGTGATTTTATTCTTTTTAAATAAATCCCATCAAATCAATCAGTGATATATCTGAAAGTTGCAAATTCTGATTGCATTGACCTCCATCTTTGTCAAAAAGGAAAAACAACAACTTACTTCAAGATATTTATTAAAACTACTAAGGAACATGGATGAATAAGCATCATGATGTATTTACACAAATATACAAGAATGGATGACTAAATGGAGGCACAATTAAATTGTAAGTTAGTTACTGCTGACAGAATGAATGAATTAAAAACTTAACATTCTTAAGAACAATTCAAAAAAGTGGAATCAACCAACTCAAATTAATTAATTCTAAAATCACAACAGCAGCTGGATGATGAATCCAGGCTGCGACTGTCTGAGGCCACAGAGGAAACACACAGCATGTGTTCTTTGGTCTTATTGTGTTTTTCATTGATACATGGAGCCAAAAAGTCTTCAAAGTAAAAGAAATTGACCACATATAAGGTAAAAGATAACCAAATAAACAACAGACTTGGCTTGTGGCTTTTAGGAATCTTTGCAGTTTTTCGGTCAGGATTCATTTTGCAGCTTTGTTTAGCTTTTCTTGAAAGCCAAAAAGTCCTAAAAGTGTATTGATTACTGATTAATTTCTCGTTTGTGGAAAGAGAAGTGGCATCCAACTTAAAGGGAAATAGTTTGGCTTCAATCGACCGAGGTAAAATAATGTGCTCGCAAATCAGATCCTCATTCTGTTGATAATATATGTGACATACTCCGAGAACCAGTGGAAGCTACAAGAATTTGTAATACTGACTGACTCACACTTCTTTGCCAACAGAGAGGATTCATACCGGTGATCTTGTGGTCCAGTGAATGAACATGAGCTATCTGCTCAAATTGCATTATCTTTAGCATGGCCTTACTATGATTCACACCATTTTATCAAATGAAACACACAACAAGAAAAATGTTTTTGTTTGTTGCTGAGAACGACAAAGTGGAGCACATCTCAAATAACACATGATCATATCTGTCAGATCATAACTGAATACTTCTGCTAGTTATTATCAAATACATTCATGTTGAATTGGCATTTTCTTTCATCATTGTGTACATTTTTTTTTAGATTAGATCAAATATCCACATTTTAGCTGACAATTCTGACAATTTCCAACAATGAAAGTCGAGAAGCAGGGAGGACAAAACTTGGAGAGGATGCTAGCAAAAGAATGCAGGACAAACCATCCAGATTAGTGCAGTCTGCATCTGAAGAGAAAACAAAGTGGCTAATCCTCCTCGTCTTTCCTCATATTCTTCCTGTCTCTGAAAGTATTTAGTTACTTTTTATATTCCTGATGAGGTGGGACATTATTTAGAGTTTCTGTTTACAGATACAAAGAGATTAGATATAAATATGTATGTTCAAAATGAAAACAACCATCCCTGGACCCTCCCTCCCGCAGAGGGGTGGGCAAACGTGGGGTCTGGGCAACACAGTGTGTGATGTGGCAGGACTTTGAGCTGAGCGGGCGAAGACGAGTGCATAGCTGTAGCTATAAAAACAGACGTATACATGGCGTTAAAAGGTGCAATATGTAAGAATTAGCCACCTCTGATAATTCATACTCCAAACAAATAGTGGCAGCGTATCACCAGTGTAACCATTAATTGCATCTAACTTTAGCTACTATTAGCTTGGTAACTCAGTTAGCTGTGAAGCTAGTGGTCCAGACTGGGTTAAGGCCCCCGCACACCGCCCAGACTCAAACCAACAGGCAACTGCTTTATCCGACCACTCCGTTGTCTCTTGTCTGACCCATTCAGCAGAAAACTTGCATTGAACATACCGCCTCGACGGCTGCCACAGTAACGTGTACGTTGGGCGCTTGCGCGAGATGCAATAAGCCTCCTTTACATCGGGTGGCGCTAGTCTCGTGCTAGTACTCCAAAACATGAAAACAGGAAATGAAGGAACGGAGTGCATGGAAAAACTAAGCGCACACCATAGAGTTCAGCGGCGCACACAGTATTCCGCCCCTCCGCGCTGATTCGCTAGCACACCACCAATCAGAATGGTCAGACAGCTAGCACACAACCAATCAGAGTATTCAATGGCTCAGACGGCCAACAGCCAACGTTCTCAGACTTCGCAAGTTGAATCAGAGCAGACATTGTCCACGCGGTTCCAGAATCTTCCAACGCAGCTGAAAACACCGAACAAATTTGTTCCCAAACTCGTCCGAGTCTCCCCAAACGCTTCAGATGGCCAACGGTTGGCCCGGTGTGTTTCAGGCTTTAGGGCAGGTGGGCCAGGGCTAGTGGGTTAGCATGCTAACTTCAGTAGAAATACTGTATCTGCAATACAGTCCACACACTTCTTTGTGATATTCCTTGTTTCTTCACATTGTGTTATAAATTAACTTTAGTTATTCTTTGATTTTTTTTTAACTTAGATTCTTACATACTGCACCTTAAATATATAACATTCCTGTTGACCATCTTTCAGTTTGTAATGAAGCTGACATTATGACAACAGCTATCGGAGCATGAGGAAGAGGCGGGAGGAAACAGCTAGCTTAGCTCTGAAAAATGTTCACAGCAATTTAGTGTGGGTGCATTTGTGAACTTTAAGCGAATAAAGATGTACAAATGCTCTCTCACACAGGTCACATCGGTAAGGTCTCTCTCCGGTGTGAATACGCCGGTGCTTTTTTAGATCACCTGAAGAAGTGAATGTTTTCTGGCAGTATTCACAGCAGAACGGTCTCTCTCCAGTATGGATACGTTGGTGAACAGTTAGAGCGTCTCCGTTAGCAAAAGCTTTCCCACACTGGTCGCACCAGTATGGTTTCTCTCCAGTGTGACCACGTTGATGGCTGATCAATGAAGATAACTGTGAGAAAACTTTGTCACAGCGGTCACAGCTGTACGGTTTCTCTCCAGTGTGGACACGGCGGTGGACTTTCAGTATGCCTGATGTTGTGAAAGCTTTCTCACAAAACTCACAAATGTATGGTTTCTCTCCTGTGTGCACACGTCGGTGGACTTTCAGTTCACTTGATGATGTAAAGGCTCTGTCACATAGTTCACACAAGTGCGGTTTCTCCCCAGTGTGAACACGTCGATGACTGCACAAACGAGTTGAAGTAGTGAATGCTTTCCCACACAGCTCACACCGGTATGGTTTCTCTCCAGTGTGAACACGTCTGTGGTTTGCTAGTTCTCCAGATGAAGTGAAGGCTTTCTCACAAAGATCACAGCTGTACGGCCTCTCTCCGGTGTGAAGTCTCAGATGGATCTTTAAAGATCCTGATGATGCGAGGGGTTTGTCACAGAACTGACAGTTGTGGAGTTCAGGCTCCGGTCTTATTCTCTGTTTCTTGACAGAAGACAGGCACACACAGAGAAAGAGAGAGTGAGTTTAGTATCTATCTATGTAACCAAAAATTACATTTAGAGCATATATATGGAACATAATGTGGACCGTTTCCACACAGCATTTTTTCTAGCCAGAAAATCTCTGGCTGTGCGCTCAGGAGCTCTATGACAGCTATATCACAACTGTATGATCAACACAGCCCGATGTGGTTTACTATCCATTTGTTTTTTATTTGACACGGGGCACAGAATAAGGAGGATGTGGGGGCATGACATGAAAAATAGGGTTTATTATCTCTTAGGCCAGGATAAAGAAAAAAAGTGACGGTGATATCAGCAGCCTTTCAGAAAAGTTGAGAGTTAGCTTCAACACCTACCATGTACAGCAAGTTCAATGGTTCAAAACTCAACCTCAACCTATCATTAGCGCCAATATTCAGCATTTTTCGGAATATGTTGTTCCATCAATGGTTGTTTGAAATTCTGACACTGTTCCCAGACTGTTCCCAAATATCGTCTTTAAATAGCTATCTATTAATCTGTATTGATCCTGAAAAGACAAATCAGTCAGCCCCTGATAAACAGTATTTAATATGCGTAAAATATGTATTATTTATTAACAGCTGAGTGTAGCCGTTTACATCCAAAAGTATTACATTTTTCAGATGTATATGCTGTATAGTAAGATGCTGCAGAAGTTTTAACTGTGAGTCTGACAGACATGTGATGTGCCATGTTAGTGGACATATGTCTCATGATATATTGTCTCTAGAAGTAAATTATTTAACGGGTTGGCACTTAAATTTCTTAGTTATTACAGAGAGTACTGAAAAAAGGTACCATTGGCTCTGAAATGTCATCACAGCATTTTATCTATTAGACATTTCTGATCAGTTTATAGAAAACGTGTACAGTATTGTGCAGTAAGATGCTTGGTGGTGATGACGTTCAAATCATGCGACCACAATGTAGTCTGTTTATAGTTTGTCAATAGTTTTTTTTTTACTTCTAGCGATTTAATTTAAGCTTCGAAAATCACAAACGTGGTGTTCATCTGTGGAGATTGTCTTGTTGAACAAAACATGTAAGTATCAATAACCTGTTTTACCCACAGAGATTATTTTTTTGCGATATTCGAAAATGCATTGGAGAAATCCCACAGGAGGGAACGTGGGCGATGCTAACTTCCGGGTTGGCCTGCGACAATACGTCATGGATGCGTCGCTCTATATCCAACATAAAACTAACTTAACTGCGGTTTTCATTTAAACAGACTTCAATCAGTTACCTTTGGAGAATTCATCTTCTTCTTCCTCACTCAGCCGTCTCGAAGTCACAAAATGGAGGCGGATTGTTGTCCTTCTCCCTCTCCTCACACCGCCGATGTGGAGGGACCGTGCTCAGCCGAGGACGTTACACCAGAACCAGGACACAGCGCTGGAGAGGGACCCTCAATCAGAACGATGAAAGCTGCACAGGCACTTCCGTGTTGTGGGCACTTCCGCCGACCGATCCAGCTAACTTCCGGTTTAGCGCCAAGTTAACTTAAATCGAGATCATTTTATTTATTACCAAATGGCTCAAATCATGAGAGTGAACGGGGATTGATACGCTAAAAAAAGTACCCGCCGTTTTAATTTAATGGGAAAAGGTATTTTTCGGCGCCAGTGCGTCACGCGAAGATGTAATTACACGATTTGGCCACTACGGAAAATATATATGAAAAGCGTGGCGCTCTTGAGCAGCTCCGACTCCGGGTTCCAAAACCCAACGGACGTTTTAACGTTTTTTTTTTAAGTGTGTGTATGTGTGTTGACATGCGAAATTAACTTAATTTGCCAAAAAAAGACGTTACATTAGCAGAAACATACAATCAAATAATACAGAGACTAAAAGTGTTGGAGCAGCTAAACGGAAAGTTACAAGAGAAAAGGACAGCAGAGGGACCAAAACAACGAACAACAGGCTCATGTCCGCCATTTCAACATTTCCACATCTCGTCTCTCTGCAAAGGAGCCAAATCTGTCCACCAGGATGAGGAGCTCTTGAGCCTGGCACCTTGGAGGAGGACCCAAACAGTGAAGGGAATGACGGAGACCCTCTGGCTGGTAGGCTACCTGTTTATGTCTTTTACTTTTGACCCTTTATTTCAAACACACTTAGCTAGCTATGTCAGCCCCGTAGGCCAATTACACGACTAATTGCTCGTTTTAGTTAACCAGAAAAACTCAATTGACATGGCCAGTTAAAGAAATTATAGCCTCTCTCCAGAAATTTCACACCTAACATGGTGAATTAAGAGTTTAGTTCGACCAAATCAGACTCAATTAGAGATTGTTGGAACAGTGAAAACAAACTAAGGTTGAGTTTTATTTTGTTTTTGTCTGGTGTGAATGAAGTGGGTGTCAGTCTGGTGCCCGGTGCATTTGGCTGTTATATGTGTTGGCTGCTATTCTTCATAAAAAGTCTATCTTTAGGGATGCTTTTGATTATTTTATCAAGATAATTAATTATAATCATAGTAATGTATTAAATAAATGGCGTAATTTGATGGTGCTGTATTACATTCTGGCCAGTTTAGACCAATTTTACAAATATGTTGTTTCCATTAGTCACTTAGACACAAAAACATTGAGTTCATGAAAAAAAAAAAATCTAACTGCGCATTAGCTGTAGATGTGAGAGGAGTATGTGCTTATTGAGCTACACTGTAGGTTAATGTGTGTTGATGTCGCTGGCCCAGGAAAGTATCGTTGAAGGTATCTACAGGTGGTGCTGTGCTTCAGGTTGTGATCATAGGCTGCCGCCTGTCAGTGTAAATCCTGTTTAGGTTACAGGTGTTTCCATAAGATTGTAGTCTCTGGATTGTTTCTGTGTAAGTGTGTGTGTGTGTATGTGTGTATGGTGAGCCAGGGGCCTCCCTAGATTTTGTGCCCAGGGGCCTCTGCATCCTTAATGCGTGGCTGGGTGTGCCATATGGTATTATTCATGATAAAAATGGTATTTAATGGCAAAAAAGGCGGTAGTGGTTTAGTTACAGAAGATCAGATGTACGTCAAAACCACTTTAATATGTTCAAGAGTGCATGAACACTGTAACAAGAGAAGGGAGCAAGACAATAAACTTAATTCATCACTTAAAGCAGAAGCAATCGGTTGCATCCAAGGAGAGCTCAACAGCTATTGTGAGTTTGACCAGAAATATTTTGCACTATTTTGACACAACATCAAGAACATAATTATTGCAGAAATTCCCTGAAATGCTGTGATATTATTTTATACCCCTGTTCAAGCAATTTGAGAAGGTTCCTTTCCTGTTTCAACATGACAAAGCTCCCCAGAGCACCAACTGAAGTCCATTAATAGAAGATTTTCCCAGAAAAGGGTGTATTTAATATTGCAGTCTAGATATTGCTTGAGTTAATGATCTCTTTCTATATATCTGTGGATGTGAAATGTACGGAAGCTGAGAATCTTTAGATTTTTAAGTTAATTATTTAATTATCTTGCTCAACAAGAAGGAGAGCGATAAAGACCCGTTATAAGAAGAAAACAAAGTTATTCCCTCTTATAACTTCTATGACTGTAACTCCCAGATCAGGAGCGCCATGCCAGCATGGATAGATGGCGCCTTGACAACTGCAGCAACTGATTTAAGCTGAAAATGTCAGATCAAGGCGTACACGTTATTGTCATGACAGTTATCTTCTAGGCAGAAATCAGGTGTGATTAAATGAGCCTGACGCTCATTTTTCAAATTGTCCATGTGATCTTGAGAAAAACCAAATCGTTATCATGAAAAATACGCCTTTTGTTTTCTCAAGATAACAAGAAATTAATCAATTTTTGCGGAGAAAACAAGCTTTGTCATCTCGAGATAAATAATTCACTCATGATCTGGAGATAATGTTATTAAAAAAATAATTGCCAGTCTCAGCTTCTGTAGAAATATGCCCTCTAATGTTGTTTTTGTATGATTACGACGGAGTGTGACTTCTTCACCCTCGGTCTGTTTTGATGGATTTCACGAGGTTCTTATAACCCAGTGAGAGGTCATAAAATGAACCACATGAGGAAGTTTAAAGCGCTGTAACCTTATTCTGTCGGTTGCTTTATTAAAAAAAAAAAAACACAACTTGCAAATATTTATTCTGTACTCGGATAAGAATTCTTTGCAGCACAATATGTTCTGCTCAGGCAAAATAGTGAGAAATAAGGTGTAGAAGTGATGACAGATTTCAGAGCGAAGACAGAATATGCATGAAGGATGAGAGGGTTGACGTGTGCGGAGTCCATAGCAAAGTGATTTTTGATGTTCGTATGATGCGTCGCTGCACCCATGCATACAGAGAGTGGAACAAAACGGTTGACAGTGAGCTTACTGCTTTTGTTTTTGTGTATTTTTTGAGCCCCGTTGCTGTGTTTTGACAAAGACTGCTGTTTGAGTATAAGTGCGTCTTTGTGATGACAGCACTGGAAAAGTGATCACAGCCCCGGGGACCCCCTCAAGAACCTCTGGATGTCGCCCGTGGAAACCCTTTGCATGTGGTCTCTCTGCTTGCACAAACACACACACACACACCAACACACACACACACACACACACACACACACACACACACACACACACACACACACACACACACACACACACACAGTAGAGCGTACACACACCTTACTGGTGGTGACAGGCGGGAAAATCATCTCAGGATTTTGGTTGAGGTCTCCCTCTTTGTGTTTCTTAAAGTGTCTGTGACAAGACAGGAGAGTAATGATCGGTGTGTGTGTGTGTGTGTGTGTGTGTGTGTGTGTGTGTGTTCCTCTGTATGAGTAATGTAGAGTAACAGACAGAGAGGATTTGTGGTCAATGAGTCACAAACACCATCTATCACATATTTTATTTTCCCCTCACATTTTCAGCGCCAACACTGAAGGATCAAATAAAGTTCCTTTTAAATGATTTGCTGTATGCAGAAAAGCTACCGGCCCTTAAGAAGTGATTAGAAGCACAGATTTTTCTTGCTGTGTCAGATATTTGGCTTTTTTTTGACTCTGCGTAAAGAAACAATGTGTGACATTTCTGCATCAATATGTCTGAAAATGTGTACTTACGTTATCAGAAATGTTTCCAAGTGACTTTATTTATAAAACAAATATGCCAAAAACAACCCAAATGAAATGTATCAAATTTAAAGAAAAGTGTTCTAAAATCAGATGTTAAAGAACAAAAAATTGGTTCCTCCTTTGGCAGAAATTTTGGCTTGATGAAGGACCAAATTGGTATTAAGCCGAATGAGAAAAATATATTTTCAGGACCTGTGATAAATTCCTACTTTCGCCCAAACCTGATGGAGACCCAATAGAGACTGTACTGTACTTTTCTTTAAGGTCCACTCTGAAGGATTTAGGAACATTTCGTTGGGGAAATGTAATATTCACAATTATGTTTTCATTAGCGTTTAATCACAAACTAAAACTTGTTGTATTATTGTTACCTTAGAATGAGTCTTTTATATCTACAGAGGGAGTTGGCCCTCTTCTACAGAGTCCACCATGTAGCTCCACCAAGTTCCTACAGTAGCCCAGAACAGACAAACCAAACACTGGCTCCGGAGAGGGACTTTTTTAGCTGCCTCCGAAGACGAGGGTGACAAGAAGGTTGTTCAGTTGGTTGCAATCTGCAACCTCACCACTAGATGTCACCAAATCCTACACCGGACCTTTAATATTATAAAGAAGGGAGCAGATTTTGTCTGTCCTTCGGGAGGTCAAAATGATCTTTTACGAGTTAAATAAATTCTGTGAATTTTCATCTCTTGACTGTGTAAATTGGCTTTTCTCTGTTTAAAAGGGCTGGAACATAACAGGTAACTGATGTGGGTGTTAGGGATGGTGGCTGAGCCTTATGTGAACCTACTTGTACATGTTATGTTCTTTGTTTAGTTTCAGTTTTTTGTTTGTTTAAATACTTATTAAATTTTATGTTGTGTGCCTGAGGACCCCCTCGAAAAATGAGATAGCACACCTCAAGAGGTTTATCCTCCAATTAAAATTTGAAATAAAATAAAGTTATGCAGATCCAAAAGTGACAGAAAACAATTTTGTTTGAATGAGTAAAAAAAAAAAAATTCAGATTAGCATAATAATAATAATTTGACTGTGAGTAATGAAACTCTCCTGGTACCTGTGTGGGTTCACTGTGGCACCTCAGCACCAGCTTTTTTATCTTATGTACATTTGAAGGTCAGTGAAGTACACTGACACTGTGTATGTACGCACATGTGGGCTCATATTTATTGTTAATTGAGCTGCATTGAGACTAGAAGCAAAAGCTTAAAGCAGAAAATGAGAGAAGCACTCAAGTGGCTATCAGTATCATAAAGGAACAAAAGTGAAGGAGGGGAGCGAGGGAGGAGGGATGAAAGGAGATGATTTGCAGCGTTAATCCAAATTGAATTACATCGATAACATCTCCCTTTCTGGCTTTATTTCACATATTTTTTTCCATTTCATTTCAAACATCCACTTTCCCACTTTTCTTTTTTGGTTCCTCGGCCGACTTCAAGACGATATGAGACACAGTTTGTCTCTCGTAGCAGCTGGCTGGTCGCTCTCTACAATATTTCTTTAAAAAACACAAACTAATGAATGAACAAACAGCAATCAGTATGTATTCATTAGACTCTCTCTTGCTCTCTCTCTGTCACTCTGTTAATAGTGTGAATTAGCATATAAATGAGAGATAGCATGTGATAGAATCCATTCTGCTTCAATCTGTCCACTGGGACTTATGATTATCTCTTTCTCCTCCTTTTTTCTTCACTCCTTATTACTCTTTTTTTTCTTCCTCTCTGTCTGCCTCTCCTCACAGCCAATTATTCCCGTCTTCCATTTCTGTTTGATGACTCCTTTATTTTTTTGCTTTTATTAACTGATACAGTTAAAGAGTCATTCGCTGTGTTTGTGATTATTTGTTTACCTGGATGTGTGTTCGGGGCTGCCTCTGTGTGCGTTTAGTTTAAGCGTACTTAATTGCTCCTGACTAATTAGCAGATGAGTCGAGGCATTTGGGAGATAGACAGAGCACACACACACTCACACACACACACATGCGGAGACGTCAATACACACATTCATAGCACCTTCTCGTCCGTGTCCTAAGTGTTCGTCTCTTGTTCCTTCCCTCTCTTGGCTCGGCGTCCCCAGACGGTTAAAGCCCAGCGGTACGCAGCAGGAGGTGTTAATGATGTGAGGGCTCTGTGTTCTCTGCTGGGAGCGATCTGTTGTGTGTTAGCGGCTGCTGTCTGTCACCATACGAAGAGAAAAACATCTTCATATAGTTCATGCGACTGTGTGGAGCTCTGAAACTGATGTCTCACTGCGATGTAGGTGTGTGAGTGTGTGTGTGTGCGAGTGTCTGGTTTTCCACTTTTCAGTTGCTCTGCATATTAAAAATCATGAATCTCCCGCCCGCAGTCCCTGCCAAACAACACTCAGACAACTTTATTGGTGTGTGTGTGTGAATGTGTGTGAATGTGTGTGTTTGTATGAGGTCTTTGCGTCACTGTTCCCTTTTTATAATTAAGATTTGTTGGTCGTACGAACGCCTTATGCGTTCATGCTGCGTTTGTCTGTGTTTGTGTCTGTTGTGTGGGCGTCTGTGAGGTCATGTTGGGCAGAGGGAAGACTTTGACATGACTTGTTTTCACTGTTGGAGAAAGGGCAGATATTTTATGTCACTGTTGGGGGGGACAATAAACAGAACTGTAGTGCTGTCTCGTAGGCAACTGGACTTTCAGTGTTCTTGAAGACGTTCCACTTCTCATTCAAGAGGCTTCGTTAGTTCTAAATAACTGAACGGGAGTTGCAGGCTTTAAACTCTGTGCTTTTAAACAAGGCCTACAATATAACACGACCTGTAGGACTGAGATCCTTCATCAACAAAAGCCAGAGCATTTTCTCAGGAGTGATTCCCAAAAGTACTGTTGTACTAAATATAGTAGAGTAAACACAGCAGAGATTATTACTGATTAACTATATTGTATAATTAAAAGGTAAATAAGGTTTTGTCCTTATGTTGCACATTCCAAGTTTCTTTTTTAATTTAAACACTAAATCTAATTTATTTGATATATTTTACATATTCTTATGGTGGATTTCTGTTTTATATTTTGGAATTTTTACTTTTGCAGGACTTGCATGTAAACAGATCAACCTACTTGGTGATAAACTTAATTCTGATGCTGGTTGGTGTTGTGTTTCTTGCCACAGGGCTTGTAGCTCAGCTCTGTTTTGGTCTCCACCAGCATTTTTCAGATGGGTAATGTTAAACTATCGTACCAGAGGCTTAAAATTATCATATTTTGTGGAGACTGATTGTGAGTCATAACCACGGAACAAATGTGCATAAATGTGTACTTTTACTAGCCTTACTGGTGCATTCAAAGTAGCTTGACTTGAACCACTAGACCTTGAGAAGGTTCAGGAGAGGAGAACGACAGCCCTGCTGGTGAACCACGTTGATGATCATAGCCTACACCAAGCATGATTGGCTAGAAAGAGGTGATGTGAGGCCATGAATCAATATTTTAATGATCATGACAGGAAGTGAATGAAAACAAGATGGCATCAATTCAAACCACCTACCAATGGAGGTGTCACACAATGATTAAATTATCATTATGGTGTTTTTAGCATTAATGTTCGTAGATTGTACAGGGGTAAAAATTATCGTACACATATGATCACTACGGTACGTTTACCAATGATGGTCTGCATGCTTCAGCAAAACACATTCAGTGGGTCTATCAGAGCTTTATTGTTGAAACAGTTGCCTGCGAGCAGTGAGACTGAAGCAAAACAGTAAAGTTCTGGGTTGTAAAACCAAAACAGTGAGCTGGTAGAGATGCTTTAAAACCCTGCAGAGCTGACTTTAAATTTCTCCACTTGCAGTGTGAGTCACCTGCACAAGACGAGACAGAGTCAACTAACACTTGGGCTCAATGTGTCCATCATCAGGACCATCAGTCTCTAATGTTTGGTACTGTGTTTCGCTGACTCGCTATTTTCTCTGGATAAATACTGAGAGCTGGCTCATACAAATAGAGTAGATGTTAGAGTAAACATTTGAATAGTCTTAATTATTGCCTTCAGAAGACAGTTTTCCATTAACCAAAATGTGAGGCTCCGCCAAATGAAACACACACTTTGGCACTGTGGTCTGAGGACAGAAAACCAAGAAAGTGATTCATCATTCAGAGGAACACTGGCACCGCTGTTTCACCAAAACGCAGATCTGCGTTCATTTCTTTTTTTGGCTTCCATCCCCTTTTTTTTCTAGTTCTGCTGTTTTGCTTTATTCCCCCCCAAGTATTTTTTTTTTGTTTTAGCAGCCTGCTGATGGTTAATCTCTGTAAGCTAAAACAACACACAGACACAGAGGACGCACAGCTGTGATTAGGATGGATGATGCTGGAGTGAGTGAATTAAAGTGAATCACAGAGTGTTAGGCTTCCCCTGCACAGGAGGAAAATTTCAAGACACACACACACACACTCACACACTGAACCCTTAAGGTCTGACACCCTTTCAGATATCCGCATTAGACGCTACAATCCAATTCCTGGCTATCGTTTTACAAATCGAATCATGACACACCACTCATATTCAATATCACCAAACCTCCAGCCTTTTAGTTTGGCCTCTCAAACCACCGTGTAAAAGCTTCATCACGGGCCACGCTGATGAAATTACCCTCTATTATCCCCCCTCTCTCTTTCTCTTTCTCTCTCCAACTCTCACTCTCTCCTTTCTGTCTTACTTGAAGGAGTGTGCAGATTTAATTTACAGCAGGACTCATGAGCCACTTAGCGCAATCTCTCTCCGTGTGCAAGGATTGATTGATTAGGCCTTATCTTGTTATCTGGGTCTGTGGTCGTTTGATAGGCCTGTTTGTTCTCTCACTAGTCTCTCAGTCTTTCTATCTGTATCCCTTTCCTTTATGCAATTTCATGCCTCTGTCTTCTGTGTAGTGTGTGTGTGTGTGTGTGTGTGTGTGTGTGTGTGTGTGTGTGATGGCCTGCAGCTTCTCCGTCTACTTTTCCTCCAATGTGGGAATCAGACACTGATAAGGACGGATTGTCTTGCAAGATCAGAATTAGGAAATTACATGCTTTACCCGTTGCAGACTCACCCCCCCTCCCCTCTCTGTCTGCGGACTGCGAGATGAGATTGTTTCTCAGAATTTGCTCAAACTGCTCGGCAGTAATGGCCGAATAAGTGAATCCTCCGCTGATGCTTGTTGTTTGGTCAGTGGAGTTTCATTCATAAATAGAATTCAAACTTTTAGCAGTGAGGGTTTTATTTGAAAGAAACAAGATGGTATATAAGGAATGCAATGAGTCCACCTTAAGAAAAGTAATCCATTACTTATTACTTCACATATCCTGCTGATTGGAATAACTTTATTTTTCTTTCCTCAACTCACAACGGAATTTCTTCTAAGAGGACAGAATAGGCATGTAAAGCCTGAAACACATCGTTGGCCGTCTGAAGTGTTTGGGGAGACTCGGACGAGTTCGGTAACAAATCTGTTCGGTGTGTTCAGCTGCGTTGGAAGCTTTTTGAACCGCGTGGACAGACGATTCAACATGCAAAGTCTGAGAACGTTGGCTGTTGGCCGTCTGAGCCATTGGGTATCCTGATTGGTTGTGTGCTAGCTGTATGACCATTCTGATTGGTGGTGTGCTAGCGAATCAGCGGTGTGTGTGTGGGAGGGGCGGAATACTGTGTGCGCCGTTGAACTCTATGGTGTGCGCTGTTTTTCTATGCACTCCGTTCCGTCATTTCCTGTTCTCATGTTTTGGATTACTGGCACGAGACTAGCGCCACCCGATCTCGTGCAAGCTCAGAACGTACACGTTACTGTGTAATTGGCAGCCGTCGAGGTGGTATGTTTCAGTGCAACTTTTCTGCTGAACAGGTCAGACGAGAGGCAACGGAGTGGTTGAATAAAGGCAGTTGGCTTGGCTTGAGTCTGGGTGGTGTGTGGGGGCCTTAAGGATTGAAAACATTAAAGGTCTCTGTAATCGTTCCTCCTCTCCATACAGCAATGGGAGCTGGTCCGTTGAAGGCACTATGGTTCTGCTCGATCTCTCCTCACATAAAGAAGTAACACATGAGCTGCGTTTCCACTGCATTACTTCGATACGTCGTAGAAACTGTCCCTAATCATCCGATCAACATTGTGGAAAGTACGCTTAAATGCAGGCGGGGTTGCAAAGTCCGACTTTGTTATAACCACTTTCATATTACCAGCAGTTGGGAAACAACAGGAGAGACTAGTCTGAACTCTTGATAAGCTGCTTCTGTTATTAACCGACAAACTGTGATGGCCTGTCAGACTGACTGACAGTACAAACTGACACCCTTTTGGCTAACTGCATGCAGTGAGGCCAACACTTTACGTTGCTTTCCCTGATCTCAGATATGATCGATTTAAAAAGAAAACAATTGACACGAGGAGGCTGAGTGTAAAATCTAGCTCTAAGCTACTTAATATGCAAGAACAAACAAGGTAGATGTTACATGATTTTGTAAATTTGAAGATACTAAATTAACTTTTAACGGTTATGAAACAACCTCAAGTTAATACTAATGCCTCTGAATGACCTCTATATGACTCATATAAGTGAGAAGATTGGCTATTTTTAGAGTCATAATTAATGCCTGTTACCAGGTAGGATTTGTACTCATCAGGGTTGGATAAGTCATAAGATTAAATCTATGATTATGGTGGAGTGCTGATGATGAATTGAGGTGTCTCACAGCCTGAGGGAAGAATCTGCTCTGTTGTCTGGTGGCATCAAAAGTTGTCTTTGTTCCACGATTGAATCTTTCATCCACAGGGTTGCATCATCAAAAAAAATGAATTTCTTTGTAGTAGCTTTAAGTAATTTTTGCTCATCTGCTTCAGTGAGTGCACACATTTGGAAACAGCGTTACAGTAATGAACCAGACATTTTGCATCTGCACCAAACATCACTGTTACCGACCATAAAGGAATATTACAATGAATGAAGTGGTTGTTTTTTTATGGGTCAAAACACACATGAACATTATTGTTTAGCGGTAAAGATTTTAATGTTATGCATCCCTGGAACAAAGTAATCATAACTTATAAGTGCTTGTGCTCACTCAACCTTTAATTTCTACACCTCCACAACAAAAAGTAATTAATTTTAAATAGACTGGCTGTGCAGTGTGTTCGCAACCGGAGACAGAACTTTTCCTGTTCTGATCCGACAGCGCAAACTTTTAAACCTCCCCTGTCCTCGCCCTGCTGTCGCTCCTCAAACCTTCATGCTCTCCTAAAATCTAAACTCACCCCTCCCGCGGTGCTTAAACTAGACTCTTCCTCACCCTTCCGCCCCTGTCTCCTCCCCCCCATCAGCCCTGACCACCTGCACTGCTCCTCCTCATCCGAGCTGCCGTCCTGAGCTCAACCCACCTCCAGGTCTCTTTTCCAGCCTCCTGCACTTTTCCCACCGTCTGCCCCGACCTGACTGGTAAACATACACACTCACACACATGCACACACACAGTTGGAGCGGCAGGTTCCCTCTAATGACGTCCTCGGAGTATAATTAGTCTGGCCAATTAACAGCAGTAACGATGCTTGCATTCATTATGTCAAATTACGCTGTGCTGACAAAGTGTCAACTCAGCTACGCTCACCTGCTGAGGGTATCTGCGAGTGTGTGTGTGAGTTTATGTGTGTGTGTGTGTGTGCTTTTTAGTTTATTAAATCCTACTTCATCATTCCAGAGATGAAGAATGTCCTGCCCATTTCTTCATTGTACGTCCTCACATACACACACACACACATACATGCATTCAATTAGCACACTTGCAGTAGATCTGTTATTCTGGTGCCTGTTGTCGTGGCGATGCTCTTGTGGCCAGGAATAAGGCCTGTGAAAGCAGTTGGATCAGTACATTGCATTATTAAATCATGGATATTGATTCCTTCTCTCTCTCTCTCTCTCTCTCTCTCTCTCTCTCTCTCTCTCTCTCTCTCTCTCTCTCTCTCTCTCTCTCTCTCTCTCTCTCTGTGAGTGTGTGTGTGTACACAATGTTATTAAATGCTATATATTACTATGAGTCAGATGGGGTGGTAGTAGCTGTGATCTGTGTGGCCTGAGATGTAATTTTTACACACACACACAAACATTTGCATAACACTGATGAATGTGAGAGAGAGGTGGGGGGCGGGGCCAGGAGCGGCTGGAGGTGGATTCATCTTAATTAGCATCTCGTTCCTCTGGAGGTAAATTACTCTGCTGGAAACACACACACACACGCACACGCACACACACACAACACACACACGAAGGCAGAGGTATTAGGAGGTATTAGGTTAGGACTGTTTACTCAGGTAAAAGTAAAAGTAGTTCAGTAGTACAACAAATACTATTACTAGGACAAGTACTGTATTCAAAATTGTACTGAAGCAGGGGTTTTATTAATAAAGATTACGTAAGTGTTAAAGTATCAGAATTCACACAGAAAGCTGGCGCTGCAGCTCTGAAAGAGACGATACGGAACACGTCACGATGATGGCGTCGTTGTGTTTCCCAGGTGTCCCCCCTGTCAATCTAAACCCGCGGACCTTTTATAATGTGTAGTGATTGAGAACCCGGCCCCCTAAACACCTTTGTTCGGCCATGTAACTTTAAGTTGATCGTTAGATTAGTAGACTAATCGAAAAAATAATCGCTAGATTAATCATTTGAAAAATAATTGTTTGGGACAGCTCTAGCCTGAGCACTGACCAATCTGCTAGGATTATTCCTCTTTTTCTCAACATTACTCGCAGTTTTGGAGGCCCGAACATACCCCAAAACTCACTAAACTTGGAATATACATATTAATATTAAGTCGGCCATTTTGATTTTGGCCGCCATTTTGAAACATTTCCATGCCTCGTACTTTAACAAACTCCTCCCACCGATTTAACACCACAGACTTCACATTCACTCAGTACCATCCTCAAACCTTGAAAACAAAAAATTATCAAAAGCTTTCGCCTACGTCAAACAAGGTTCAACTCGTTCAACATACAATTTCCCATCAATACCAAATTGCTCACACATGTAGAAGGTGTCGCCCTGAATACATCTATACATCAATACTGTGTCATATCCTTAGCACCACCCACTGGACACAGGAAGTCAGACAAACATCATCTGATTTACATGAAAGTTACTGCTTGTTTTCTCCACATCATACACTACAACAATACATGCAAGTAACAGATGAGCGTGCACTCTGATGGCGCTGCAGCCCAATGTGCGTGGAGTGAGGGCCGTTAACCACTGCTTGCAACTTAACTTTTATTTATTTTTATTCTTTGACAAGTATGTGAACACTAGGGCTGCAGCTATAGAATACTTTTAGAATCGAGTATTCTACCGATTATCCCATTTTGCATTATTAAACAGCAATACCAAACAATGCATAACGAAAATGACAGGCCTGTTAAATAGACCAAGCAATTGGCTTTTATTCCTGAAAAAAAACATACAGGTATTTATTCCAACTATTCCTAATGCTGGGAGTAAGGGTGTGTGTGTTTGTGCGTCTGCTCCAATTCAACTTGCGAAGTCTGAGAACGTTGACCGTCTGAGCCATTGGATACTCTGATTGGTTGTGTGCTAGCTGTATGAACATTCTGATTGGGGGTGTGCTAGCGAATCAGCACGGTGGGTGGGGGCCGCTGAACTCCACTGGTGTGCGCTTTGTTTTTCTATGCATTCTGTTCCGTCATTTCCTGTTTTCATGTTTTGGATTACTGGCACAAGACTAGCGCCAACCTATGTTAAGGGGACTTATTGCATCTCCAATCCAATCCAATCCACTTTTTTTATATGGCACGATTTTAACAAATACATGGTTTCAAAGTGCTGCACAAAAAGATAGATAAAGAAGATAAAGATTCTCGCGCAAGCTCAGAATGTACACGCTACTATGGAGTTGGCAGTAGCTGAGACGAGATGTTTCAATGCAACTTTTCTGCCTAACAGGTCAGACGAGAGGCGACAGAGTGATTGGATAAGGCAGCTGGTCATTGGTTTGAGTCTGGGTGGTTTGTGGGGGCCTTAAGTGTGATTGAGGTATCTCTTAAAACAGCCTTTGTGTTGTTCGTTGAGCTGGTCTCAGATCACTTTGTAAGTGCTCTCTCCATGGATGGTGACCCTCTTGACCCGCCGATGGTGACCCTTTAATGGTTGATTTACACATACATAAATAAGATCAAGATTAGGAACCAGTACCCAGCCCAAGCTCTCTAAGAAGACAGGGAACAACTGTCCATGAAACTCAGAACAACCTTAAAAGGACATGGGAAGAAACCTCTGGAAAGGCAATTCAGAGAGCGATCCCCTCTCCTTGGACAGCTGGGTCTCTGTGCGCATTTGTTTTTGTTTTCCTTAATTGAAGAATTTCTTCTTGATTGAAGAATTTCTTCTTCAATTAAGGTTTGCTAACCGGAGCACCCGGAGAAAACCAATTGTCGCTCAGGGA
The DNA here is from genome assembly GCA_963678695.2 of Diplodus puntazzo. Lineage (NCBI taxonomy): Eukaryota > Metazoa > Chordata > Actinopteri > Spariformes > Sparidae > Diplodus > Diplodus puntazzo. The sequence continues at coordinate 6,786,634 of OZ023156.1, read as the reverse complement.
GAACAAATGCGGGTGTTTGAGTCAGCCTCCCGTCAGCTCCTGAGCGTGGCTTAGGCCACTACAGGGCTCTACGCTGACATTTTCCCCAACAAGTGCATGTGTTCCAAAAGTAAAATATCTGGGAGCACAAAGATATATATTGGAGCACAAAAAATATTTATTTATTGATTTATCGAACACTTCACAGGCAGCACTTTCAGGCAGCACAAAGCAATTTCTTAAATGCACAGTCATTTCATTTTGTATCTAATGTGTAGTTGTCAAAGTGCATATTAATATTCATATTAAATAAAGGAAGCACTAAAATACAATAAAAAGAGGTGTGTCTTATTTGGCACACTTAGGAACATGATTTGATGCTGGTTTGGAATCACTGGGCCACATGACAAGGACGCTATTGAGAAAAAAATCACAATTTCTGCATATTAGTATTCATATAAAATAAAGGAAGCACTAAAATACAATAGAAAGAATTGTGTCTTATTCGTCCTCCCACTCCTGCTCCTTTTCCTGCAGCGTCTTCTTGAGACTCCTGTCTTTTCCTCCTGCCACTCCAGCTGACGACCTCAGAACAACCTTGAAAGGACTTGAGAAGAAACCTCGGGAAAGGCAATTCGGAGAGAGATCCCCTCCTTGGTCGGCTGGGTCTCTGCGCATTTGTTCTCACATGTTTATGACACACAGTGATAGTTTCACACACCTGAGTTAATTGAACTTTTTTCTTATAATTAAAGAATTTCTTCTTCAATTAAGGTAGGCTAACCGTAGCACCCGGAGAAAACCTATTGTCGCTCAGGCAGAACAAATGCGTGTGTTTGAGTCAGCCTCCCGTCAGCTCCTGAGCGTGGATCGGGCCACAAGAAGAACCTTCTGAAGTATTTCTTCCTTGTGTCCTCTCTTTGCTCATGAGATCTTCCAGCTGGGTCTTCATGGAGCTTTCTTTCTCCTCCCGGTCCTGCTTCTTTTCCTGCAGAGTCTTCTTGAAACCCTCTGTGGCCTGAATGAGGGATGACTTTTCCTCCTGCCACTCTAGCTGACGACCTCAGAACAACCTTGAAAGGACTTGAGAAGAAACCTCGGGAAAGGCAATTCAGGAGAGATCCCCTCCTTGGTCGGCTGGGTCTCTGCGCATTTGTTCTCGTATGTTTGTGACACAGTGATAGTTACACACACCTGAACTGATTGAACTTTTTTCTTATAATTAAAGAATTTCTTCTTCAATTAAGGTAGGCTAACCGTAGCACCCGGAGAAAACCTATTGTCGCTCAGGCAAAACAAATGCGTGTGTTTGAGTCAGCCTTCCGTCAGCTCCTGAGTGTGAATCGGGCCACAAGAAGAACCTTCTGAACTATTTTTTCCTTGTGTCCTCTCTTTGCTCATGAGATCTTGCAGCTGGGTCTTCATGGAGCTTTCTTTCTCCTCCCGGTCCTGCTTCTTTTCCTGCGGTGTTTTCTTGAGACCCTCTGTGGCCTGAATGAGGGATGACTTTTCCTCCTGCCACGCCACCTGACGACCTCAGAACAACCTTGAAAGGGCTTGAGAAGAAATCTTGGGAAAGGCAATTCAGAGAGAGATCCCCTCCTTGGTCGGCTGAGTCTCTGTGCATTTGTTCTCACATGTTTGTGACACACAGTGATAGTTTCACACACCTGAGCTAATTGGACTTTTTTCTTTTAATTAAAGAATTTCTTCTTCAATTAAGGTAGGCTAACCGGAGAACCCGGAGAAAACCAGTTGTCGCTCAGGGAGAACAAATGCGTGTGTTTGAGTCAGCCTTCCGTCAGCTCCTGAGCGTGGATCGGGCCACGAAGAAGAACCTTCTGAACTATTTCTTCCTTGTATCCTCTCTTTGCTCATGAGATCTTGCAGCTGGGTCTTCATGGAGCTTTCTTTCCCCTCCTGCTCCTGCTCCTTTTCCTGCAGCGTCTTCTTGAGACCCTCTGTGGCCTGAATGAGGGATGACTTTTCCTCCTGCCACTCCAACTGACGACCTCAGAACAACCTTGAAAGGGCTTGAGAAGAAACCTCGGGAAAGGCAATTCAGAGAGAGATCCCCTCCTTGGTCGGCTGGGTCTCTGTGCATTTGTTCTCGCATGTTTGTGACACACTGATAGTTTCACACACCTGAGCTAATTGGACTTTTTTCTTATAATTAAAGAATTTCTTCTTCAATTAACGTAGGCTAACCGGAGAACCCGGAGAAAACCAGTTGTCGCTCAGGGAGAACAAATGCGTGTGTTTGAGTCAGCCTTCCGTCAGCTCCTGAGCTTGGATCGGGCCACAAGAAGAACCTTCTGAACTATTTCTTCCTTGTGTCCTCTCTTTGCTCATGAGATCTTCCAGCTTGGTCTTCATGGAGCTTTCTTTCTCCTCCTGCTCCTGCTCCTTTTCCTGCAGCGTCTTCTTGAGACCCTCTGTGGCCTGAATGAGGGATGACTTTTCCTCCTGCCACTCCAACTGACGACCTCAGAACAACCTTGAAAGGGCTTGAGAAGAAACCTCGGGAAAGGCAATTCAGAGAGAGATCGCCTCCTTGGTCGGCTGGGTCTCTGTGCATTTGTTCTCGCATGTTTGTGACACACTGATAGTTTCACACACCTGAGCTAATTGGACTTTTTTCTTATAATTAAAGAATTTCTTCTTCAATTAAGGTAGGCTAACCGTTGCACCCGGAGAAAACCTATTGTCGCTCAGAGAGAACAAATGCCTGTGTTTGAGTCAGCTCCTGAGTGTGGCTTAGGCCAAACAGAATAACCTTCTGTACCATTTCCTCTTTCTCGTCTTCTGGCTCATGAGATCTTCCAGCTGGGACTTCATGGAGCTTTCTTTCTCCTCCCACTCCTGCTCTTTTTCCTGCAGCGTCTTCTCGAGACCCTCTGTGGTCTGAATGAGGGATGTCTTTTCCTCCTGCCACTCCACCAGATGACTCTGCAGTTTCTGCTCAGCCTTCATCAGAGCATCCGCGAGGGTTTTGTTCTCGTGCTTCTGCTCCTCCAGCTGATCCTCAAAGAGAGCTTTAGATTTCTCTATCTCCAGCAGGGAGATTTTCTCCTGCTGCCAGCCGAGGCGCTCAGTCTCCAGGAGATCCTCTGCCTTTTTCAGGGCAGCTGCGATCTTCCTGGTTTCCTCTCTGTGCTCCTCAAGCTGGGCTTGATGAGAAGCCTGAGATCTTTCCACAGCCTCCTTTGCTTCCTGTTGCATATCCTGAATGAGGGATGTCTTTTCCTCCTGCCACTCCACCTGACATCTCTCAGACTTCTGTGCAACATTCATCAGAGCGGCTGCGAGGGTTTTGTTCTCGCATTTCTGTTCATCCAGCTGAACCTCATAGAGAGCTCTAGATTCCTCCATCTCCTTTAGCATGGAGTTTTTCTCCTTCTGCCAGTTGCAGCACTCAGCCTCCAGAAGTTTCTTTGCCGTGTTCATGTCAGATACGATCTGCCATGTTCCCGCAATGTGATCATCCAGCAGGGACATTTTCTCCTGCTGCCAGCCGAGGCGCTCAGTCTCCAGGAGATCCTCTGCCTTTTTCAGGGCAGCTGCGATCTTCCTGGTTTCCTCTCCGTGCTCCTCAAGCTGGGCTTGATGGGAAGCCTGAGATCTTTCCACAGCCTCCTTTGCTTCCTGTTGCATATCCTGAATGAGGGATGTCTTTTCCTCCTGCCACTCCACCTGACAACTCTCAGACTTCTGCTCAGCATTCATCAGAGCGGCTGCGAGGGTTTTGTTCTCGCATTTCTGTTCATCCAGGTGAACCTCATAGAGAGCTCTAGATTCCTCCATCTCCTTTAGCATGGAGTTTTTCTCCTTCTGCCAGCCGAGGCGCTCAGTCTCCAGGAGATCCTCTGCCATTTTCAGGGCAGCTGCGATCTTCCTAGTTTCCTCTCTGTGCTCCTCAAGCTGGGCTTGATGGGAAGCCTGAGATCTTTCCACAGCCTCCTTTGCTTCCTGTTGCATATCCTGAATGAGGGATGTCTTTTCCTCCTGCCACTCCACCTGACAACTCTCAGACTTCTGCTTAACATTCATCAGAGCGGCTGCGAGGGTTTTGTTCTCGCATTTCTGTTCATCCAGCTGAACCTCATAGAGAGCTCTAGATTCCTCCATCTCCTTTAGCATGGAGTTTTTCTCCTTCTGCCAGCCGAGGCGCTCAGTCTCCAGGAGATCCTTTGCCATTTTCAGGGCAGCTGCGATCTTCCTGGTTTCCTCTCTGTGCTCCTCAAGCTGGGCTTGATGGGAAGCCTGAGATCTTTCCACAGCCTCCTTTGCTTCCTGTTGCATATCCTGAATGAGGGATGTCTTTTCCTCCTGCCACTCCACCTGACATCTCTCAGACTTCTGTGCAACATTCATCAGAGCGGCTGCGAGGGTTTTGTTCTCGCATTTCTGTTCATCCAGCTGAACCTCATAGAGAGCTCTAGATTCCTCCATCTCCTTTAGCATGGAGTTTTTCTCCTTCTGCCAGCCGAGGCGCTCAGTCTCCAGGAGATCCTCTGCCATTTTCAAGGCAGCTGCGATCTTCCTGGTTTCCTCTCTGTGCTCCTCAAGCTGGGCTTGATGGGAAGCCTGAGATCTTTCCACAGCCTCCATTGCTTCCTGTTGCATATCCTGCACAGTCTTCTTGAAGCCCTCTGTTAGCTGAATGAGCGATGTCTTTTCCTCCTGCCACTCCACCTGAAAACTCTCAAACTTCTGCTTAACATTCATCAGAGCAGCTGCTAGGGTTTTGTTCTTGCATTTCTGTTCATCCAGCTGAACCTCACTGAGAGCTCTAGATTCCTCCATCTCCTTCAGCAGAGATTTGTTCTCTTTCTCCCAGTTGTCGCACTCAACCTCCAGAAGTTCCTTTGTCCTGCTCAGGCCAGATAGAATCTCACAGGTTTCCTCACCGAGTTCCTCCACTATGGTGATTATTTCCTGCCGCCAGTTGAGGTGCTCAGTCACATTGAGTTCCTCTGCCTCTGTCAGGGCTGCTCTTATCCTCCTGGTTTCCTCTCTGTGCTCATCAAGCTGGGCTTGATGGGAAACCTGAGATCTTTCCACAGCCTCTTTTGCTTCCTGTTGCATTTCCTGAATGAGGGATGACTTTTCCTCCTGCCACTCCACCTGACAACTCTCAAACTTCTGCTCAGCTTTCATCAGAGCGGCTGCGAGGGTTCTGTTCTTGAATCTCTGTTCATCCAGCTGAACTTCATAGAAAGCGGTAGATTCCTCCATCTCCCTCAGCATGGAGTTTTTCTCCTTGTGCCAATTGTAGCGCTCAGCCTCCAGACGTTCATTTACGCCGTTCAGCTCCGACGTGATCTGCCAGGTTTCCTCACTGTGATTATCCATCATGGTGATAGTTTCCTGCCGCCAGTGGAGGCGCTCAGTCTTCAGGAGATCTTCTGCCTTTTTCAGGGCAGCTGCGATCTTCCTGGTTTCCTCTCTGTGCTCCTCAAGCTGGGCTTGATGGGAAGCCTGAGATCTTTCCAAATCCTCCTTTGCTTCCTGTCGCATATGCTGAATGAGGGATGACTTTTCCTCCTGCCACTTCACCTGACAACTCTCAAACTTCTGCTCAGCATTCATCAGAGCCGCCGCAAGGGTGTTGTTCTCGTCGATCTGCTCCTCCAGGTGATCCTCATAGAGAACTCTGGATCTCTTTATCTCCAGTAGGGTTTCTGTGTCTATCTCCCAGCAGCGGCGCTCAGACTTCAGGAGATCCTCTGCCTTTTTCAGGGCAGCTGCGATCTTCCTGGTTTCCTCTCTGTGCTCCTCAAGCCGGGCTTCATAGGAAGCCTGGGTACTTTCTAGAGGCTCCTTAGCCTCTTTCTCGGCCAATATTTCCAACAACTTCTGATCCTCCGCGCTCTCAAATACAAGATCAGCCTCTAGCTGTTTGGCTTCTGTGTGAGCCTCAAGCGCTGCTTCGTTCAAGTGAAGGACTGTGTGTGCCTCTGAGACCGTTTGGAGCTCTGATTTCAGATCCTTGAGCTCCTCTGCCTTTAGATTCTTCAACTGTTTCAGATTCTCCTGCGATGTGCCTTGAAGGGACTCGCTGTGAGAAGTCTGCACCTCAGTCATCACCTCAGGTTCATCGCAGATCAAGTCTCGGTGAGGGGAAACCGAAGCAAATGAAGGTTGAGCCTCCATGGATTCTTCCAGATTATTCCCGTCTACGATTTTCATTTCTCTCTTTCTTATCCGACCCCGAGCCCTTCCACTTCTTCGTTTTTTTGTGTTGTTATCCTCGAAGTCTTCTCCTTCCTTGCTCATTTTTGATCTCGTGTCTGGTAATGTCTCACTCTGTGTGCGATCCAGTGCGAAGGTCTTTGCAGAACTGGCAAATATAAAGTCAGAAACCTGCTTAAAGCTTTTTCCAACATTCTAAAATGTATGACATCACTGGGGCTTTGATACAAAGGATTACCTGCTCTGACGTTTTTCTTTCTGTTGCCATAGCAACAATAACCAGATTTGTTGAAATGTATGACATCACCGGGGCATTGATACTAAGGATTTTCTGCTTTGATGTTCTTCTTTCTGTTGCCATAGCAACAATAACAATGTTTGTTTTTTTTACAAAAACATGATGGCCATTTGTACACAGTGTATATATTCAAAATTTTGAATTGATTTTTCTGAATAAACAAACTAAATAAACAAACTCCCTGTTTTCATGTCTGAATTAACAAACTGACTTTGAATTACACTTATTGACGACTTCAAATTCAACAGCACTCATTTTGAAAATCACCAAACTTGGAATATATGTCACATCTGGCAAAAAAATATGATAATTCAGTTTCTCTCTGGCGCCCCCTGCTGTAAATCCCTGCATCGTACATGTGCATGCATTTATGGAATTTGGTATGCATATGTGTCATTACCAGACGCACCAGTTGGCCATTTTGATTGTGGCCGCCATTTTGAAACATCATCCGATTTAGATGAAAGTTACTGCATGTTACACTACATCATACACTACATCATACACTACAACATTACATGCAAGTAACAGATGAGCCGCACTCCAATGGCGCTGCAGCCCAACGTGCGTGGAGCAAAAGCCTGTTCATCGCTGCTTGCAGCTTTAATTTTATTGTTGTAATTCTTAACACTTGCAAAAATGATGTTTAATCTGCTTATGTTTTTCCTTTGTTTGCTGTGCTTTTCATATTTAACGGTGTTAAATATTGGGAAGTGTGTCTGTGTGAAAGGTCCTATATAAATAAAGTTGAGTTGAATAATGTCTGCACAAAACTCTATGTCTTCTTTATGTTTTTCAATAGCTTTTGGGCCACAATGGTACAGAGACATGAGTTATATCATCTGTGGCTACAGAAATTTGTAAGCAGGATAAATTCATTTTGGTTTCTTCAGAGAAAGTTTTTAATACAGACAAAAGTTGTTACTGGAGTGTCGTATTTGAGTAAATGTACTTTGTTACTCTACACCTCTGATTAAGTATATGTTCATATTTATACACATGGGCTCATATATATGCCTGCACACGCACTTAAACACAGACTTGATCCAGGCAAAGGACAGGGACCTGAGCAGTCCTCTGATAGGTAATTAGTTTGTGAAGTGACATAGACGTGCTTGCAGAGCCTCCAACAAATACACAAATGCAAGTGCACACATACACACACACGCACACACAAGAGGCAGAGCTGGCTTGCTCTCTTGATAGGCAATTAACTTACTTCAGACACCTCATCAGCAAGTGAACAAAAATCCCCCTCTAATCGGACACACAAACACGCACACACACGTCCTCGCAGCTTTGCATATGCAGTGTTCATTGAAGCATTGATATGCAGCGTGAGTGGGAGAATCTGTTCCCATTGCTAGCGCCTTAGCATTGCTAAATTTCAAATGCACATACACAAACACGTTCAGCCACGCTCACACACACAGACACACACACTCACGTACACTCATCGCAGGGATCAGGGGGCAGATGATTCGTCAGGAGTCCCGCTGAGTTAAGTAATCACACTCGGGTGTTTAATCACTAACGAGAACCTGATGATGCTCTTTAATTAACACAACACTAATTGAAGAGGGCTGGCGAATCACAGCTCTCGGTCCTGTCTGTTATTTGAATAATTAGAGAGCAAAGGATTGTGGGTGAGGAGCCTCCAGCTGTAGGTGGGTCAGAAGCAGTTTGCGTAGCCTGGAAATATATTAGAGGAGATTCGTATCGAGTGTTGTGGGCAGAACAAAGGCAGGAAGTTTAGAAGTTTCTCAAGAAGTATTACCTTTATGTTTAATCAAGATAACTAACATAATACAAAGATAGAAAAATGTACCTCAAAATTAATAATATTTCGGCTAATTCCACATTGTGTGCATTCAAAAAGACATTTTACAGTAAATAGTTTGTTTCTATTAATAGTAATGGCTTCTTCTTGGTAAACACAGTATCTTTGCTTATTCTTGTTTACAATGTTCTAACTTAAGTACATTGTAATGACGCTGTTTTGATTACAAAATGTCGACAGACGACTTTGCATGCCAATTACCCAGTTTAATTTAAAATCCGTACCCTGTTGGAAAATTGAAGGGAAGCACTAAGAAGAGATTCAGCACAGAAAAACCACACAAAGTTCAAGGTGACTACAGCAGGAATAGCTTATAAAAGCTTATGTAAACGTATGTATCTGTCCATCATGTCCTTGAGGACCAGTAAAATATACTCTGCAGCCAGGTGGGCTACTGGTCCATGCTAGAGAATTATTCCCCAACTTTACTGATAATCACTTCTGTAAGCCAAAAACCATCAACACCAAGGCCTGAAAGTTTAGTAGTAGTTTCTGATGGTAGTTGCACAAGTATGTTTTACAAATTGGTTTTCTGACTATTTGGGTTTTAGAATACTGGGCCACCGGTACCATCTGCAATCCAACTCTTTGTTGTAATTGAACTTTTATAATTTATGTCTAACCTGGACACACGCTATTCATTTTAACCAATAAAAAAAACTGACTGGCCTCCAAACTTCTGTACGGTAGACTTAATTTCAACTTGTTTCTCAACTATGTCAACCTGCTCAGAGCCAAGTTCCATGTTGAGAGCTTCGTCAATCCTTTGTCGAACACGGATATTCATGTTTCATAGACTTAACATAGGAGCGTAACAGCCATGGTTCATAATTTACCATGAATGTATGAACATTTGCAGAACCATCTGTGTGAGAAGCTGATAGGATTTTTACATCTGTGAGCCGGTTGTAAACAAATGTTCGGAAACGTACGAGTCCTCTTCGTGCCACCGCAAAAAGGCTGAGAGCACCGTACGAAGAGAGGATTTTGATTCATCTGGCTTGATTAGAGTTGTGCCTCTTTAAAAGTGGGCCGAGAAGTTTGGTGAAGTTTTAATATGTCAGGGAGGGGAGGATGGGACCGAACATGGCAACACGGAGGGGGGATTAGTGTTTTGTTAATGAGGATTACCGTACAAACCGGTGAAAAGCAACTAAGCTGAGCACCACCGTCATCAAACCGATTTAGTTCCTGGCTCCTATTTAGAAGGATTACCAGACAATGTCATTGTAATTACAATTGTTCTACCAATGAGACTGTTGAAGCTATTCTTGTCCGTTGTTTTTTTTTATATTTAGTGGGCTAGTCTTTGCGTATTTGCTCTGCTAGTCACGGTATCAGGTTTAACATGACCAGAAGACCTTACTGGGTTAAATAAGTTATGCTAAGATTGTTACTGGGAAAAAAGTTAGTGAACAGAAATACCAACAGTATCAAGACAGAGTAATACAGCTGCAGATTCTTCCTCCACTTCAGCAGGAGGAAGATTAACCTGAGACATGTTGTCTTCTTTCTCCCTCCTCCTTTTATTTCCCCCCTGAACACTGCTGCTGTCTGTTTATAGGCTCCACATGGGAAAAGGACAAAGGTTTAAACAGAGGGGGGATTTTAAAAGATAATTAAGGAGGAACGAAAAGGCAAACTATTGAAGGAGGCACGGAGGAGGGATTGGGAGCAGAGAGGATAACAGAGAAGCGGAAGCTACCTTTGTTTGTGTCTCAAACAAGTGGATCAACTCAACTGCCTCTCAGACACCATGAATATGTATTATATCAGGTTATTCATCCACCGCCATTGTTCCACCTCAAATTATGTCCCACCAGAGGAACACTGAGGGAAGACAAAAGACAAATTTGGGAAAATAAAAATGTAACAAAAAAAAAGGAGAGAAAACGACAGAGCTGTTCTTTTTATGTCCACACAGGTTCTTTTGTGGCGTTAGGGGAATCTTCAGAGATGACTTGCTTTTTATTCAACCGAATAATGGCGCCTATTGAAGAAACAGCTCTAATTAACATCTATTTGAATAATCAGATTACTCTACATTCTTAAAAATGTGCTGGTGAGAAAGCAGGAATGTATAGCGTGGGTATATTCTTTTGTCATCACGCTAATACACTGAAGATAATATGAGAAATACTGAACGTTTTTTAACAGAGAGATGTAGCAAGCTAATTATGGGGTTTATTGCTGGATGGGTTTCCTACGAGGATGTGGCCGATACACGTTTAAAATCTTCCCATATGCATTTCTATTTTATTGATACATATTTTCATTTTTCTTTGACTAACTCAAATGTTGGTCAATCGGTTAATCCTCCACTTTGTTGCAGATTGAAGTATCTCATTTACTATTGGATGGATTGCCATGACATTTACTATGTATCCATGGTCACCAGAGGATGAATCCAACTGAGTTACCTTTCGTCTTGTGCCATCATTTTAATTTATCCGGTACTTTGGATTATGGCAGAGTGACCATATTATCAAACTCCCAAATCGGCACATTTACCAATACTACGGGTACAATAAGAAGTGGAGCTACTGTTGGCATTTAGCTCAAAGCACCACTGTACCAATCAGAAGTAGGCTACAGCCTCACAGGGCTGATGGTACGACTGTAGACACCAATCTTTATGTTTTCGCCAATGTACGTTGGTTGTCGGCAGGATTACACAAATACTACAGAACAGATATTCACCAAACTTGGATGGAGGACGGGTCTCAACCCAGAATAGACCCCATTAACTTTTGGTATGGTCGGATAAAGGAAACGGATTGAAGAATTTTTCTCCCACTTTAACTTTGCAAGACATGGCGTTTTGTCAACATATTTGTAAATTTGTCAGAAAATAATGGATGAATGAGAATCAAAAAAGTATCCAAACAATCTGGATCTAGTGGATTTAAATTCAATTTATTTGAGATTGGTCTTGATCGACTTAACAGGGACTTTTGGGCCTTGGCGGAGGTATACGCTCTACTGCCTGCCATTTTAGTATTTGTACTGTTATGTTATAGATGTTCTAATCTCTCTAAAAAAGCAAGAAATCTGTGTGTGTGTGCACCAGAGCCAATCACTGCAGAGCCCACCTCCACGCCCCACCTCCTGAGTTGACCGACGCGCCGGTGCGTCCAAATCATGTGACCAATTTAAGTTGACGTAGCAGCAAGACACAGCCTCCTTAAGTCTCAGTTCTGTCGTGTGTCGGAGCGCCGGTCAAACTATATATCAGATTTTAAATTGTGTTGATAGGCCAAGTAAAACCTGACTTATGATAAATAATGTCCGCCACGCTTTTTTGCGAACATTGCCATCACGTTTGCTGCACGTTTGGTGCAGGAAGAAACGGTCAAAACGTGTTTCCCTCACAAAAGTGTCCATAAGCAGGAAGTGTTTGCAAGCAAAAAAAACCTGTGCTACTCCCTTTCCTATTGGTGGTAAAAGGCATCACACCAACCAATCACAAAATTATATGGCAAACTACGTGATTTGGTTGCTGAGGAACAGGGGGAAGTTGTGGGAGGGACGGCGGCGAAAGAGTCACAGCGACAGTGATAGTGATAGTGAGTTGAGAGATTTGTGACATTAAGCGCGTTTGGAGTGTATAGTTAGCGTGTTATGTAGTGTTTGATGTGTTTAGTGTGTAGTGGAGTCGTTTTTTCGTTTAATGAGTCAAAACAATGAGGAGACTGCTGAATGTGGAGCAGGCAGTGCAGCTCTTCATTGAGCTGGAAGGAGCTGAGGGAGCCCTGACTCTGAGGCATTGCCTGCATTTAAATGTAAATAGTTACATATATCTTTGTAAATTTCAAACACTTATGCACAAATTTAGCAAACAACAATTTATATTTGCATTATAAGTAATAAAAATGGTTTGTTAAACATATTTGTGGTTTTCACAGTAAAAAATCCAACTTTTTCCTACTTGGATTTTATGGTTTTTTTTGTGATTTTAGGTCCATTGTGTTAATACAGTATGTCAAAATGAAAAAAATAACTGTACAATCACACGTGAGGTTGTGCTGAAAATAATGACACCAAGCAAGGCAAGGAAAATCGTTTTTAGGTGAAATTTAATGGCAAAATAAAAAAAAAGTAAAAAATGGCCAATTATACCTTGGAATATCGATTTTCACAACAAACCTAAATATCCCTGACGTCCCACCTTCAAACACAGCCTCATTTGGCCATCCAAGAAAAAGCTACTTAACCTCCCACTTTTCTATAGGAATAGATACTTCCTACGGGCACTGCACTAGTATCATTAAAACCCACACACCAGCTTTATGTATAATTTAAAAAGTGAATTTTGGGCAAATTAAAGTTTTCCTGATATCTGATTTCACCTTTTCTTTAGGATACAGGTGCTTGTATTTTTATAACAACTAGTAAAGATGTAGAAAGGTCTACATATTTTAGTGAAACAAGCTTGTCTGTGTTACATCAATATGGAGCAAGACATCAATTAAGTTTAAAAGAAGGGAAAAAAAGAAAACCTCATTCAATACTTTCAAAGCCTTGAGAGTAAACTGGATTAATTCACAAGACAGTTGGCTTTAATTAAATGAAAAATGAAGACAAGCTTAACAGACTGAGAGGCTTTCATACTTGAAATATGGTAAAATCACCACTTAATCCATGAAACAGTTTAAAGTGCTTTCACTCCAGCATAAACATGCTTAGAATGATGACTTGCACATAATTCTAATGATTCCGTGCTGATTATCTATATTATATAGACACACAAACGGACAAAGAATAAAAGGAGAGTCTTTCTGGCATTCCCAAGTCAAACAATGAGGCGCACACACACATTCACACACTCCTTTGGCACAAACACTATAATATAGGTAGCACTCACCTGGAGGGAACAGAGGAACAAGGGGCTAATTAGTGATGATGAGAAGTTAATTTAGTCAGACACCTCAGGTAATAGTCTCCCCCCTTCTGTCTTCATCTGCCTCTTTCTCACCTTCCCTCTCCCTCATTCATTCCCCACTCTGCATATTGCGTTTTACTCTGCAGCCCAACAATTTTCATGTTAAGACAAGGTGTCAAATGTTCTGTTTTATGTTTTTTTTTTTTTTTATCCCTTCAGTACGTCTCCATGCCTCTGTCTCTCTATCCATCCGACACACACACAGTCATACAAACACATATCCACGTGTATTCTTCAGAGATTGCAGCGGCTGCAAAGCAGGTGAGATTGTCAAGTAGTCTAAGTGGGAAATTACATTATCTTCTGCTTTGACATTGCTGAAATGTATTGGTGTGTGTGTGTGTGTGTGTGTGTGTGTGTGTGTGTGTGTGTGTGTGTGTGTGTGTGTGTGTGTGTGTGTGTGTGTGTGTGAGAGAGAGACAGAAAGAGCGAGCAGGCGAGATGGTTCCTGAGCTAAATGTTTGCTAGCAGGTGAGCCTGTTGTTGACAGATGGTGTTTGTGAGAGAAGCTCGCTCCCTGCAGAGTCTCACCCCAGGAAAACGCTCATGCTAACGCAGACAGGCCCACTGTACACACACATATACACACGCACTGTACTGGTACATACATGGAGCTGTAACACACCGGCATGAGGTCTCTGAGTGTATTATAACCTGCTCAAATTGTGTCGTTCACAGCCAGTTCACAGCACAACCAGGTGAGACATAAAAGGGAAGAAGAGATACTGATAGTGAAGAGGGGAAACAATAAGCCCAGTAGGCAGAATAAATGTTGGCAATGTTTCTGCAAACGTCACATTTCTTTATGTTCTTAAAGTTCACTGTTCAGTTTTAATGTTGCTGCTGCTGACATGCTTTGATTATGGTGTGGTTAGGTTTAGGCACAAACACCACCTGGATAGGGTCAGGAAAAGATCACGTCTCAGCTGAAAATGTGCTGACTGACATCCATCCAAAAATATCCAGCTGTATGGCCACAAAAAGGGCTGGAAAATGCCCCATTGTCCCGTCAAAATATATGGCTTTGTCACCACAAACACAACTCGAAATGTTCCTGATGTCTCACCGAAAATATCTGCCTTGGTTGCCACAAACATGGCTGGAAATATACCAACACATCGTCAAAAATATCAAGTGGTTTCAGGATGACAGATGTTTTAACCCACCGAACAGCGGCCTCTTTGCTTGGCAGCCGTGTCACCTTGCTGTGAGGCATGCTCTCCACCTCCTGACGTGAAAGTCAGCTCATATCCATGTAATGTGAACCTGATGTGACATGAAGTGTAGAAATGCGGATATGATTTGTGTGATATGCACAAATTTTAAACGTATCTGTGGTTTGCAAAACAACTTTTTTCTCTGGCGTCGGGGCTGAAAGGATCAGTGAGTGGGTTGATTCACTACCATCATCTAATTTCTGTTTATGGAATAAAGAAATCACCAGTGCCACTTGTGCATCTCATTCTGACCAGGCATACTTCATTAGGGCTTTGGAAGTTCTAGGCAACATCATTAGTGGCTAAACTGTAATTTATTGGTGCTTTACAGAGCAGAAACAATCCATTGGAAACATCTGACACAGGATATCTGCCTTTAAATACACCTTCACATGTGCATTGTGACACCATCCATATAAGATGTAATTAAGCCAATGAACGATGGCAGAAGTATATCAGGATGCAAAGTGAGGTAATCCTCCGTGAAGGGAAAGAAATCTATGACAGTAACACTTTCTGCCATGATCTCAACATTAAATGGCAACACACACCAGTAGTGTATGATGGGCATCCCTAATCCGGAACCAATGTTTTTCTATGAGTATGAAAGATATTCTCCCATCAGCAAGATGTGATTCAGCTCAGTTCTGCCAGCAGCAAACACACTTTTAATCCATCATGTGCACGCAAAGTGTGCAGGCAAATATGTGAACAATGCTGCTCATGTGGCAGTTTACTTAGTGTGTTAAAAGTGTGTTTATCATGTGATAACCAATAGGGACAACTTTTTTATAAAATCTAATTAAGAAGGATCAGTTCTTCTCCAGCATACTTTCTGTCTTTAGGACCATTAAAATCTCTTTAGTTTTTAAAACTTTGACCGCTTACCTTCTGTAAAACCACCAGTTCTACAAACTACAAATACCTCGAGATGTTTCATGTGTATCATTTGGACATTTCTACACGGTGTCATATCACGTTCAGTGTGACGTAGCCTGTTTGAGCTGAGTCAGTAGATCAGTAGATAGAGGGGATGGTGGTGATTCGGCTGCCAAGCGACAGGCTACTGTTAAACAGGAGTTTCAAAATCTGTAAAGGTGAAACCACTGGATATTTTGGATGCAACATCTGGACATTCTCCAGCTGTGTTTGTGACAACAAAGCTGGATATATTAGACGTGATGTTGTAACATTTTCCAGCTGTGTTTGTGGCAACAAAACTGGACATATCTGATGAGACGTTGGGACATTTTCCAGCCCTGTTCAGGGTGACAGAACCAAGTAAGCCAAAACATGAGCCAAATAATACCTGCACTGTTTTCTGCCATAGAGAACTGTAAAAATCCAATATATCTGTGATTTGCAATAATGTACATTGCCAACTTGTACGCTGGCAACTAGATTTGGAAAACAGCTTGTCACAATTTCTAAACCTCTTTTTCTGTGTCCATTCAAAGAGTGGCGGCAAAGGAAAGTAATAAAGAAACAAGCAGAATGGAGAATGGAAGAGAAAGTTACAATGACATCAAAAACCTTAAATCCACCAGCTCGTGACACCATTTCACTCCTTGGCTGGCTGACCTCGCACAGACAGCAGCCATTTTGTGCCTCTGAGATCAGATTAGTAGTCTGGTGGCACTGCTTCCTATCAGCAGGTCTGCTGGAGCGTGGCAACTGTGGAGGAGTCACTATTAGAGCTAATGGCAGACTAAACAGCCTTTAAGTCAGGCCTGTTGGGTGTAATGAGACTTTAAGTGTGATGATGACAGGAGGAGCAAGAGGAAGGAAGAACACACTGACAACTTGGCGTTAAACAACCACTTAATGCTGCTCTGGAGCTATATGTAGGTGACGGACGTGCAGACCAAAACAAACACGAGGAGAGGTAACTGAACTGTAAGGAAATATGATAAACTTGTGTGTCAGAAGGGTCAAATCACAGAGTCGACAGAGAAGGCAGACAGTCAAAGTGTTAGAAAGAGAAGAGAGATACAGCGAGGGGAGGGTGAGCAAGTGAGAGCTCCTGTAATTAGTCAGTTAATTACATCTGGATGATGATCTGCTCGGGGGGATGGATGTTGTTTGAGCTGTGTGTGTGTGTATATGAGTGTGCGTGTGTGTGTGCGTGTGTGAGCGTGTGTATGTGTGTGTGTGTCTATCCTTGGCGGCTGTGTACACTCCAGAAAGCGTTTACTGAAATGGGAGCTAATTCTCGCTGTCTGAGGCCATTACGGTATTAATTTAATTTGGGTTAGCTGTCGCTAGCTCATTAACACATCTAATTAATTCATTGACATCAGAATTAAGTTGTTTCACTGAAACTGACACCTCTCTCTCTTATAAGAGAGAGTGGGAGGAGAGGCAGCGACAGATTGAATGAGAAGCAGAGATAGGCGAGGAGACGAGGGGGGAGAGAGATGATGGATTTAATCATATGTACAAGAAAAATACTATTAATAAATGTTGTTAGCTGCAGTGAGTAGAGTCAAACTGTTCTGTAGGTAATGAGGAAGAGGAATGAAAGGTAACAGTGAACACAGAGATGCAGATAATTGTTGGTGAAGCAAAACAGAAAGCAGATGCTTTGGTGTTTTATTGCAGCCATTTGAGAGGTGAGGCCAGTAGTGAACAAGGGACGCAACTCCATTACCTGAGTCAGAGTAAAGTTACTCCTGGTCAGATATTACTCCAATACAAGGGAAATTTGTTCAGTTACATGTTCACTTGAGCTGTACATAAGAATTCAAAAATATAGTTTCTTTCCAATGTCAACGAATTGATGTGAATCCACTGCTTTCATGTGACGTATTTATTTGACTTTAAAACATATATTCATGAAAGGACTGTAGTTTGTTACCATAACTCTTTATTCTCTCTTCTTCAGTATCAGTTTGTCAGCGGTGAATTCACACAGGACCCGGTTCCAACACGACAGCTTGGTGGGCAAATTCATAATAAGTCACTTATCGGATCAGCCAGAACATAAAAGCTACAACTGCAAGTACGGACAGCTTTGTTAAAATGTTTATCTAGAATTAAACAAATGTTATACCGACATACCCTGACATGCATTCTCTGGGTGATTTGAAAACTTTTGTAGGCAGAACAGGGCAAACATTTAAAACTAAAATGATAGAAAACATAGACTTCAGCATGGACATCTTTAGCTGCTACACATACTGCCAATACACACAAAAAAAAATGTATTCTAGAAAAAAACTACAGAAGCTTAATCTGTTGCAAATGCAGGTATGAAAGAAATATGCATACCCACCTGTTCACACAGTTCAAATCTCCCCAGGTAAGAACACCTGAGAATATTGGCCAGTTAATTAAAATTCGGAGAGAAGATTATTTCGGTGCATGTTGGCGTGGGTGTGTAGTTAGAGGTGGGACACCTTTGGAAGTGGCACGCAGTGTGAGGCTGGCTAGAGGTAGGGATTATTTGGATGTAGCACGCAGTGGGTTTCTTGTTAGAGGGGGGCGTCGTCACAGTCTGTCTCTGTGGTAAATTTGATTAAGGCTGGCGGGAGGAGGTGGTCCCACCGTGAACAGGTGCCCCTCACAGTTGAGTCGGGTTCAACCCTTGGTCTCGCTCTCCCTTCTCTCTGACATTGTACTTCCTGCTCTTTGTTCTCCCTCCGTCTCTCCACGTAATCCCTCTCTATTTTCACCACTGTCTCTCCTCGCCACCGCTCCCCCTCTGCTTCATCTGTCTCTGTTTGTCTTGTAATCAGTCGCAGGAATGGCGGACTCGTAGCACGCCGGACTAGCACCTTGAAGCGCTTCTCCTTCCTCGGCTCGTCTCGTCCTCAGCTCGGCTGCGTGACTTTCACTGACCTTCACAAACCTCACAAGCCTTCCTTCCCCCTCCTGTTCGCTCTATTCCTGCTTCCTACGTCTTCACCACCCCCCCTCTGTAGTTCCCACCTGTCTGGATCAATCCAGCCAAACTCGGATCACCATTTGTTAAACTCACTGACTGATATTATTTGTATTTGGTGTAAGATGTGAAATCTGCTGCATGTTGTCAAATCACCGATCAGTTTGGGAGTTCATTTTACATTTCATATCAGCTCTAATGACATAATACTCACTAAGATCTAAAAACGTGAAAAAAAGCTACAACAAAGTCTGACAAGGGAAGACACAAGAGCCAGATGGTTCAGGTTGTGAACAAGCCAACAGTGTAGGCAGATGATCAATACCACTTTCTTTGCAGTTAAACTGAAGGTGATTAGCTCGGTTCCTGACCTCTGAATCAACGCCCAGATCCCTGATTTGTTTTCAGTCTCTCCCCGATTAGTCACTCACTATATACCGCACATACCAGCCCTCTGCCCTCCTCCACCTGCACATCACCACACAGTTTTGTGTTTCTTTACTCAGCTCCTTAGCTAGTAGCAACTCTAGCTAGTCAGTTCACGTATGTTAGCAGGTAATCAAGCTGTGAAAAAAAGGGAGACTTTCTGGGATGTGGTCTACCCTAAATGCCCCCTCAAACGCTCAAAACCCTGAAACACCTCACAGATTAAAATTCAAAAGTCCATATCTAAAATTTGCATCCCTGAAAAAAAAATTTCGAGGTGGAAGCATTGTGAGAAATGACGTTTTCCCACTGGTGCCGAGTCAAAACAAGCCGTGCAGATTTGCGAATCGACACTTGACACAGACGAAGACGTTCTTAAAAGCTCAGCTCGCAGTACTTTTGTACCTTCTATCTGAATCTCTTTAGTCTATTGTACTTTCAAACACTTGATGTGTTTTACTGTTTCGTCACGTTTCATTATCAACTGTTGCAGGAGTCATGTTTAGTAACTGCTGGTGAAAACACAACATTTCCTGTAATACTGCTTCATGATAAAAGCTTTTAAATGACTTAATAAGGGAGAAATTAAAGTGTTTGTAACTGAATTAGCGGAGCCACTTTGTTTGTGGTAATTCTCTTAGATAGCACAAGATTGGGACAAGAGAGTCATTGGTGTAAGACACACCTTCAAGCAGGTAGCTGAGTTGTGGTGAAAAAGCAAATCCCTGCTGAGCTGAATCGAACTGAATAGAGCCAGGCTGGCAAAAGTGTGCCTGTGTTGAGGAGCTGTCATTTCCAGGTAGTCCTTCGAAAAGAGGAAGGGGAGGGATAAAATGGTGCAGAGCTGAAGATGATCAGGAAGAAGTGATGTGACATTTAGAAGAGTATTTCTTCTTTGGACCTGTTTCATCCATTTTCAGCCGGAAACTGAGCGATCGCAGTGACGAGACGCACATTAGTAGCGTCATTAAAGTGTGTGAGCTTGTTCCTCTGAATACACACATCTCACACAGAAACTGAGAAACACTCAACTGATTTGTATCACTATGAAATTGAGAGATTACCAATTGGGAACACAACAGGAGGTAGGGGTGAAATATAGGGAGAGTCTCGTAAAAATTAAGAGAGATGACAGGTATGAATTAATGACTGGATAATAATCTGCTACTGCCGAACCTGGCCTTTATTATAACAGAAGATTTACTGAACACTTAGCCAGAGCAGCAAGAGCTTAAACTCAAAAACAAACAAGCCAACTCGACTCCTCTGTAGCACTGTGGGTCAGTCTGTAACACTGGAACAAACAAAAAATAGTTCCTTAATAACACTGTGCTATTAAACACCCGACCCAGAACCGATCCACTTAACCACTTTCAACATTGAAGTGAAGAAAAATAGGATTAGCAAATGGAATTTCATCACTTGATTACAAAATGTTATCCTAACGCTGCTAGTTGCTGTTTTAAGTAAAAACAATAGCGGCTCAGTCTGATTATCAGGTGGATTCACCGAAAACGCTGGCGATAATCCAGCTGTGGAAAACTGCGCACACAGCTGGAAGAAGAGCGGTAAATTAAAACCAGGAAGCTGGGATCGATGCTTACAGCTGATGGTGTCAGTATTAATTTCACTTAATTTGACTTTGTTTACTTTTCCAATCTTTTTTTTGTTTAAAAAAATCTGTCTGATCAAAATGTATCTCCAACAAATTCCCACAACTCAGCAAATACCTCGGTGAGCGGCGTGTTATTACATCCAACAGAAAAATCGTTAACAAAACTATGAGATGAAGTTGTAATAAACCACGACGTGTCCTTAAAAGTCTCAGCCTGTCTCGTTAACACTGTGTTAGACAGTTATTCCCAGCGGAGGGAGAAAACGGAGAAAGAGGGAGTGATCGACAGAGAGAGAGAAACCTCACCTCCTTAGTACCGAGGAGCTACATCACCAGCTGCAGCAATTAACCCCTTGTTCCTCTGGGAACCATTAGAAGGTAGAATAGCCTTTAAAATTACATATGGCCGCAATTAGGGCAGAGAGAGTGATGAAATGATTTGGCGGAGATTTTTCTGTATAGATTTTTTAGGAAATGGCCCTTTTTATAGCACCATAAATTGAAGCTAAAAGAGTAAAGTGCTTCAGCCTCTCCTCTCCTCTCCTCTCCTCTCCTCTCCTCTCCTCTCCTCTCCTCTCCTCTCTCTTTCCTCATTTTCTTTCCTTTCCTCTTTTGCCGTGCTTCCTCCACTTGTCTCCTTGCCTAATTTGCTCCCCTTATTTCTCTAGTTCCTTTGCTCGTACACTTTCCTCTCCTCTATGTTCCACTTTCCTCCTTCCTCCTCTTACCACCTCTTTACCCTCATCTTCATCTCCTTCTCCCTTTTTCCTAGTCCTCCTTTCGTCTCCTCATTTACTCACACCATTTCCTCTCCCCTGTTATTCCCCCATTCCTCCTCTCCGCTACATCCTTCCTCTTTTAGATTTCTGTCCTCTCTCCTCCTCTCATCTCCTCTTCACCCTATTTTTTTTGTCTCTTCTCCTTTTTCATTTTCTCCTCTCTCTGCTCCTCTACCCTACCACTTGTCTTCTATCTCATTCTTCTCCTTTGCTGTGCCTCCTCTGTTTGTCTCCTTACCTCATTTCCTCTCCTCGTTTTTCCTAGTCCTCCTCTCATCTGCTGATTTGCTGACACCATTTCCTCTAATCCCCTTTCTTCTTCTCCGCTTCCTCCCTACATTTGTGTCCTCTCCTCTTCCAACCCTGAGTCCTCCTCTCATCTCCTCCTTTTCTGCTCTTTTCCTTTATCTCATTTCCTCCCCTTTATGTTCCTCTCCTCTCCTTCTTGATTTTTTTCCTCTTCTCTCCTCTTTTCCCCTGCAATAACAGAAGGAGATGGCTTAAGCATCTGTGTCATCAGTGCAGATTAATGTTCTAATAATATTCACAGATGTCATTTCAAAACTCTCCATTTGTTTATTTTTGCTCTCCGTCTCCCCCCGAAGCTCGCCCGCCGCTCTCCGTCGCTTCCTCGCCTCCTTTTCTTTTCTCCTGTCAATGAATCACAGGACTAATCACAGGCCCGTCGTGGACTTCAAAGCAGCCACTTAAGAAGGCCTGTCTCATTCGAGTGTGACACACACGCCTCTCCAGCACCACTGTTTTTTGAATCATTCTTAATCGGGATAATTACACATGAGAGGAACTAAATGAGTGGAGTGTCGAGTTAAAAAAAAAAAAGGGGGCAGGACGGCGAGAGCTGATAGCGAGAAAAAAGGGAAGGGAAGACAGCAAAGTGCTTCCTGACACGTTTATTCATTTGCTTATTATTTTGCCGCTGTAGTTGTTTGTTTACTCATTAAGGATAATCCAATTAAAGCACTTAAGAGCAGCTTAAGACGAAGCGTACACACACACACACACACACACACACACACACACACACACACACACACAAGCACGTCTCAGAGAGGGTCCAGTCTTGGAGAGAGGACAGGTTGTGGTGGGGTCTGTAGCGCCTGCAGCCTCCACCCCTCCCTGCCACTACAAACAGGGCTTCAGGAGAGCGTGCCAGGGGCTTGGGGCGCTGAGACCATAACATGCCTCCATGGCGGCTCCGCGCTGGCTCCGGAGCTGGTCAGTCGCCTGCCTGCCTGCGTCCCCCCGCAGCGCTTTCCTGTCGTGTGTTGGCTGACTGGTCCCCCAGTGCACATATGCCCACTTACACTGTGTTCCTCTCTAATTAGCTGCTCTTGTCTACACAGGCGCACAGGCTTTGTTAAAACATTGCTATGCCTTTCCCTGGCATGTTCCTCGTGGTGTAAAAATGAATCCTCCTCACATCAGCAGACGATGCGGCGGGTTCATTAATCCTGGCCTCGTGCGTCGCTGGCTGGGCTAATAAAGAGGACGCTCATGGCTCTTTTTACACCAAACAAGCAATAATAATCTGGAGGGCAGGCGGCGAGGGTGGAGAAATGCCTTTTACCTCATTTCTGTTGGTTTTCCACGAGTCGTTTATTTAATCTACGAGATCCCTCGCTGGCTTAACGCCGCGATACCAACGCCGCTTCTCCTCCAGTCATTTTTCATTACTCTCTAACCAAATCAACTGTTATCTTTTTTCTTTGTTAATTCTTCTTCCTGTGATAGAGGAAGAGAGAGAGGGAGGCAGAGGATGAGAGTGACTCTACTTTAGAGTTTGATCATTAATTATTAGTCTCTGGTTCCTCTGAGGAGAGAAGCTGATGACAGCTAATTACGGATGAAGTGATGTATATGCTCTCCCTCCCTCTCTCTGTTTCTCTCCCCCACACCCCACCCCCCCCCCTCCCTGTCTCTCTCTCTCTCTCCCCTCCCTCCCCTGCCCACCTGCCAAATCATATGCTGGAGCTATAGACAGTAAATATCCAGAATAAATGTGTGGACGGCGGCAGCACACATTGTGTTTACAGCATGCTTCAGTGATTTTTCAGCAGAGTGATTCTCATCCTAAATATGAAGGATTGTGTTTTGGTGAGTTCAAACGACAACAGAGGCTGTGAGTGGAAATATTTGGGCCATTTTAAAGGATAAGGCTGGTGTTGTTGTTATTATTATTATTTATTTCAGACTCTCAAATACTTTCTAACGTCCCTTTACTGTCTGTGATTCTCAGCCATTCATTCTTACTGAGGATGTAAATCTTTAGAAGTCACAGATTTATAGTTTCAATTATAAAAGGAGCAGTCATTTCCTAAAAACGCACGGCACTGCAGATTTAATCAAACCTTTAGTTTTTTTGAAAAGAGGAGTAAATAGTGTTTATTCAGGACTAGTTTCAGTAGTGAGTTAATATTCATAGTCATTTTAGCACTCTACTGTGTAGAGAAATGGGATCAACTCAATATAAACAGTAAGTAAACAAAACAACGCACCTACCACATAAAGTATATACTCTTAGTTTAACCTTTTTATTGTTATTTTAGTCTTTTTGTCTGATTTGTTGATGATAAGAGGAATATACAGCAGAATATTTACAAGCCCTATCCTTTAGAGATCCACTATGGTGGCGCTATGGAGCTTTCTGGAGGATTAGCAGCTCCTCTTTGTTTTTGGATCTCGTTCTGCACTAACATGGATGATTGACATGATTAACATTCCTGCTGGCTGAAGGGAGTAATGCAAACTTGTACTTCCACTGACACCTGGATGCACCACAAAATAAATAGATATAAGAATATTAGCTGATTTAAACCCACCATGATGTTTGTGGTGCACCAGTTTGAAGCCTTAAGTGTGGCGTTATGGCCGCCGTCATCTTTGTTTTTTATTAATGATATTTGGATGAGAGAGCGGAGTTGGAGAGGATATCCGTGCAGAGCCTTTGAGTTGAGAAAGTCGCGTCATTTCGTTAAGTCCGGTGGACCATTTTGTTCTAAACAACGGTGGGTCGTCGAGCTTCTAAATAGTAAGCTGCAACTTCTACCAGCCCGGTACTGTAAATCAATCAGTCAATTAATCATGTGAACTGCCAAACATCGCACCTCTGTCTCTCTGAATTCATGTATTTTAATCACATGCTTAGAACCTACTGGAACTCTCTCAAGTCTCCATGAATTCTGTGACGATTGCCATTTAATACTTCCCTTGTTACGACTCTGATGTGGTGTGTCTTCTGGTTCTCAGTCTCTCTAAGTGGAGCCGCAATGTACAACATGAACATCAGGCTGGGTTAAAGAATACTTAAACTAGAGATTGGGGCCATAAACTCATGAGGAAAGTGTTTATTGAGGTAATAAATCGAGTGAGAAGTAGGGTAATTTTCTCATAAGCTTACATACAATTAGACTCCTTCTTGAAACCAGTGCCATTAGACAGAATGCAGGCTTCAGACACTTCCACTTGACTTCGATAACATAGACCAATATATCAACCTGGCAGATGTGTCGATGTAGCTCTAATACGAAAGAAAAAGCCTCCTGAAGGCTGCAAAAGTGAACAAATAGAAAAGAAAGTGATGAGACAGCTTCTGGATGACAGAAGAAAACAGAGCACAAGTATTAAATCTTTGGTAAAAATCTTTTATCACATCGTGTTAGTACAAAGTAAGTAAGCATAAACAACTGAGAGGTGAGGTCACTGTTTGGTTTTCGCTTCATCATCCTCCGCTACAGCTGCGTCTGTTGTGTCGATTCACCTCCAGCCAGATCCACAGAGAAGTGACTGGCAGATAGATCATCATGTCACTCCTGCTTTTCTTCCTCTGCCCTCAAACAGCGATGATGATGTCTTTATGACACGTCCCCGGGCAGGAGGAGGGGAGGAAGAGCGGGAGCCGAGCCAAGCCGAGCCGAGGTGGGAGGAAAGAAGAGGGAGAGAGGTGGAACGAGGTGTTGTTTTTTTTTTTGAGAAAGGTTCGGGGATGGAAAACTGTGGCACATTGACCGCAGTTGGACCACGACTACGGCAAGACCAGCTGGACAAACAGAACGTGAAGTGAAAAGCCGCCGTTCCCCCACCCACCCCCCTAAAAAAAGCTTTTCTCTTGAATTTGCGGTGACTCCAGCAATAGCAACACCAGTGGAGGAAATCATTTGTGCCTCCAGGCGAGTCATTACAGAAGCAGAGTGTGAGATTGCAGTGACAAAACTCTGTCTCTGGCCTCACGACCAGCCAGAGACCAGCACGCTTCTCCACACTCATTACTTCATACCTCCTCTGTTCCTCCTCGCTCCTTTTATTTTCATCACACCCTCTTTTGTGATTTCATTGCATTTTTATTTTTTTCATCATCAGGCATCAGGTCAGACTTATTAATATAGTTTGTACGTAGACTGCATTTCACGTTTGGCACAATTCTCTCCAACAATCATGTTTAGCAGTATCCCATTACAAAAAAAGTGAAATTTGCCTTTTCACATGTGAAATTCACTATTTAAAATGTGTTGATTCTCCTTTGAAGATAGTCAGTAACATGTGAAATTGTGATTTTCACACATTGGCTGTTTTTCAAAGGCGAACCAAATTTTTAACATGTCAAAAGATATTTTACATGTGAATTCTACTTTTTTTTTAAATTTTTTTTTTACATATTATCACATGTGAACTGAAATTGTAACATTGGAATAGAAAATAATGTCCCCTGTGAATTACATGTGATTGGCTGATTTTCACGTCTGGATCAGAATTTGAACGTGGAAACAAAACATGGAACATGAAATGACATTAAATCTGCTTCTTAGCTTTTGAACTCCACATTTTTTCCACACATTTTCACATGTAAACTCAAATTTCAACATGTGAAAAAGATAATATTGTCACATGTGATTTGACAATGTGTGATTTGATTTGGGTACATGTGACTGAAAATTGCCACATGTGATTCACACATGTGGAAACAGGAGCACTTGTGTCAACAAGACAACAACAAATAGCTTAGCTTTGACATACAGAGGTAAAAATTCCTAATTTTCAAAGCTTAGAGAGCTAAGACAGTCCTCTAAACATTCAAAATTAAAATGGCTAAGTCTTTATATACACAGACAACAGCTACACTAGATGTATTGATATGTTTTAATGTCTGTACAGGAGAGAAACAGGCCAAATCTATCAGTCATGATCACATGAGAGCACACTTATATGAATACACCTGTAATATACATCCCTAATAATGAGTTAATCCATTCTCCAACTATACCTGCACCTTTTAAGAAGAAGTCAATAAAGTTAGTTGACCGTTAACTTTGTGACATTTTAACCAGAGACATTCAAACCAAGACAACAAAGCGAGACTTGACGTCTTTTTGCAGACTGTTTTTGCCCTCGCTGGCCAGAAGGTGTCAGCTCTGTGTTGGGTAGTGGTCCACATCCACACACACACACACACACACACACACAATACACATGCACACAGACGGACACGCACACACACGCACGTACAAAGCAGTGCGCTACGGCCCACTGATGTCCAGCTGCTCCTGTCAACACTCCGCTACAGCGTGTAATTCACCCTCACACACAACGGCAGCTGAGACCTGAGAGGAGCCCCAACCCCCCCAACACACACACACACACACACACACACACACACATACATATAGTAGTCTGAAGGGAAAGGAGGAAATAGGAGGTGAAAAAGAGAGAAACTATACAACAAAAAAAATGAAAGTGGACAGAGAGCTGGACATGGAGAGGGAGAGTTGTGGGTGACAGACGCACTGAGAGCCAGACAGACAAAGAGAGGGGGGACACTGTTTAAGTGGCCTAATCAAGGGACCACCCCCTCAAAGGGAGGGCTGGTGTGTGTGTGTGTGTGTGTGTGTGTGTGTGTTTGGGCAGGGGGGAGGCTGGGTGGGTTGCACATGGACAGACTGAGTCCAAGTTCCCCTGCAATTATCAACTTACCCATCCTCCCCCCTCCTCCTCCTCCTCCTCCTTCATCCCCTGAGAGACCCAAGCTGCTGTACCCATCAACAACTCATTCAGGCCTTAACAAAGCAGCACCACGCCTACCCACACACACACAATTACACGCACACACATTTTTACAACGGCGCAGCCCGGTCGATGCTGACTCCGTGGATTAATCCTCCACACGAGAATCATTTGAAAACAACTTCCAAAATCAAGGGGAACGTTTATGTGATCTCATTTTACATATAAAAGTGTTGTTAATCAACAAGCATGAACGTCACAATAGATGTCCTGCCTTTTATTTATGCTTAGAAATCACGAAAGACGATCAAAACGTTACAGAAATCGTTTTCATCTATGGACTTTTTGTGAAAGCATTTAAGGATAACTCTGCTGTTACTGCAGAGGTTTTTTACTCCCTTTACTAATAAAAATTTCACTATCACAGTTAATTTTGTAGTTTTTTTTTGCTGACTCCCACGTGAGAATTGTTTGAAAAACAAACGCTGAAATAGAAAAAGTCTTCTTCTACAACTGATTCTTCTCGTTTTTTTCTCATTTTGTTGTAAAGGTCAGGTCAGAGATCTGTAAAGGGAACAAGCTGTTTTAATAGACTCTTACCTCCTGTAACAGAAGCTTTTTATGTGCTAACCCATGGATCCTGCCTCCTTTTACACTGAAACTCTGGTAGCATGAAGCAGAGGGTAAATTCAGTCTCTCTCTCTGTATGTGTGTGTGTGTGTGTGTGTGTGTGTGTGTGTGTGTGTATGAGACGGTACATGGCTGGCGTGTGCCGCTCCACACGCTGAGCATGCCCTGAGGCCATCGTTTCACCTGCGGCACTCTTAATGTGTAGTGCTTGCTGTGTGTGCGAGGACAATATATGCATTCATGCCTTTCTCTGTGTGTGTGTGTGTGTGTGTGTATTTGTTCTCTAAGCCTTCAGTAATAAGGTTGGCCATGGTGCATCAGAGATAAGGCATTAGGCAGTTGACCTCTGACCTCTACCTCTGTTTAATACGGAAAACCGGCCCCTAACACCCAGGAGAGGCCATGTTTAAGAGACTGCTTAATGAAATCAGTTGGATTGTGTGTGTGTATGTGTGTGCGTGCATGTGTGTGTGTGGTAATTGAGCCGGCATTATAAAGCAGCTGTATTTAAAGTGTTGTCTCGCATTCAGAATTAGCTTTAATAAATACGGTGTTTGAAGATGATTAAATCAAGTTTTTTTTTTTTTTTAACAACAGAAAAAAATCAGCTGTCACTGTTTTGTCACCACTTAACAGCAGTCGTGTCGCTAAACACAGAGAAGTCACAGCTATAAGGCTTTATTAAAAGACAGAAACTGTGATATGTGAAGGATTTTTATTTTAGAGATTTTACAACAAAAACAGATCTCTGCTGGCTTGGTTCAGACATTACAGGATCATTACAGACAGAGCTGTGATGTTTGGCACAGGATAGGCAACAAAGGAATTGATCAGTTGCAATGTGTGATGTGTGCAAAAAGACAGTTTAACTGTTTCAAAACATTACAAGATAAAATGATAGAGAAAAGAAAATTAACTTTCACTGATAAAAAACTCTATTCTTGTGGCCTGTGCCTGATGCTGGATGATGAACATTTTTGGATGCTCTCAGAGGCTCATGCACTCACGGTATAAACATTGATACTCCCCGAGTTCCTGAGCTCCCAATCTAATCCACTGGCTGCACAGCTAACTGAGCTAACTAGCTAACAGCAGCTGCAGTAAGTAGTTACTCTGGTGATATGCTGCCTGGTGTCTCGTGATATTCTTGATTCTGTATATTGCATCTTTAATTGACACAACCCCAGTCGTAGAAAAGACACAATCTCTGTTTAAGTTGGTTTGTAATTTAAAATTAGTTTTTTTGAAATTACTAAAAGTTAGCTTTCACGTTAACCAGCTACTCCTGCTTTTACATTAAGGCATGAGTAATGATAAAAGTATTTAAATAATTTTAGTTTTAGTTGTTACATTATTAAACGTGATCATTTTAGCTTGTTGGAGCAGTAACAAAGATGCATTTTAATTCTGTAACTGGAATATTTGATCTTGTCTAACATAAGCTGTCACATGAGGACATGACATTCAAAACATTCAAGTAAAGTCAAAGTAGAGTACTTAAGTAAATGTATTCAGTTACTTTCCACCGCTGCAGAAGTGCTTTATGTACTTTCAGAGACTTCTTATCTGCTGCACTTTTGTGACATTTCCCTCTCAGGAAAGTCCTTTAGGAAGAATAATAATCTTATTTCACTGTATCTTTATCTCATCTTGTCAATAAGGACTTTACGTCTGTGTTGTGTCTTTTTGTGTGTGTGTGTGTCTGTGTGTGTGTGTGTGTGTGTGTGTGTGTGTGTGTGTGTATGTGTATGTGTATGTGTATGTGTCAGGTAGTTAACCGGGTGTGTCCAGGACACTGAAGACATTCTGCAGCCTCTCCTCCACTCCATTAGGCTGTAAGTGGAGGCGGAAGTGTATCTGATGTGTGTGTGTGTGTGTTTTGCTGGTGCGTGGGGTGTCACTTCGGCTGTATTGGGGTCAGGTTGGGAAATATAGAAGCTTCCAGGCACTCAGCACGTAATTGAAAATCTATTTCGCTCAAAGTGAGGAGAGGGAACGAAAGAGCGGAGAACAAATGAAAGAAGGAAGGCAGACGGAGGAGGAGGAGGAGGAGGAGAAGACCAGGTGACCAAAAGATAATAGTGGAGGGGAGGAGGTGGAGAAGAGAGTATAGGGAGGAAGACAAATGAAGGAGATATTATTTTAAAAGGTGGAGTGTGAGAGAGTGGAGGAGGGAGCGGTGGAGGTGAGGGAAGGACAAAACCAGCGGTAGGAGGGTGGAGAGGCTTCACTGCCGTCCTAAGTGGATAAAAAGCGGAAGGGACGGCTGAGAACGATTCATTTTTGTGTCCTGGTGAAGACGTCCTCCCTGTATTATCCCGTCCCTCCTGATCTGTCACACTGTGTCTGCATGTGTTTCTGTCCTGCTCCTGACACTGTGATCTTCCAGGCCTGCAGACAATATATTCAGCGACAGAAAGATTGTCTGAGAAGTCTGAGACATAATCTCAAATGTGCATCTGTGAAATATATATATATATGTATATATATATAAAATCTTCATTTTACTGTTATTATTATCATCATTGTAGTAATAACACGTAATGTTATCATTGTTGCCAAATTAGATTAAGAAATACTCCAGTTCTAGTATCCAGTTCTAGTAAAAAGGCACAATCCGTGGTCCCAATATACAAAATAAAAAATGAGCACCTGCTCCAGCTCTGAATTCTCTGACAGTTATTTCAATACAAAAAGACGTCTGACGACAGCAAATCCAGTGTTTTTGTGATGCTGCTGGTGGTTTGTTTACACACACTGATGTTTACACACCATTATTATACATTAAGCAAAACTCAAACTTCTGTGTCTAAAACAAATATTTTTCAATTATGTTTACATCTCTTAAAACGCAGTCTGGTCAGCCTCACTAACTTCAGTGTCTTACTTGCACATAAAATGTTAATTAGTCAGTGGTTTGTTCACCAGGTGCTAGCTAATAGCTTATATTAATCATCAGAAGTGGCAAAATCTCATTTAAACTCATGCTGACGTTTGTAGTCGAGCAAACAATTGAAAATCCAGCCGCCTCTCATTGCGCCTCTTCGTTCTTCTCACCAGTGTGTTTTGTTGTTTACTCCCTTTTTTGTAGGACAGTAAAAAAAAAAAATATATATATTGTTTCAGTTCAACTGCTTTAAACTCTATTTCCCATAAGCCCGAACCCATTGCTTGGTAAACGACACAGTTCCACAAATAGTGATAATGGAAACAACACCTGTGCCAGTAAAAGTGTGAGGTGAGGAAATATGACCTTGAATGCATTAAATTGAAAACATTAAATTCTTTTTCTTTCTTATTTATTTCACAAGGTGGACTTCGGAAATGTTAACGTGTTAAGTTGTTTAAAATCACTTCTATTGATGAGCACTGGTTATTTATTTTCAAAAGGATGCGTTATTCTCTTTTCAAAATGAAAGCATATTGAGTTACCAGGTTGATTTATCTGACTACAACACAGGGTTGTTCAACAAAATACTAGTTGATTAATCACAGATTCTCGGTAGATGGTACCAATGATTTACCAGTTTTAATCACTTGCTGCAGCCTCATGTCCGGCATAATGCACATCCCAAACTAGGTCATAAAGTTTCCAGGATGCTTTCTTTTTCAACTTGGCAAGAACTTGGCATTGGGAATTTTGCCTTCTTGAGTTTCCTTAAAAAAAGACCACATACAGCTGCCTTTCTATCCTCTTATCCTTTATGCTAACATTGTTTTGGAATTTTCTGATTAAGAGTTAATGTCCTTGCAACAAAGTCCTCCTTGCTGCATAGATTCTTTCACACCAAGTCTTTTTCCTACAACTCCCACTGTATAACCAATGTTTTTTTTTTTTTTATTAATGTTAAATCCATTTAAATGGTTCGACCTGATTTTATCTATCTGAGCTGTTAAAGCACTGAGATTGCAGGATGGTGTGAACACACAGATGTCCACTTAACATGCATATTACACTTCACTGTATTGACTTTGCACTCATGTTTACAGTGCTGTTCACTCAAAACGGCCTGATTTTTACGGCGCTGTGTGTCTCAGTGACGAGCTGTTGACCATCTCAACAGACTGTGTTTGTTTCGTCACACGGGAGCTTTACGTTGTTGTGTTAACACCAATGATTTTCGGTGCAAATGACTTTCCTCTTTTAAAGACCAACGGAGCAGCTGTGAAATCGCCACCACTCTCACACCTACCAGAGTCGTGTTGTTGGATAAACGGCACCTTGTTGTTGTGAACAGTTTCAGAATAAGAAGAACAGAAGATTATAAACTGATACGATCTCAGTCGTTGGTCACGTTTCAGTGTCTAGATCGTACAAGTCCGCCTTTTGTTCACTGAAACAAACAAAAACAGAGCAAATGAGAATTATTTTTCTGGTCTGTTGGATTTTTTTTTTTATATTTCTTTATTTGTTCTCTGCTCTTTGTCATAATTAATTCCTGCACTCAAGAACCTCACCTCAGCCGAAACCCAATTAGTAAACACAACTCTAAACTAAGCGAAGACTCGTCAGAATATCCGTAACTTTCAAAAAAGCATCCTCACTCCCCAAATAGACAAAAGTACAATAACACATGCACTAAAGCTCTGGTGAATAATTTATTATCACAGCGAGAGTTTTGGGCATTCAGATGAACTACAATTGCTTTTTTAATTAGTGGCGCAGCAACAACAAGTAAGAAGCCGACCACAGAAACATGCACACAGAAACACTGACACCACAGAGCAACACTTCACCTCATTAAACCCACAAATACCAAACCTGTTGAAGTGAAAGGACAGAATCTGGAGAGGCACAATGGCAATTCTGTGAAACAAGAGAGAGAGAGAGGGCCGTTTCTATTGTTCACAGCTGTGAAGAGCAAAAGAAGAGAGTAGAGCTTTGAGTCCCTGACAACAGAAACAACATGGAACGTCTTTACACACAAATTAACTGGTTAGATGTTCTAGCTACCACTAGCAGCTTAGCTACTTTAACCCAGTGTGAACTGGAAAACCCCCCATCTCAGCACCATGGAAATGCAAAGTGATACATGCAGTTGCATTAATAGGTAGGCAGGTATTGTTACACGTATCAACTGGGGAGACGACTTTGGAACGTTGATCCGTTCACTCCTTTTACCTCGTTTTCTTTCCTCTGTGCCTTCTTTGTTCCCCCATCAGGGAGGTTACAAAACAGTGCCTCCTCCTGCTTTGGTTGCTTTGTGGCAGGCACACTTCCTTTGTCCCTTTATTCAACCTTTGTTGGTCTAGTTGTGCATGCACTGCACCTCCTTTCTATTTAGACCTTCTCTCTATGTATTACCTTACCTGATGTCCTCTTTTGCTGCTGTCATACTTACTACAGCCACTAGAGGGCGTTGCTTAATATTAAATGTAATAATTTGTTGTCATATGTGTTTTGCTTTTCTATCTAGTGAGTAAATGTTTGGCATGTTTGATACTTACCTGATGATAACGTTTAAATATGCTGAGTACATGATGGGCTAACGTCCGTAAAACATGGTGTGAATGTGATTTATATTTGTCTAATCGATTAATTTCTATGTGGATTGTTGTAATATTGGAAGGATGAGGATCGGAGGGACGGATGCTTCCTTCACACGTGTGAGTTTTTGACTGAATTGATCATTGATAAGACGGGGAGGACATTTTGATGAGTTTTCTGGACTTTCTTGGTGGTTTGCAGCCATGCTGGATTAGACTGTGTTGATGTCCATGAAGCTTTGACATGTGTTCTTACACAAAGTGTACGCAAATGGTGAAAAAAATCAAAACAATGTAATATTATACCAGTTAAAGAGTGTCATAAAACAACAACAATATTCATATAACTGCTATGTTAAATCGGATATTACTGTAGCTATTAAAATGTGTGTATGTGTTTTTAACGTTCAGTCCTTTTCCAGACTGTCATCAAATTATTAATTATTTTGAATTATTGCATAAATGATTTTTTTTTCTTGTAACATCAAAGTCACAATGTGAACATTTAAAAAAAAATCACTCCAATCTACAGAAAACGAAAAAAAACACAACAAAGAAGACAATTTAGCTCATCTGTCCAGATGTTCATGTGAGAGAGATAGATAGTGAGGTTTGTGTGTGTGTGCGTGTGTGTGTGTGTGTGTGTGTGTGCCTGAGGCCTCTTCATCTCATCAGTAGAAATCTATTCTGCTCAGACTCATCCAATAAGGTGGGTAATGATACTCCACTCTAATATTGGGACCGTCCAAATTGAACACATTTAAACTTTAATGCAAGTCAAGTCCTGGGGAGAATGTAATCTGCCCCACTTAGAGTCTCTGTGTGTGTGTGTGTGTGTGTGTGTGTGTGTGTGTGTGTGTGTGTGTGTGTGTGTGTGTGTGTGTGTGTGTGTGTGTCTTTTAGGATTCGTGTGAGTGTGTGTATGTGTGTGTGTGTCTTTTAGGGTTTGTGTGTGTGTGTGCACCCGTGTACGTCTGTTTCTGTGACATGTAAAGTACTTGGAGTTTTTTTTTTCTTCTCCGTTTTGCTCCACTAATGAATTTAAATATGTTGAATTAGTTTTAAGAACAAGGTGAGAGGTGAGGCGAGAACGTGTGTGAAGTGCTGCGTGAGCGTTCGTTTTAAGCAGTTGAAGCAACAGAGCTGCTGTGTTTAGAAGCTCCAGCTGAGAGAGGAGCGCCGTGATGACAAAAACACATTGCACACCTTTTCAACTCGCTCCTCTTCTCCTCCGCTGAGAGAAAGTTCACGCTCTCTTGACTTTTTTATTGTGAATGTTAAAAGTGAAAAGTTTGTAAACTGATTTTTTATATACATTTCTATCTGTTAATCAATTATTAAGCGCAGTAGGCCTTTTAGTAGCCACTTCACTACTTCACCTAAATCATTCAGTGGGACTTATTCATATAAAATGTAGCTAACTAATCCACCAATTGTCATTTTGTAGCCATGTTAAGTGCTGATTAGTCAATTGTAGCATGCTAACATGCTAAACTAAGGTGGCAAACTGATGCAAAAACATGAAAGACCACAAATGGAACATTTTCTTAGAAGTTAAATGTTCATAAAATGTTAAATGAGTTTTATAAGGAATTAGCAGTTGTTAATATGCTAACATGCTAAAGTGAGGTGAACGTGGTAAGAGTCACACCTGCCAATGGGAAACTTTCAAAAAAAAAAAGTTCCTCCTGGGAGTTGGATTCATACCACCTCCATCTGTAAAACTAAATAAGCTAATGAAGCTAACATAGCTTAGCACAACAACTAGAAATGAAAGAGAACAACTAGCATTCATCTGTAAAGAGGTGACAGGATCTATAGACCAGCGTCCCTACAGCTTACTAATTAGCACGTTGTTTCTTGTGACTTATCTTTTCATGTCAACATGTTAACATTGTCATTCAGCATGTTAGCATGCTAAATGTAGCATCTGACTCAAAGTAACACTGTGTCTAATTACAGGCTGACACTGCTGTTAGCAGCGCTAGTCTTGTGATGACCTTTTGAATAAATTGCTATAAGTAGACATATTGTTGTTTACAGACAAAGATCAAGCATCAGTGTATTGATAATGATTTATTTTGTTGTGTTAAATATGTTGAAGCCAGTTGACTTGACGTTGACTTTAATCCTTCAAGTGCATTTTAATTATACAGAATACCTTTTATTTGCCACCTATACGTCTTTTTGTTGACATTAGGATTCGAAAAATCTGATTGTAACAATTATGAGACAAAGTTTTCTTTGTTTCTGGACATTTTGTCGTGTTGTGTAAGTGCAAGAGTTTGCTCTACATCTTATATGGGATCTATATTAATTTGTTTTTTGGTGTGAATGACACAGTAAATTAAAAATAAATCATCATCATGTGGTGATTAGCTTTTTAAAAGTCTTATCAGCTTTTACAAATATTTTAGTTCACACGTCCGCAGAGTTCATAATTAAATTTCAGGGTATCTCCGTGTGTGTGTGTGTGTGTCTGTGTGTGTGCGAGTCATAACTCTTGCTGTTATGCGCTGTGATTGATTATTTAGACACGTTGAGAGTCTGACCAGCTCTGTGTGCGAACGTCTCAGACGTCCATCCACAAATACGAATGTACGTGTTTGTGTGTGCACGTTTGAGGTGTTTTACCACTAATCCATGAAGAATCCTCTTCCTCCTCCATTTCCTCTTCCTCCCAGGATGTCAGGGTCACATCAAAGGAAGAGCGGCGACCTTTGACCCCGTGACCCCCAGTTTAGCAGGTTTACGAGCGAGCAGGGCGAGAATCCATTAGCTACAGCAACATCATCAACAACAACAGCGGTGATGAGGCCGGCAGAAGACTGGAAATCAAGATAAAGCCGCGACGTCAACTTTAAATTAATAACATTTAATGACAGGTTATAAACAATTATCAAACAGTTGTTAATTGCACTTAATCACTTTAACTAAAATAAACCACATACAAATGATTCTACCACATTTCACAGTCACAATAATTTCAACTATAACTTTCAAAAACTTTTCTTTTTTCTGTCATTATTAATGTTCCAATGACTCAATTATTTTGTCCCCGAAAACCTGATGAGATTAGATTGTTTTCATAACTAATGAAAAATGATAGGGCAAACTGAAAGGCGCTTAAACATGCTGAGTGCTGTGTGCGCGCCTGTGTGTGAGTGCATTTGTGCTTGTAAATGGGGCTAACCTGCATTTAAAGCAGCCCTCGGCATTGCTCCCTGTTTTTGTCTTTGCACAATGAGTAACTTATCTAAACCATCCCCTCTTCAGTGCTCAACTTCAGCTGCCTATTTATCCATTTTGGGTTGCGTGCAGCCCGTCGTTAGTATTCTGGTACACACCTCAACAAAGCCATTATCATAAAAACACACACATTCACATGCAGATGGATAGCTCTTAGCCTCTTAGCTCAGCAGCTAATGGTGCTAGCCACTTAATTAAGGTCACTTATGGACAAACTCTGTTAGCATGGGCACTAATAAGTACTGCCCAGACAATGGGACTGTGTGTACGTGTGTGTGAGAGTGTGTATGGTAATGATATTGCTGTAAAGCCTGACCTGCAGTCTCCATTACCTCCAGCTTATTGAGTGGTTTGTTTTGCAGAGTGGCTCTTAGAGGTGGGTATCATTGAAATTTCACTAGATGGACAACTGGACACTTTAGAAAATGCATCACAATACATTTTGGGCTGAAGTGTGAGTGTGAGTGTGTGTGTGTGTGTGTGTGTGTGTGTGTGTGTGTGGCCATGTTGAGGGGCACCCAGAGACAGAAAAAAGAGATAAAGTGTCTGCAGTTTTCTCACCGAAGCCCATGTGGAAACCGAATATCCGGCACATCGTTAATTTATAGCCTTCTGCTTTCCTCCTCTTCTCCCTCAGTCCTTCGCTCATGTCCTCCCTTCCGGAGCCTCTCCTCAAGTTGCCTCATCTAAAAACAATTAGTTCCCCCAAGCAGACTGACCAACCAGTCAGCTTTCAGTGTGTGTGTGTGTGTGTGTGTGCGCGCGGTGTTGTCCCGTCGGGGAGCATAACATTGCCCTCTAACATCACCACACAGGATGCTTCCGAAGACTCGGTGACCTCTGACCTCCAGCGGTGAGGATGAGAGACGAGGGGAAGCAGAACGAGAGGGGGAGCGATGGGACGACCCTTCTGCCTCGACATGGCAGCTTAGTGCTGGATGTAAGAAAGCACCTCTGAGCTCAGTTAGTACAGTAGATGTTTAAATCTCACGAGGCAAAAGCACCAATATAAAGTTGTGTTGTGATCATAGGTGACATTTACCTGTGGGACGCCCAGGACATGGCCCATCACGTTGTAAAAGCACAATCTGTTCAAAATGGTTAAAAACATTGTCTATATAGCTTGAAATTATATTAAATGTATTCTGAGGTTTTCCATTATGCCAAAATTCACTCCGACCTCATATGAACCTCACGTTACGTTGCTTAAAATCAGATATTTAAAAAAAATCTGTTTTCATTTGAGTCCTCGTGTCCCAAACCACGTCTCAACACAAAGTGATTTCTTTATTGTGACATTTTATCTCGTATCGACACGTCTCCACTCATCTTTGTCTATCAAATACTGTAGTGCCTTTTCTTAACATAACATAAGTCAACATAAATTGTGTAATAATGCAGCACGTTTTGTCGTATCAAGTCCTGTTGCATCTTGTTATATTTGATTCCTGATGCAATGTAAAATAATGTTAAATAAGATAGTTATCTGTCCTAGTGTATCTTTTCCTAAAACACGTAACAACAAATAACATAATGCAAAATTAATTCAAGGTATCATAATGTCCTGTGTCAGATCCTTTCACATCAAATCCAGTTGTATTTAATTGAACCATCTTTTTCTAATATATGCTTGATTTTGATTGGCTGGCTTGTGTCCCAAAAAGTCTTTGACTTGTTGTCTCAAGTCGTGTTTTATCGTATTATGTTGTTTTATGCATTATATAATATTATCTTGTGTCTTTTGTATTTTGTCATATGTAAAATTGTATTATATTGTATAATTGTATTGTATTTCTACTGTCCTGAGTGTAATATTATCATTTTTTTGACTGCGTTGTTTATTGGCTACTTTTGAAATTATAAATTTACATTAAATAAACATTGAATCTATTTAAAAACATCCTAATATATTTATTTATTTATTTTTTGATTAAGCCGGCGGTCCCCAACCTTTGTAGCATGTGACCCCCTACAATTACTCCTAACATCTTTCAATAAGACTTCTTACATTCTTACTTTGACTTCTTACGTTGTTTCATTAAAATCACAGTTTCAGACCATTCATTATTTTCACTTATAAAATAGATTGTGACTCTTAAGTTGGTAGCAACGGGAATAAACTATCAAACTGTACATGAAGTAGTTTATTAAGTCAACATTAAAATACAAATTGATGCATCAGTATTAATGATGTTATTCATTTTTCCAGGCGTCAGTGAGTTTCAGGTAAACAAGTACTTTAACTTTTATAATTAAAGTAAATGTAGCTGTTTATACTTTATATGTACACTAGATTTTAAGGGCAGGACTTTTACTTACTAAGTATTTTAACTTAAAGGATCAGGTTACTATATTTTACTACAAAATATTATTGGCATATTGTCACATTGTAACATACTTTAATAGTTTACTGCATCTTACTGTATTTTATTTGCCCATTTTTGTCTCATCTTATAATGTTGCATTGTTTTTGGAGTAAGATGTGTGTTTTAATTCAAGTGTTCAGCAGCCATATTGCTGACGGACATTGATTTATTTCTCCCCAGGTGAAAACAATTGATTATGTCCTCACAGGGACACTAAAGAACAGCTGTTTCTTTCTTTCTTTCTCCATTCGCTTCCGCCAACGACCGATCCGTCTTTCGCCCTCACCACCTCCGTCTTTTCTTTCTGTATATATGCGCTGCATGTCCCCTGTAATTTTTCTTTACCACCATGTACGTCTTAACTCGTCGCAGCTTTGACAGAAGGCCACTGGCTTTTATGTTTTGTGCTCGTGCATCTGCTGCAGGAGCTTTTTGGACGCGGTCTCACGATCAGGAACCCCAAAGTTCAGAGGTCAGATAAATAGTTGTCAGGCGGGCCTCATCCCAGGAGAGAGACAGAGAAACAGACAAAGAGCAGGAGGGCTGTAATTAGGAGAGAAACTTGAAACTGGATGTGAAATTAGCATCTTAGCTAATGAGTACAAGCCCTTGCCCCCCTTTGGTTAAACTTAGTCTTAGTCCTTGTTTGTATTACATTCAGCCAGCTCTGTTTGGCTGAAAGTTAAAGCTTTTTAGTCTCATCTCGGCAGAAGGAAACAGATCAGGGATAGCACACATGTATTTTGTAGACACTGGCTTGACGAATAGAAGAGTGTGGAGAGCGTTTGCTAATTGAAAATATGTTTGATCAGTGTCTCGCCAACGTCTTCCCGATAAGCCAACCCTCTCCACAGTCGGTCTAATGTAACCTGTGCCAATGTCTGCAAAGCGAGTGTGTGATATTAATCTACTTTTAGTCAAAATCTGCCGCTTTTTAGTCATTTTTCTTTTAATCCATCTGATCATTTTGAACATTTCAGTCAATCTAGTCCAGACAAATCCATTTCTCTTACTATTATCTGATGAAAAACAGGTTGAGTGATTAATATTTTGTCTGTCAACGAAAATAGACGTACTTTTTTATCTTTTAACTCAATTTTTCATCAACAACAATGCTGCATGTTGATATAGTCACAGTTGATGTTTAATGTCTCATCATCGACTTGTCTCACTCAATGAAACAAAAGGTTGTTGTCGAACATATTTAGTTTCTAATTAAAATCAACGCTCTTTGATCGACACTTCTGCGTGTAACAAACACTGTAATAAACAAATACAATATATTTCGCTTTGAAACATTAAAGTTTAATATAATTTACTGAAAAAAACATTTTACTTTATGTTACCAATAAGCTTCACGGCTTCGGTGTGTTATTGTGATTCATTCGTCTGAACGTCCTGCACTTCTAAAGATTTTGCATTAAAAAAAAAACGTTCTGCTGCAGATGAAATAAGTGGCCTCCACACACACACACACACACACACACACACACTGAGGCAACAATCCCATTTCCAAAAGCCATGTGAAATAGATACGTCAACACAAAACGAACAGGGAGACTCAGAGAGAGAGAGGGAGAGAGATGGGGGTTGGAGGAGAAGGGGGGAGATGGGTGGAAGGATAAAAGATGGATTAAGGTTGTGTTTAAGATTGGCAGCAGCGGTTTGTATATGCTGCATGTGTGTATTTAATGTGCATGTGTTTAGGGGGGAACAGTAAGCTGGGAGATGTGCGACTTTATTTGTTGCAGTGTTATTCTCCTGCAGCCTGCCAGTCGCCATGTCTCAGAAGGAAAAAAAAGCCTTCTTACCCAACATACTTATCTGTGTGTGTGTGTGTGTGTGTGTGTGTGTGTGTGTGTGTGTGTGTGTGTGTGTGTGTGTGTGTGTGTGTGTGTGTGCAAACCCCTTTACATGTGATAATGACAGCTGTAATGCCTGTCTGATATCTACTCAGCTCTGGGACTTCAGTTGCATGTTTGTATGTGTATGTGTATGTGTTTATGTGTGTGTGTGCGTGTTTGTGTACCTGAAACGTGCACTTGAGATAGACATGCTTTAAAACGCCCTTTGTGTGAAACGCAGGAACGTATCAGAGAGGGATAATCTTTACCGTGTGTGTGTGTGTGTGTGTGTGTGTGTGTGTGTGTGATGAATAGTCTACGACAGGTGTTGGGGATGAGATCTCCAATTATCACACTTTAATACCTTTTTTCCTGTTCACACATAAACACACACACACACACACCTCAGTGCGAAGTGGAGGGGTGAGTCAGGAAGAAGCGAAAAAGGTAGTGAGAGAGAAAAGAGTCCAGAAAAGACGGAAGGACCAGAGTTTGTTTTTATTTCTGACCCTCTCTGTTTTCTTCTTCTTCAGTGCTGCAGACTCCAGTAAAAAGATCTAAACTTATATTACAAAATAAAAGCTTGCCACACTAATAACGGTTGGTCTAAAATACACAAATAAAAGCTGTTACAATGGGTCGCATCTCTATTAAATGCGTGACAAACAACCAAGAGCAACATATATTAATTTGGGTAACCATGGTAATAGGTTTTACTTGATGCCGTGAGAATAATAGACTGAGTGAAGGAGGACTGTGTCGTTCTCCACATCCTTTATGCTTTGTACACAACTTTGAGTGTCTTGTTGCACAACACAGTTTACATTTTTACAGCTCAGCTCACATCAGTCAGTTTTTTTGTCTTTTTCACAATAAAAGATTTCCAGTAAAGGGGAGAGATCATGCTCTCAATGACGGTGATGTCATCTTGGGCTTGTGACGAACTGAAAGTGAGGAGATGGGAGGCATGGGCGTCTATAGAAAGATATGCTTATTGGGTTGCATCATTTTTTTTAGAGCTGGACCAATACTAGAAACCAAAAGTGGGGATATTTTGGCACTTGGAACTTCCGTTTCAACCACTAAGAAAATCTTTCACTTCTGAGGCCCCCAAGATCAATTTATTAATTACTGTAAGTACAACAGATAGAGAAAGTGTTGAGTTTGCAGCAAGCAGGTGCAACACAAACAAAACAGAACAGAAGACAGACAGACTTTTTACTTCGAAATGACAGAGAACAAGTTGAATAAAATGGAAATTTAACATAGAGCTTAGTCTATGAATGTGCCAGTCTCGGATGAAGGCCTCATTTAAGTTGAGGAATATAAAAGCCCTGGTCACCATTTAATGATTTACAGTACTGAATGCTGCAGGAATCATTTTAGCACTCGGTTTCCTTGTCCCTCGAAGTCAGTGGGTTTACTGAATGGCCTTTTGATTAGATGCCTGAAATAAAGTCTGTGGTCAACACACACTAAGGAGAAATAAATACCCCAAGGGATTTTTTTAAACTTTTAAAAAAAGGTGATGGCTAAAAAGTGACGAAATGAGACTACAGAGGATGTAGAAGGCGATTTAGATTAAAGTTTGTGTCGTATAGTGAAGTAGGAAGCTTAGCGGTGCTGAAACTGAAATGCGACTGGGACATAGTTTGTTTATACCCTAACCTAACTTATTACTTTCGGCGATTGCATTTATGCTTCAGAAACCGTCCAGGTGGTTCATTTCTGAAGATTATCTTGTCCAACAAAAGTTTAAGTATCATAAACTTGTGTTTGCCACAGAGCTTATTTTCCACGGTAATACAAAATCCAATTTAAAAAGTCACGTAGGTGTTTTGTCGAGGGGAACCAGGATGATGCTAACTTCCGGGTTAACAAACAGAACTTTGTCATCCCTGCAGTACGGAATTGCGACCGAAAGGAGAGGAGGGAGTGTGGACGTTTACACAGATGAACACATGAACAGTGAGTTTCATCATTAGCACCCTCCGTCTCCGTCTCCCTCGTTGTGTTTGTGTCCTCTCTCTCTCTCTCATGAAGTAAAGAAAGGCCCTTCCACACTCTCGCTCTCCCGCCGACTGATCGTTCTGTATCTGCTGCATCAGCGATGTGCCAGGCAGCACAATGACATCATCTAACGCAGACAGTGTGCGATGACTGACACTATCCTCTAGCCTGTCAATCATCGTCGCCACCCGCCCTCTAGGAAAGCTGTGTTTATCTGCAGCTGTGACTGACTGAGGGACAGGTGTGTGCGCGCCTCGTCCAACACATGCCGCCACACACAGGTCTGATCACGTCTCCATGTTTGTGAAGGGAAGCTATTATTATTATTATTAATATTATTAGGGAGTTATCATGACTCTTGACCCCACAAATTTCAAAGCTGTGATGTCCAGACAAACGTTGTAACTGCAGGGAGGGATGATGGAGCTTTGCTGTTGGTGCTGTGCAGAGAAAACATCAGCAAACAAGAGTTTAGTTAGATGCTGCGGCTTTGCCAGTTGGACAGGAGTGACCAGAACAAACACGGAGAGCGTATGGAGGACATCTGCAGCCAAAATAAATCTGATGTTGGTGTGTTTTGCCCAAACATTACAGATTCAAACTGAAATCCTACAGTCTATAAATAACCCCAAATCAGGGTTAAAGCTGAGCTGATGCTTTGAGGTTTCACGTCGTATTACTTTGGACTTTTCTTACAATTTAAAAGTCTTGACATGAAGCAACATTTTTCCCAGTTTCTTTTTTTAGGTCAATCTGTGCACAAGAGGGCTATTTTGACTGACTGGGTAATGACTGGATGCACTTGAATTTTAAGTTATAGATGTAGTGTCTTAAAATGAATTCTACTTCAGGTTTCTCACTGAAATTTCTAACTATCCCCTTATTCTGACTTCACTATTTCATTGTCTCTTTAACGCTGATCAGCGGTTGGTTCATGTGATTATATGGAGCAAATTTCATCATCCTGACTGAAAATCATCGTGATTAATTTGTTCGTTATTGCTGGATCGAAAAAAAAAAAAATCTGAAATGCAATTTATACGCCCGGCGATGAACGGCGGTGCACATTAAGTTTGTGTGATGAAATTTCACACCGTTGTTATGGATTATTTAATAATGTCATAGTTTAAAGCACATTAAGGAAGATGTGTTTTATTAAAAGATTTCACTGCACGAGCAGATTAATGAAACCAAAGAAACAGAAGTGTGTTTGTGTGTTTGCTTACACACTTGTACATTAGTTGATTTTCATGTTCAGTTAAACTCCTGCTCTCTGTTTTTGTGAAGCATCGCATTAAATTCAATCTAGTTTTATTTTGCTGATGTGAAATTTGTCTTTTGTCCAAACTACTGAAGTGAGGAACATCTTTCCTAACAACACGTCAGAGTACCTCTCAGTTCAGTATTTATGGGGAGTAAAACCCAGGACTTTTTTTTTAGTACACGTAAACATAAAGAGCATCCCTTGAATAATCTCATTTAACTTTATTTTGCATCTTGAACACTCACTTGAAGTGAACAAAGTGTCGCTGTGTGTGTGTGTGATTGTGTCTTTATTCTGCTGGAAAACTACATCAACAAAAAGGAAGTTAATGAAATTAATTCAAATGTGCCTCAAAAAGGAACAATTTCACAGCTGAATACAACTGAAGAGACAATATTTAAGAGGACGCACCCTGTTAATCACAGAGCTGAAACAATTAAAAGGCTACAGAGCTGTATACACGCTGTAGAACTGTGAAAATAAAAACTAAATAAATTAGAAATTACTATGAAAGTCCAACAGACAAACATGATTTGGGCTGGATTTT
The DNA here is from genome assembly GCA_963678695.2 of Diplodus puntazzo. Lineage (NCBI taxonomy): Eukaryota > Metazoa > Chordata > Actinopteri > Spariformes > Sparidae > Diplodus > Diplodus puntazzo. The sequence goes on along the minus strand of OZ023156.1, from coordinate 6,742,048 downwards.
AATAATAATTGTTGATAATTGATTGATTTTATAGTTTTCTGTGCATATTTTGTTATTAAACATGAGACAAACAAACTAATTGTGATGCTGTGAGACATGAATTCAACAGATACTGGTGACAGTTCTTTATTAAATATCCTTTAGTACATTTTTAACAACCCATCTTAACTTTGGCTCACCCGCCTTGTTTTGTCAGCATCGTGAAACCAGAGAGGAGTCGTTCATCTCTCTCAGCACTGAATCTGGAAACAAATGAGTGTATTAATTACTGTTACCTGCCCCGATGCTCTGATGTGACACATTTTTCGCTCCAGCTCTGTTTTGGGCTGCAGGATTTTTTTCTTCAAGTCGACTCGCTGAATAAATAGGATATTTGTAACATGCAGAAATGATCAGAATAACACATGTGGGTGGTTGTTGGACGGGTAAGAGCTGATTTCTGTCTCTTGATAATGATGAGATTTATTATTTTTATGGAGAAATATTATTCTTCTGCACTTCTGGCACAAACCTGGTGGCCTGCATCTATTTTTATCAAAGCTTTCCTCAAAATCTACACTGTTTTTTTTATGCTGCATCAGTCTTTTTCCAATAATTTCATATTTATCTGAAGTATTCTGTATTTTTCGACTGTATTTTTTGGAGCTTTTGTCCCTCCAGCCTCAAATATTTCACCACCGACACACTTCAGACTGAAAATCGCTGATGACCGTCGCTGAATGGGGCCTTTGAAACCGTCGGATGGAATTTTTGTCTCGTGTGCGTTCGTTCCCGCTCATGAGTTTCGCAGTGTTTGTACAGTTCTGTATGTTTTTACAGAAGTGCGTGTGAGTGTCGCGTGTGGCCTATGTGTGTGCCTGTGTGTGTGCCTGTGTGTGTGCCTGTGTGTGTGCGCCTGTGTATGTGTGTGTGTTATGGTTGTGCGGCCGTCACAGGCTCATGAACTGGCTGTGATCCATGCTGGTGTGTACAGTATGTTTACACACGGTACAGTATGTGTGTACACGCCACTGTGACTGTGTGTCTCTTAGTGTGAAGGTGTGTGTGTGTGATCGCTGTGACCCATAATGTTTTTCTCTCCAGAAAAAAAGAAGAGGGGAGGTGAACCGGGAGTCGTGCCCCAGCTCGTAGCTCCACCGGCGGGTCAGCCAGGCGTCCCGCAGGGCCCGTGGCTCCGGGTCTGACCCGTAGAGCGTTCCAGATTTGTGAAGATGCCGATCCGTAGAGGGTAGTTTGTGTGTGTGTGTGTGTGTGTGTGTATGTGTGTGTTTGTGTTTGTGTGTGATTAGCCTGACTAGCTGCTTGTTGATGTTCTGGTTAATGATGTTCCCAGAGAGACACAGACAAATGTTCAGAGGAGGAGGAAGAGGAGGAGGTGACTGAAAGTGATATTCTTGCACACAGACATGCACAAGTTTAATCGTCTCGTGCTAAAGCAGAATGTATTTTTGTTTACATTTTTCTTTGGGTGACGACAACAGCAAACACTGAAGTGTTCTTAACCGGGAACATAGTTTTGGGCTTTGTAGCCTCAAACAATCTGACTAGATGTTGAGTACAATTCTCAAAACAAGACAGCAGAGAAAGTGCGTCTCAATAAAGTGAAAAAATAATTATCTTTTTTGTGCGTAGGTAAATTATTTACCCCCCATAAAAGGAGACAAAACACACAGTAAACAATATCTCTTTCTGTCGGTATCATAATAATCACAGTGAATTTGTTTGGCCATGCTAATCATGTAGTGAAAATCTGATGTGACAGAAGTGAGAGCAAAATGTATTTAAAACTACTACAAATACAAATACTAATCATGCAGTAATGACATAGTCTGTCTTATTATATTATATTTAATTATGAGTGATGCATTATTCTGTTAACATCACTTGTGTGTACTTGAGATTGAACAAATTATCTCCCCCTTTTTTCTGTTGGGTTCTTTAATCGACAAACAATGCATCATATTTGATTACAGATTTTATATATATATATCTGTAATTAATAAAAAGTGACATATTTGAGAAGACTTCCTCTTTGGTAGAAATTTACATCATTCCGCTCGGTAAGTTCTTTAAAACTTAACTACAGCTGTAAAACTCACTCGTAAAAAAAAAAAAAAAAGGCCTCGCCAAAAAAATATGCCTCATGGCAGCGAGATCCTCACATGCCTTAAGGGAGGCCGTTTGAAAAGATCTGCTTGCTCCTATTTTTTGAGGGGATTTTAGTGAATTTTAACTTTCTGCAGCAATAAACAATTAGCAGGATCCTCCTGCTGCTGCTGCTGCTGCTGCGTCGTGTGTTTACTGTCTGCAGCTCTGTGTCTTGTAGTTTGGAGACCCGGCTGTCTTTGATTGCATGTTACCTCTTATTGTTCGACTCCTCTTGGGCATTATAATCCACGGTTCTGTGTGTGTTTACATGTTTGTCCGTTTGTATCAGAGGTTACGTGTGTGTGTGTATGTGTGTATATGTGTGTGTGTGTGTGTGTTGTTGGTGTATAGTCCCTCGGTGGCTGTTCCCCTGCTGTAGACGCCTGTTCTGGCGATAGCATTGTCTCCATGTCCAAAGACCTGCCTGGCTGCCCTATTCCACCACGTCTTTATCATGCTAATACAGAGAAAGAAGGAACGAGGGAGGAGGGAGGACGGGAGGAGGAGGAGGGAGAGGGAAACGATAGCTCGACAAACAGAGAGAAGGGGTAATCTTTCCCCTCCTCTCTCTCTCCGTCCTCGTCTCTTCGTTCTCACCACCTCCTCCTCCTCCTCCTCCTCCTCCGTTCTCCCTCTCTCCCCCTCTACTTCCCTTTCTTCTCGTCCCCGCACCCTCTTCATCTGCCGCTTTCTTATCTTCCCCCCTTACTTCTTTGATAATCCCTCCGAACATTGTCTTCATAATTACACACAACAATGATTCCCATCCTTGCAAGAGAAATGTGCGCCGCGCATGGAGAATATTTCATAGATGAAGACCAGTGTGTGAATTAATAACTTGGGTTTCTCATATAAGGTTGTTTCTGTGTGTGTGTGTGTGTGTGTGTGTGTGTGTGTGTGAGAGAGAGAGTGTGTGTTTGAAGGGGGGAGCACATGGAGCCCAGTGTTGTTTTAACACGACTGTTACATTATGCATGCTGACAGCCCTGCCTGTCCCCATTAAAGGCCCATCTTGTTTCCCCATTATATCTGGTTTCTCTGTTAATAGACCTCTTTGTGTGGCACTTCCCTTTATACTGGGGGTGTTACAACAGAAAGGTCAGCGCCGGTACAACCCGCCACGCTGCCGCGGCCCCCGAATGACTGCGTAGTCCTCTCATCACGGCTCCTGGTTTTTTTTTTTGGAGGAGGTGTGTTAGATGTTCAACCATCTCTTCCTTTGTTTTTGTGCTTCGGTTTTTATTTCTCTCACAAACGTTGTGACTTAACAGACTTAATTCATATTTAATAAATAATGTAACACTTCTTTATGGACTAGCAGGAACAGAGACGTTTATACGAGAGGAGACAATTCAAGAACATAGAGAAAAATCTGTAATGACAAAAGCCAGTCGTCTGCTTTATTACAGCCGAGCAGGGAAACGTTTCAGCCGCTGACACAAGCACACTGTCGAGTTTCACCGCAGTTTCAACCGATTTTGGTCGCAGACGGACTTCTAACAGGCACGGAAGAGGAGAAAATCGCGCTAATGCGTAGGATTACCAAGAACAGCGAGGTTAATCAAAAATTTGACATTAAACTCTCACATTAGTTGAAGAGCTCTGGTGGGATGAGCTGATGACGTCACGTGTCGCGGCACCGCTGGGTTGAGACGTAGAAGTAGTTGGTTTGGTGAGAGCTCGCACATCTGATCAAGAAATTGCTTTAAAACCTCATTTTGAGCAATTTTTATGTCCCAGTGACCATTAAACTTAAAGTTTTGGCTCCGTGCCCGAACACTTAGTAGCCCAAAATAACTGCTGGGGCGCTGCAGAGAAGACTTGCCCACTGGCAAAACTTGGTTACAAGGAAGTAAATCTCTTCTTTCAGCATAACTTTGTCTTTCCTGCTTATTATTTAATTAATCTAAAAAGGCTGAAGATGTTTATAAATCCATTTGGCTAGTTTTTACCCATGCCTGACGAGGTTTTTGCCTTTTTCTGTACCTAGTTTATACACTCCAATACAACAGATGAAAACACAAAAAAGTTTAAGACTTTTTGGATGGAAACACGACTTTTAAAACTCAGTAATTTTACCCTTCATTGGGAAGAGGAGTAAAAAATATGCTGTTCACATTTCAAAGTAATCTATCGGTAATGTGCGCTCAACATGTTCGATCGGCCAACACACGACCTGCTGGGTGACGTTGCATTGTGTTAAAAAAAGTTATAGGACGACACTGAATTCTCATTGAAATGAATAAGTGGGCTGTATTTGTCACACAGCATTTAAACTCAACCTTCTTATTTATTTGATGGCCAGAGTTTGGTTTTGCTCTCCGGATTTTTCTCACTATTATCACTTTATTTATTTACCCAGAACCACAATCTTTCCTTAACTTTACCCGAGTGCTTAAAAATCTTAACCATGGTTTGGTTACCAGGAGTGGAAATGACAACCCATGAAATGTGCTGACAGTGAACAGCTGGGAGACACATTTAATATAAATTATGTTGGAATGTTGACAGTCAACCTCTTAACAGCCAGTCCAAAAAAACCCATTTATCAAGATTTGCATGTGCAGACATGATGGAATATTTTAATAGAGGAACCTTTTATCAATCATTCACCAACATCTCTTACCAATATTAGCTGTTGGCTGATTATGAAGTTTCAAACTTTCGTCCTGTTATTAATGACTTTTCGTCCTAGAAGACAGCGAGCTTGCTGCTATAAATGTTTCCCTCATCCATCCGCCCTCTCTCATCAGTCCGAAGCCGAGCAGATAAAATATGAAGCGTTGTGTTTGACGTCGACTTGAATCCTCGAATGAATCAAAGCCACGTGGATGAATCTCTCCTTATTTTAGTACCCATAAATCTGTGGGTTTTAGGCATGTTGGGAGACGTTTCCATCCAAATTCAGTCACAACTAGAAAAAAAAACGCAGCCCCGTGTGTGATTATATCTGCATCGAATCCATCAAGCGGTTTAACGTAGCTACTACTTAGAAATCCTCCATCATCACAAACGCTGCGGAATGACTTCATTATAATAACTGGATGATATAATATCCTGCTAGCGCTGCCATCTTTTTCTCTTCAGTCGCTTCTACTTTCCTTTTTTTTTTGCTCTCTGGTAGCTTTTTGACCTCCCCCTCGCTCCTTCCTTCTCCCTCTCCCTCTCTCATGTGAGTCCACTGTGTGCAGGCCTCTGCCACTGATCCATGGATGGTAATGGCCATTCCTGCTGCTCCCACAGCACACACCATTACTGCTGGAACACCCAGACGGAGCGCGACAGACGGAGGAAGGAAAAGAGGGGGAAAAAGACCGAGAGAGGGGAAGAAGACGGGCCGAGTGAGAAAGGGAATATTTTGGTTTCAAAAAGCGTAATCATGACATGAAACTGGAAGCATGGCAGCATGTGTGTATGCTGCGTAAATGTGTGTGTGTGTGTGTGTGTGTGTGTGTGTGTGTGTGTGTGTGTGTGTGTGTGGAGATCATTTCATGGTGAGGATTAGACAGGGCCAGGTAAGATATCTTGTTTCCTGTGACCTGCTCATCACGAGGTTTCCCACACTCATCACTTCACTCTATCATCCCTCTCGCTGAGATATAAAACATGTAGACACTGACCTCCAACACACACACACACACACACACACACACACACACACACCATTTCATCACACACTTACCCGTACCTTCATACGCTGCAGAGCTGTAAATCCAAATTATCTCCAAATACCTCATTTCAGTCGATCTCTCTCTCTCTCTCTCTCTCTCTCTCTCTCTCTCTGTGTGTGTGTGCAACGCTATATTCCTGTCATACTGAAAACTTGAGAGATGTGTGTGTTTCCTGTAACTCACTGCGGGTTATGATAACAACCGTTTCTCCTGTCAACAGCCCATAATGTCAGATTTACAGGGTTGCCCCCGGTAACCAGCCGGGGCTGGCGTGGCTGAGTGATTCTACAGCATCTGTCAGAGCGAGAGAGGCCATCTATCACACACACACACACACACACACACACACACACACACACACACACACACACACACACACTCATATCTAATGTGTCTCTCAAACGGATTTTCAGTGTAACGGGGGAAAGATTTCAGGATGAATAATCCAACACCTCTCCTCTGTCGGAAACCGTCCTCCACAGAAAACTGTCGCTATTGCTTGTTTTATTCAAACAGTTTAAAACCGTGTGTGTTTATGTTTCGGTTACGGACGCAGGACGCAGTTCTTATGCGGTGACGGGAAGTGGTTGGAGCCGATGTACAAAGCATCTGATTTTGTCTGGTTTGTCATTAAACATCTTTGGTTGTTTCAGCAAATTAAAGGTGCAATGTGTAAGAAATAGCTAGTAAGTCTTGGCCGGTGTCGGTCCGAAGCTCCTGTGCTCGTGGTCCAAACATTTTCTCCTTCATATCTGCCGGCCTGGCTCCTCTCTGTTTGACTCAGTCCAGCGCGGCAGGGGTTTACATTTTTCTTACAATGATGCTACCTGTGTGAAGGTGTGTCTTTAACTGATGACGTGCTAGTCTTGTGTAGTGGTCAGTGGACGGTTGTAAACACACAAAGCTGCTAACAGAGCTCCATTCATTTGGTGGCAAACGTCCTCTGTTATCTAGTTAGTTAAAAGCTTTGGGTTGGGTTTTGGTCACCAGAAGTAACTTGACTGAAACTGATGAACGTGAACATGATGAAACAATCTGAGAGCACGAGGGACGAGGACACTCCAGATAAACTAACTAAAAATGTCTCTCAGGATTCCTGCACAGACCTGAGATCAGTCTCACCACACAGGCTTGTTTGAGGTAAAGAACGGGGTCGTCACGGGTTAGCCGTGGTCATGAGATGTCACTGTGGCCTGCTTGGAGTCAGAGCGGGCGCATTTTAAATCTACTCAGGAGAAGGTCCATCCAGCTTGGCTCAAATACATGCCAGTGGAAAACCACACAACAGACCCTGGTCCCGAGCTCTCCGTCCACATCGCTAGCTCGCTGAGCCAACTAGCCAATGGCAGCAGCAGATAGCGGTTACTCCAATTCTTTTATATCCTGGCTTATATATATCTGGTGCTCTATTTATAATGGTGAAAACATCTTAAATGGCTACATTACATGCCCTTTTATCTCTTCAAAGTGCTATAAAAAAAAAAAGATGACAGCAGAGAAGTGGATTATGTTTCAAGACTGGACCACGGTGTTTGGACCTGCTGTGAATCTCTGTGGTTTCAGAGACTTCAGTATTCGACACTAAAACTTTAATTATAGTGGCAGCTGATCGTCCTTTCAGTGTCCATGTGGGTCATTTTTTCAACAGTTCAGTCACGAGGACTCGTTGTTCAGACTGTCTCCCCACTTTTTCCTCGTTCTTTCTCTTTCTTGTGAAGTGAAAAAATAGCACAAACTAACTAAACAGTACGAGTTATGCCTTTCTTCTCCGTTAATGTGATCAAAGCTGTGTTTTAACTGTTTTAAATGGGCCTCGCTGGCGGGCGTTTCCACTGATGTGAAACCCGGGGGACGTATCAGAGGATGTGATCGTGTACCACATTCACAGTCTGCCTGTTTAGTTCTTATCACACCGCACTACTTCTAGATCTGATCTTGATAGACTATTTTAATTCTTATCATAATAGACTATTTCATGCACTGATGCCTCTCTACTCCCGTGCAGCTGTGATGAGGTATAATTGGTTTGTTATGCACATATTCTCGCGCTGCCTCACCGTGCAGCGGACAGAATTTTATTGTGTTTTCTCTTGTTGCCTTTTCTTCTCTTTTGTACTTTCCCCATTGTTGAAGCGGCAGCGTTGGCCTACTTCCCTCTCTCTGTATCTTCAAACACACACACGCGGATAGACACTGAACACACCAAAGGTTAATAGTTGTTGCATTGGTGACGATCGCTGATGATTGTCCACCGGAGCGCGACCGCTGTCTCTTCTAATCTTGAACACACATGCAGTGACATGATGTCTTTGGGTTTCCCGTCAATGAATCTTGTACGTTCTCACTCAGTTAAACAGTAGACAGAACGAGGATGAAAATACCTATAATCATAATAGTATTTAGTTGGTAAGTATTTTCGGAAGCTCCTGGTTTTTGTTACTTCCTCTTCAGCCACTCTGAGCTCGCCTCTGTCTCTTGTGAGTCATGTTGCACCCTGCAGAGCCTCAACCCAATTCACAGAAGACATGTTGGTGTATGTAATATACATTTCTTGATACAAACGTTATGTTTGATATGCTGAAACTTAAAGATTTCTGTTGGTGAATGTTGTGACACTGCTGCGCTAATTGTCTCATTAGGTTTAGGCACAAAGAACACTTGGTTAGGGTTAGGAAAAGATCATCTTTTGACTTAAAACATAACGGGAAAATATTTACCAACGTTTCGTTAGAATATAAAGTGGTGTCACACTTACAAATGTTGCAATGCTGTTTCAAACAGTGGCCCCAGACTGAATGTACACAATGCACGTTTCTGCAAACCATGAATATGTTGAAATGTTGCAACTTAACATTTCTTTTGGTTCAGTTTTAAATCTTGTGTGGTGACAACATTGTGTTTACAATGTTTAGGCACAAAAAACAGTTGGTTGGGGTTAGGAAAAAAGGATGTTTTGGCTTAAAATATCTAGCTTTGTCACCGCAAACACAGCCACAGTAATTTATATGGCCAAAAATCACAATCGCATTGCCTCAGTGGTCTTTACAATCTGTACAGTGAATGACATCCTCTTCAGAAATAGCAGTTTTTTTGTGACCTATAAATTGTCCCGTTGAAAATGTCCCGTGGTTTCACTTCACAAATGTCGAGACACCATCTCGGACAGCGGTGTCTCCTCGCTGTCATGACATCATCTCCTGCACCTCCTGACACGAAGGTCTGCTCTTATGCAATCTGTATCATGAAATGTCACTGTGGTCACATTTATTATAGTAATGTTGATATGATACGTACAAAACACACACATTTCAAATCAACCAAGGTTTGCAGAAAACGTACTATACCAACATTTTATTCTGAGGTACTGCAGTCATTACAGTCATCCAACGAATTATGCTGCAATTATTCTGTGAAAGTAGAATTTGAAACTTCACTTTCATGAATTGGTAAATGAATTCATAAAGCATGTTTCTTTATGAATTCTCAGTTCATTACAGTCCAGCTACACTGAACACATAATGTGCGCAGGCCGTCAGCAGTGCTGATGTGAAGCAGCTCATGTATGCTTCAGGTTTGTGTGCGTCAAAGACACTACAAGACATTTAAGTTTCGTTTTTCGCTGTGAAAAGTTCTCACTGATTTGTGTAACATGGATAAGTAAAAGGTAGGGAAGGTGATTCCGTGGAGGGATGGTTGATTGTTGAGTCTCATTCCCAGGTTGTCAAACACTGATGCTTTATGTTGGTGTTCAACCTGAATTATCACCCAAAACATCGTACTGGACAGCCTGGGAATGAAACTCAACGATCAGCTATCCCTCTCCAGAATCACCGTCCCTGCCTTTACTACAGACGGCAGTAATCTATTGGTTACGGTCTGCGTCCGAAGAGATAGATATTTCTGCTTAGATCTTGACGAAGGGTGGCAGTTTTACTTGGCGAGATAGCTGTAGCTCACGTCTCACTACTTGTAAAGTACGCAGCGTCTCCTCCGCCATCTTGTGACTACATTTCACTTTTCTTTGTTCCTTCAAATGTGAAATGTGTCTGCGTCTTGTGCTGTCCGCTTCAATACAGATTGCGGTTTGGAAGAAGTTGATATTCAGGAGCTGTGGGACTTCGGTCGACTCCTGGAAGTCCCGGTCGCTGAAGTATCGTCCTCGAACATCCAGACGACAGTAATCTAGATAAAGTCACTGAGCAGCCACCTGCCGTCAGTCAGGTAAATTCAGCTATTCATTTCCTGCACACAGGTCGTTTAATTTAACAAAATATTGTCGCTGCATGAGACATTTCTGTCTCAAAGGACCACGTACGCCTCGTGTAGAAATTATAAATAGCAGAGGGGCCCATTTTTACGCTTGCAGAGCAGATCTTGGTGGCACTTACGCACCACGTAGGCGCCGCTCTTGCGTACAGCAGCCGCTCCACCAAACGTCTCCATACGTCACGAGTGCGCTGTCGCCAGCCTGTTACACATTTTGAATCTGCTCCAGCTGTAGAGCAAGATCCTCGATTCCAGATCCTGTTTTTCTTTGACAAAGCCGTCACTGAACCTGTGAGCGTCCTTATCTCTTGATCAGGTGTTGCAGTTTTTTCGGTTCGGCCGTAATGGAAGAACAATTATAACCCAGAACAATGTGTGTGTGCACTGTAGTCACCACCTGGGTGTGTGGGATATGTCATAATGTGTTATGTTAGTCACTGCCCCTCTGACAGCCCATGTCAATAGGTGGGTGATACAGCTGTCATCATATTGTGGTGTGAATGAGCTTGGCTCGGCTGTGTGAGTCTGTATATTTGCACTGTGTGTGTGTGTGTGTGTGTGTGTGTGTGTGTGTGTGTCTGCAGTCCCAGACGGAAGCCCAGAGGACAGATGGTGGGTTCAGACGCAGACTGACACACCGTAACCAAGCGATTACACACTCAATGACTCCCCCTGAAGAGAGAGAGGGAGAGAGGAGAGGAAGAGGGTGACGGGGGGGAGAGGATAGAGAGAAAAAATGAGAGAGGAAGAGGGTGAGAGGGGAGAGACGAGGGGAGGAAGAGAGGGTGAGGGAGGAGTGTGGGATATCTGAGGAGAGGAAGAGGTGTCAAGTTTTTCATTTGCAAATCTGGTAGATTTAAAAAATGGGCAAAGTGGAAGTGAGCGAGGAGCGAAGACGAAGAATCGGATAGAGTAAAAACAAGTTGAAATGAGAGAGGAGGTGGAGAAGGAGGAGGTGGAGGGGGGGCCCTGTACCAGGAAGAGATGGTGAGAGTGAGAAAAGAGGGAGTAATGGATGGGTAGAAAGTCTTCAGGGACACCGGATTACATGATAGCCAATTAGAGCGAAGGATGTTGGAAACTCCCCTGATGAAACTGATACGTGATTGGTTCGGCGGTTTATTATTCTCGCTGAGCTATCGTTGCCTCTTTAATACACTCAGATGCGCACAGACGCAGATTAGATTTGGGTAATCTTAACCTGGCGGTGTGTTGTTGTGGATCTGATGTTACCAACATGATTTATTCCAATAACATGTCACAGCTGGTATACGCGAGGAAAGACTGCAGACTTTTTTTGTTTTTTTTAAGGTGGATGCTAACCTCTGCCCACGAGCAACACTGTTTACAGCAGCGAGACAGACCGAAAACACCCCCAACACACACACACACACACACACACTTCCACACCACCACCACCAGCCGAGTGTAGCCCGGCCCAGGTCAGGTCAAGCGGGATCATGGGAAACCATTCCTGTGGCCCTTCTCACCTTTTTCATCTCAGAGCGTCTCAAAAACATCCCAGACATCGTGCTCTCTGCTCTCCTCCTCTTCCTCCTTTCTTCCCTCTGTCTTCACACTTTCAGGTCAAACCCCCTTTTTTTTTCTTTTTTTTCACCAGCTCTGAAGCAACAGTAACCACAGAGGGAACTTTTACATGTTCGCAAAGGTTTTATCGACTACTTAAACAATCAAGTAAAAGTTTTCTTTGAGTAAAACGAGACTTTTTTTCATCGCTGGTAAAACGTCAGGTCAACTGAAAATGAACCAAGAACTCCACAATAAAATATTTTCTTGTTTGCATATGTTTTAACAGCCATGCCGCTTAAATCTGTGTACAAATAACACAACTTTAGCATCTGTAGGGTCAAACTATAAGTGCGTTAGAGCGTCGATGCAGGCTAAAAAAAGACATTTTACTTTTTTTTTTTTTACAGGACACGATTTTGCCTTCCTCTTTTTTCCCAGTTTGAAAGCAGCAGATCAGAAACCTCGTTAGATTACATCCAGAGGATGTTTTCATCGCCGCCAGTCGGAGCCGAGCAGAGTCATTTGACACTGGAGCAAATACCGACAATACACAGATTAATATTAAAGACCGAATCTGGATGTTAGTGGGTTTTTTGTCCAGTGTGACAAGGACTGGAATTTAAGAACCGGCTTGATAAGGAGGTGTTACATTTATTAGTTAGTTACAACAGCAGCACAATTTCTTTATTAAGGATACAAAAAAAAACAACTCCACAGCACACAAAAAAACCCAGTAAATACATCGCAATTCCTTCCTAAGACTGACCCATTTTCACTCTGTGTTTCCAATAACTGTTGAGCGAGCGTGTATGTGGTAGGTTTGTCGACATTGAAAAGAAAAACAAGTTAACAAGAGAATTAAAGATGTTGCTGGGGGACCTCAAAGCGACACTTGACACCCCCTTGAGTGCATGTGAGGCCAAAGACACCGACGTAATGACGCTACCTTCGTGGATGAATCATTGCATGTAGTCACTTCTGATGTTAGCAAAACGGTGAAAAACGATCAGCACCGTGGTCTGTCGTCAGAAACAGATACATCAAGAGCTTTATTGATCCCAAGAAAGGGAACAGGGGCGGACCTGGCAGCGCAGAAGCAACGTTGTGATCTTGTCATCAGCATTCAAGCAAAGAATGAGCGACTTTTCTTGTTTCCCTTCAGACTGGAATAACTTGGACTCAATGCACGTCACTTGCTGTGTACATAAAACTTAAAATGGTGAATATATCCTTCCATAGCGAACTTTAGTTCTTGCTGCAACATTCAGAATAAAGGGAACCTGTACCATCTTATATCCGATGACAAAATCAGTAACGTTTCAACCAAAATGAGTTAGTTTAACATAAATGCTGAAATCGTTTGTGACCTGCAAATCCGAACTGTTCCTACCGGGCTGCCTTGGTCCTGTGTGATCCACCAGGCCGGCTCTGTAAGTGAGGGGCGAGGGGTGGGGAGGCCGTGATGAAGAGGGGTCTTTTCCGTTTCTTTCGTGTCAGCGCAGAATCAGAGTGGAACTTTAAATCCGGCCCTGTGTGGACTCTGCTGGAGCAGATATTTACAGATTGGGGGATTATGAAGATGGCTCTTATTAAAACCGAGTCCACATCATTTGACTGCCATTCTATTTAATCATCACTAAATGGACTCATTAAATTCCTCCTCTAAAGTGTTTCTCTTCAAACTCCGCGGCTATGAGGCGCTGCACACACACACACACACACACACACACACACACACACACACACACACACACACACACACACTGTACACTGACCCAGTCTATTGAAGAGACTTTTATCAAATGTAATTTATCAACTTTCTAATGCGACCAGGACTTGTGATGAAGTTAATTCTGCAAGAAGGATTAGTTGTGTGTCTCTGGTTATACCGTATATATGTGTGTGTGTGTGTGTGTGTGTGTGTGTGTGTGTGTGTGTGTGTGTGTGTGTGTGTGTGTGTTGTTCTGCTGTGCTGTAGTGAAAAGGCCATGTTTCTTTGGTGTGTAAGCTCACAGCTCTGAAGAGTGTTTTTTTTTTTTGCTAAACCTTTAATAAATTGAATGTTACACACCACAGAACACAAGTGTTTGGCGCTGATGTATTTTTTGGGGGATGTTGTGGACAATCCAGAAGTGTTTTGAGTTTTATTTCTGTCAACAATCAAATGAGGACAAATTGGTCTTGAAGTCAGTAAAAGTTTGAAATCAAACTCGTTATATTTCTGTGTTAAATAAAAACGTGATTTTTAGCTAAACCAGCGAGTTGCCTTTAGGAAAAGCAACATTTGTACATTTGTAAGTCAACCTGCTGCTTTGGTCCACACTGAAATATCTCAATCACTGTACGGAGGACTGCCAATAACCAGACGATACAAACTGACTGTAAGGACTTTGACGAGCCCCTAATTTTTAAATGAGGCAAAAGGTTGATGTCTCTGATTTTAAATTACATTTCTTGCTCCCCTTTTTCTGGTGACCCCTTGACAGTCCATACAGTGAAGTGCTACCATGAGGTAAAATACTGAATTTGTCAAGTAATGTCCATGCTTTTATTCTTCTGCTGATTATAATAGCATGCTAACATGTTCAGCTAAGTCTGTGAACTTTATACCAGTAACCATAATATTAGCAGATCATGTTAGCATGCTGATGCTAATCTGAGCTCAATGTGTTGCAGTACTTGTATAGAAGTGTTTGCATGCTATATACTTAAAGCAGCTCTATGTAACAATTTGTAGTCACTTACATGTATGTTTTAAATGTATTAATCACTTTTATTGGTCATATGTGAGAGGACTCGCTCTCTCTCGGTCGCCTTGACAAGCCTGTGAACGATTTCTTTATGCAGTTAAATGCTGCTGAACTTGTGGGACGATTTCTTTGTGAAGGACTCAGGTCAGAGTCTGAAGTAGCTGAAAATGAAAATTCTCAAATAAAGTACAAGTGCCCCAAAATTGTTCCGAAGCAAGAAGTTCACTCAGAAATGAAAATTCAGTGGTAATCTACTCAACCTCTCGCCGCTGGAAAGTGGGAATGAAAGTGATGATGTCTCGTGGTTCACACAACGTTTCTGGAGCTTCACAGCAAAAACAGCGTTACAGCGCTCTCCTGAACAACTGAAGAAAATGTCAAATACATTCAAATGTCTCCCTACAGCTTGTCAGCGTAATCCAAGTCTCTGGAATCCCTGATGAACATGTAAATAAAGTCATTTCATGTCAATTTGAGATCTCTGGACTTCAGGAGACTTGAATGGAGACATTTAATGTATTTTTCAGGTTGTTTTTCTGTTGAATTCTGCATCACTGTTCTGCTGTGAAGCTCCAGAAATGTTTTGTGGACAACAAAACTTCTCCTGACTTTCCATCTTCATGTGGGTGAACAGATAATCACTGCATTTTCATTTTTACATTAACTTTTCCTTTATGTCATCGTACTTTCCACCATTGGTGATACCGGCCCCAGAGAGCCGTCAGCATGGCTGTACACTCTTTATCTTTTTAACGCACAGGTGCCAAAGCTTGTTTTAAGTGCTTTTTAAAGTGCATTACAAAATGACAGTCAGTAAATACTCACAGTGTCTTTAATCACAGAGGCGTCTTCTCAACTTCCTCAGCTCCCCCCAAATATTTCTACTTTACTCAAACCTCCCGCTCCCCGTCCTCGCCTGTTGTCTCCGCTTTTCTAGCGAGGCGAAACGGGTCGTTGACGGTTAATAGATTTAGCCGCTATACTGGTGGAGAGACAATGAGAGAACCATCAATTTATCCGCCGTTTAACTGCTCCAATCTAACCTCCGTAAACTCACCCGGTGAAACTCATTTCTGTGTTTCCTCGCCAATCTGAAAAGCTATCATCTCGCTAATCTTGGGCTTTCAATTCGCCGGGGGGACAGGGGGGAGTCGGACCAATCCCGGATCTCGGAGATGATCTGTTAGCCCGGCGTAAATGTTTATAACACGGGGCAATCTCCAGGGTTTATACGTTGATGCACAAGCGCACGCCCAGTCGCACACACACACACACACACACACAAACACACACTTCCTTTTTTTTTTTCTCTCCTGTGTCTCTCTCTCTGTCTCTCTCTCTGTCTCTCTCTCTGTCTCTCTCGCCCTCTCCGGGGCATTTATAGGGATGTGAAAGCTGTTATTGGGCAGGTCAGTGGAGTGGAACTGTCAGATAATAGGCTAGTTACCGTGGCAGCACATGAATGAGGGATGGAACGGAGGAGGGAGACAGAGGGAATAGAAACGCTCAACTCGCTCCTTAATCAGAAGGTAAACTGGAAATCTGGGGAGTTTAGACTCCCTGCTGAAACAGATAGAGAGGGAGGGGAGGAGGAGGAGGGAGAAAAAAAAGGGGGTGAAGAAAAGTAAGCGAGTGAGGGAGATAGAGGGTGACAAAGGGAGGAGGACAGAGGAAATGTGAATGGGTGGGGAGCAGAGATAAAGATACAGAGGGAGAGAGAGAGAGAGAGAGAGCTTATTACCATTCCCAGGGAGCCAGGTGTTTATTTCTCTATTTGTAAACGCCGGCTTCATTACCCAGAGTTCAACAGGAGCGCGGCTGCATCAAGGTCAGACTAATCAGACAGCCAATAGGAGGAAAGACAGAAGAGGGGAACACAAATTATGTAATGTATCCTCTCTGCTGCTCCTTCCCCTCCATCCTTGCCATTTCCCATCCGTCTCCGGTCCTCCTCCCTCCCTCCCTCCCTCCCTCCCTCAGCCCGCTCACCCTGCATCTCCCTCGCTCGGTCCGCAGGGAGGAGAACTCTTCAGGTCGTCTCCCACTGTCTCTGATGGAGACTGACAAAGTCTGCTTTGGAGAATGACACTTGTTTGTATGTCTGTGCATCCTTCAATTTGTCCAAAGCGAAGGCCAATACGATGCACAATCCTACTTTCATTGTCAAAGTCACAAGGAAACAGTCTGTGTTGTTGTGTTCATGTGCTGAGGCTGATTACAGGTTTACATTTTGAACACTTTGAAGTGAGAACATTTACCTGAAAGCACAGAACCGGTACTGACGAAGTGCAACCGAGGCTTTTTTAGTGAATGTATATGAGTCAAACCTTCGTATAAAATCATGATTACGATGAAAGAGGCCCTTTTAAGATTGACCGTATTTTTGTTTTCGGGTCAAACTCATTTTCAATGGGAGTGCTACGGGCACTTTTACGATAGCATCAAAATCTCTATTTCTAAAACACTAAGAAGACTCGACACAACATGAAACTTTGCTCATAGTATCACCAGGGTCTCTACACATGAACACGAGCATTGAGAACATTGTTTGTGTACACAAAGTTTACTAAAAAAAACGTTTTTGAACAACTCACATTAGCAGTAGCTTGTTCCACTCGCTTCCGTCCTGCCAGTGGAGAAGTATCGATCTCAGAATGTGACGTAACCTGGAGGACAGTTAAGGTGGAACGCTCCTAAAGCTTAGTTCCATATAAATGTACGGATAATTTGTTGTTGTGTTGTTAGCGACAAACAATATTGACCTTGAAGTTGAAAAAGAAGCCTCATATAAGAAACGATACTAAAATCAAAAGCTGGTGAAAGTCACATGAGATATTGTGTCGATAGTTGCTGCCGGAAGACAGTAGTTCCACCTTAACTGTCCTCCATGTTGTGTCGCATTCTGAGATCGACACTTCTCCACTGGCAGGACGGCGGCGAGTGGAACAAGCTACTGCTAACGTGAGTTGTTCAAAAACCTTCTTTTTAGTAAACTCTGTGTACAAAAACAATGTCCTCAGTGCTCGTGTTCATGTGTAGAGACCCTGGTGATACTACGAGCAAAGTTTCATGTTGTGTCGAGCCTTCTTAGTGTTACAGTAAATACAGTAAATCTTAAAAGTGCCTCTTTTGTCGTAATTATGCTTTTATACGAACGTTTGACTCGTATACATTCACAAAAAAAGCCTCGGTTGCATTTTGGCGAGAGTTTCACTTTAAATTGTCGAATTTCAGGAATAACAACCATAAATCAGTCTCAAACTCTTTAACTTTACAGGACTGATCATTTACATTTACATTAACATACTGTAAAGGTCAAACCTACAGTAACTGTATAACCATTTGCAGGGGCTGTCTAAGCATGCTGGGAGAGCAGATTCTCCCTCAGTGAACATTTACATTAACATTTAGATTTTAAAACCAGAATGGAGGACACTGTGGTGGAGGAGTTGGTGCTGAGTGCATCATTAGCGTAACGGTGAGAGGAGAACCATAAAGGCCGAGCTCTGCACTCGTACAAACATGATGATGACACCAGCGGTAGCCAAAAAAGGAAGAATGAGCCAGCAACGTATAAAGCATGAATGAAGCAGCTGATGGCTTCAGCGCTCTGCCAGAACTGTCGTCTTGTAAACAAACTAACAAAACGAGTCCATAATGCTCCTACAGATTAATTGTATGTGTCTAGTAAAGCCACTCTAGTACGTTTTAAAGTCATCTGCTTGGGCTCAACAGGTTTGTACTCATTTATAAACACACAATACAGATGGTGTAAAAGATTAAATCAGATATTGTAACCAACAATAACTGTGTAATGACACTTTCCAGAATGATTTTTGTTATTTAAAATTTTAAGGACCTTGTTGTAGGAGCTAACAAACACGATAGGGGAAGGAGAGGAGTGATACAGCTCCGGTCTCATGCATGTTCAGTCCAACTCTTTGAGTGGTTCTGCAGGAAGTTTGGAGCTGTTTCTGTTTATGTGAAGCAACACTTCTTACCTAAGATGAAGACGGAGCTCTTGGTCGATGCTGTGGCTCCTGTCTGGTGAAAGAATAGACCCATATGATCCTCGACCACTGGACCAAGTGTGTGAATGTAGGACGGGACTATGTTGGAAAATAAATATGCAGTGTTTTACCTGAAGGCCTCGACACACCAAACTGACGTCAAAGAACCAGCTGCGTTCAAGGCCGACTGTTGCGTCGCCTCACGTCTCCCGTGTCACAGCTGCACTTGAACGCACCGTTTGTATGTTCATCACCTGTCATGATTTGTTTTTCAGTTCCTCCCTTCGTCCTGTTTCCCGCCTGTTTTGCGTTATGATTAAGAAGCATATTCTTGACTTTACTCTCGCTAATGGAGTCGCTTCTAACCTTGAATTTGTCTGATAAAAAGTTGAAAATGGCGCTGGCAAAGGATATGAATAAGGAGAAAAGGACACGACAGATATTAGAGCGACAGGGCGACAACACTCATCAGCCAATCAGAGTGATCGCCGCCAATTCTGTTCAGTGCCAACTATGCAGGACACACCGCACCGAAGAGACGCCACAGACAGCCGGAACTCATCAGCCACACCTTGAATGCTTCATTTTTTCAATGATTTCACCATTTTTTGTTCGAGTACATACCAACACTAAGCCACTCAAAACAAGCACAGTGTGATTGCACCCTCAAGTCTGAATTATGGTTTGGCATGTGAATGTGTCTGCGTGCATGTGGGTGTGTGTTAAGATAAGAAAAGCTTTTTTTTTTCTTCTTCTTTTTTCTTACGCACACACGAGTCTATGTGGTATTGTAATAATCACGATTCTTTTGATGTCCCGGACTTGAAAAAGGCTCTCAACAGGGCTGTTCTCCAAACTGCTAATCTCTCAAAGGTATAGTGAAGAGGAGGAGAGCGCAGGAGGAAGAAAGGAACGAGTAATGAGGAAGGAAATGGAGAAAGAGAGGTGGTGCTGGTGGAGGAGGAGGAGGAGGAGGAGGATGGAGAGCGGCGGTGGAGATCAGTGAGAAGGAGGCCAGACTCGCGGAGAGATGGAGGGAGAGAAGGGCAGAAATTGGAAAATGAATGAGAGGAAAAGCGATAAGAACTCTTGCTTTTGAACTTGAAGAGCTTAATTTGAAATGTCAGGGCTATACCTCCCTCCCTCCCCCCCTCCACCCGCTCCACATCGTCCTCCCACCTCCTCCCTTCTTCCCTTCCGAACTCCCCTCCCTCCCTTCCTCCCTTCCTTCCAGGAGTCCCTGTTGTGCGGTAGTGTGGATTAAAATAATTAAACAGGCTCTGTTTTAATTAAGACAATAAAGCCGGGAGTCTCTAGGTAAGACCTGCGAGAGATTGAGGGAGAAAGAGAGACGGTGGGGGAGAGAGCGGGTGAGGGAGGGGAGATGATAAAGTGGTCTAACGAGAGAGGCGGGATGATAGGACGTACGGAGGGAGATACATTATCTTCATTACTTATCTATCTTGTCTGTTTCTAGGCGTGAGATTGCATTATCACTCTCCACGTAAGTATGTTTGCATCGGCCCTCCATGTACCAAACCCACAGTGTGTGTGTGTGTGTGTGTGTGTGGGATATATGTCGAGAGCTGCTTGTTTAATGACGGAGGCCTGTGTGCGAGCGTGGATGTGTAAATGCATTTATATTGCTTTTCCCCCCCCTCCGCCTCCGAAGCGCTGGGTGTTTGTGTGTGTCCCCCCGCGTCGCTCACACGTGTGTGTGCGCGCATGCATCTTTATTTCGTCTATTCCCTCTCTCGGCCTCACGCTAATGAAATATTTATTTATTTCTCGGAGCGAGGGGGCGGCCGGGTGGTGAGGAAACTCAAATGAAATGTCATATCTCATTGTGTCTCCCCGTGAGGAGGGTGTGCGACGGAGGGAATAGAGGAAACAGAATTGCTACTGAATTATATACGGGAGGATTCAGAGGGGAGTGATTACAGGACGGAGAGGGAGGGGAGAATGAGGAGGAAGACGGAGAGAGGGAGGGAGGGAGGAGGGGGAGGTTGGGGGAGAAACAAGTCATTCATCTTCCATCACTTATTGTTGTTGTGTGTGTGTGTGTGTGTCATGTTGCGTCTGTCACGTCGTCAGCCCGCCGGTCGTGGAGCTTCAGATGTTGAACTCTGGACTGTAGAGACTCCTGTTAGCTGTAGCGGTCACATACTGCAAACACACACAGCGAGACACACCACAGCCCGTGTAGACTCACCAGAGGGACGAGCCGCTGCTTATCTGGTAGAGTAGCTGTTATCATTGTACTGAGAGCACACACACACACACACACACACACACACACACAAGGAGATTAGAACTTCTTAATCTTCTCTCGTCCCTACTTGTGTCGCACAAACATGCACAAACACACCTCAAACACGCCGAGCCGCCTCCTGGCAGGAGATCCTTGAGGGACCGCTGCGACCTGCGCACGGAGACGCCAGACGGGAGGTGTCGGTACTTTACGGTAGTCCTGCCAGCTCGTCTGCATGTTCTGTATAGAAGATGACCAGTGTGTAACACAGCTGGACTTGTCTACGGGTAGAACTCGGCAGCACTGGCTCACAAGAATGAAAGTCGGCTAAGTGCGATTCTGCAAATCTCAGATCAGTTAAAACTAAACACTTCTGTATGTTGCAAGTTTTCTATTTCTCTGTTGTGCTCTGGTTTGGTTTACGTACAAATCCCACTTGGTTAGGGTCAGAAAAAAAATTATGGTTTGGCCTAAAATACCTGGTCTGGTCGCCACAATCACAGACAGAGACGGTCTCTGACTACCTGTGAAATATAGACGACGAAAATGGCTGGAAACGACCCCAGCTGTCGGTGAGACTTTGGATATGAAAGGGGGTTTCATAAGGATATAATGTAAACGTGATATGGAACAAATGTCAGCATAGGACGTTTCTGTGGTTTGCAGAAATGTTAACTGCTCACATTACATCCTGGTGACACTCATGTAAGTGTCACCGCACATGTTTGTCTAAATGAATAAAGAGAAACCACACTTCCTGTTTGCACATTTTTGGAGATTTTGAAAACAATCCCTTCAATATAAATGACTCATTTTTTGGGGGCAGCAGCCTGGAACCTAATTATCAGTCCAGACTGACACCAATTGGATGGACTGGCTTGAAACTTTGTACAGAAATTCCACGACGCCCAAAAATTGAATCCCATTGACTCTGTTGAACCCCACTAGCGCCAGCACGAGGTTAAAGATCGAGCTTTCAGTGAAACATCACGTCAGCTGTTGAATTGATCACCATGAAAATTGTTTCAGGCTTTCGTGCCCCTCTCTGTGAGTTTTTAATAAGTTTGCTGATCCCCTGACTTTTCAG
Source organism: Diplodus puntazzo (assembly GCA_963678695.2). NCBI lineage: Eukaryota > Metazoa > Chordata > Actinopteri > Spariformes > Sparidae > Diplodus > Diplodus puntazzo. The sequence goes on along the minus strand of OZ023156.1, from coordinate 6,720,335 downwards.
GTCACAACTTACATGAGCTGATACCTTTTTACAAAATTACAAAATTAATGACGACCCCATCGGCTTCAGCTGCGCCTTGTTTTGTGCTAATTAGCAGACGGTGAGCACTGACGCTAGCACTTACAGAGGTGTTAGCTTGACTGTAGTCTCTCAGTCTTGTGGGATTCTTTAATGTGTGCGTGCGTCACCGAGAAAAAGTCTTCCAACAAGAGACTTATGTTGAGAATATCTGGGTGGAGGAATCCTAAAAAACAACGAAATAGCCTCGTAGAGCAATGTTGCCTACAAGAAAAAAATGTAATAATATAATACAAAGGCAACAGTGGACAGCCAGGAGTGAACATGCTAGTTGTAAGTTGGCTAGCAGCAGTTCTAGCTCAGGTCTTGTGCTCCAGGCCCTGCTGGACTTTGCGGTTCCCTCCAGAGTCTCTGCTCCCCTGAGAGGGTTCGTAACCACGAGCGTGTCGTCTTCCTGAGCCTTTTCTCACGACCCTGCATGTCGGAGCTGCAGGTGCAAAAACACTCCCGACCAACAAACAAACAAACTGTGAAAACAAACGCAGGCTAATGACGGGACAGCTGCGCCCCGCTCACCAGGGTTCTCCCTCCATTAGCTAAACGCTTTCCTTTATGACTTTCCCTTAAGGAGTTAACGTGTCGGGGAGCGAGAGAGTTAACACCTCAGCATTCAGCGCGGCACAAGTCTGAGTCGATTCTCCATCTGTTTAGAAGATCTGCACACTTAAAGCGGCACTAAAAGAAGGAACGACACAACAAGCTGAGTGTAAAGTCGTCACCTGTCTGCAGAGCGCTAAGTGTGCATTCAGCAGAAGGGAGAACAATCGACGCATCACTTCAGTTTTCTGTTGTTTTGTTTGTTTTTTTCTGATTATATTTGAAATCAGAGAAAAAAAATGCAAAAAATTGTGAGTTATTTCCACTGAGCTCTGCAGCGAATGACCAGCTGAGAACTGTAAATGTTCAGACTGCAGAAACACGAGAGCACGACCAAAGAAACCATTCGCAGCAAACACGCTGAACGTTCAGCTCTGAGGCAGCAGAGGACGGTTGATCAGGACAAAGTTAGTGAAGAAAGATCTGATGCACAGGGCCGGCCTTCTCTCTATTAATGCATCGGGAAGAAAAAAAAAATGCACCCCGCCCTCCAGGACATTAACATTTCAGTCTGGGATCACCAATAAAATACCGGGGCTATATTTGGGGCTGAAAAGTCGGCTTAAAATGAATTTTGTGGGTGAGAATATTGCACCGCCGTACTAAGGCCAGAGGCAAGAAATGAGACTGTCACACGTGCAATATTCAATAACGAAATCCCATCATCCTCCACTGCAGGCCAGCCCTAAAACTGTGCCAGTCAGCCGCTGACACTTCCTGGAAGTTGAAGAAAATGATTTGCAGACAGGTGAAGTCTTTCAATTCTTATTTGGTGAGGTCACACACATTCTTATTAGTCTGATGCAGGATTAACAGTTTTCAAACCAGCGCTTAAATCATCTGTTCTTCATTGTGAGCACGAGGAGGCGCGCCGACTAAATTAATTCCTGACCTCTGACACTTTGAACCACGAGTCGTTATTCGCACACTTAGAATAAACACAGAGCGACGGGAGCGCAAACAGTCAGGATGTGGACCTGGAGGATAAAACGAGCGATGATGAATGAAAGAATAAAGATGGACACAAACAGAGAATATACAACGCTGCATCACGAGGACGACTTCAGCAGCATGTGCTCATGTGGAGTGGCTTCCATTAAAGGAGGTGCAACCAAGTGATCATCGTAGTGAAGCAGCAGAATGAAGCTGAAGTAGTTGTTGTATTTTACTTAATAATCATACTTTCTGGCTGAATTGAGGCCTTGTTCAAAAAGCAGAGTGGAGGTTTACTCTCTCTCTCTTTGAAAACGTGGCGACTCGATTCTCGCCAACGTATCTGGTCTCATTTATAAAAATAAAAGTAGCTTCGATGTTGGTGTTGAAGTGATAGTTTGAGTTTTCTGATGCGGGGTTGAATGAGGTACAACCGTCACCTTCAGTGGAGAAACAGCGATCAGCACCGACAAGGAAGAAGAGCGTTGGATAGCAAAACCCGACCAAAAGCAAAACAGAGGTGGATTTCATCGTTCGATGTCGAGATTCAGTTCCCATCGATCAGTTTGGCAGGAAGAATCATTTATATCATTTGTTCGTTTGTTCATTCAGTTGCAGTTAAATTGACGTGTATTGAACGTAAGCCAAGGGTGACTGACTGACTGAAGGAGAACAGTGAGCTACAAACGAAATGAGATGCTTTTTTTTTCATGGAAACGGCTGCTATGCTTTCCTGTTTCTCATTGGCTAAAATTCGACAGCAGTGTCCTAGACTCAGCATACGATTGGCCGGCTCTCAGTCCTCCTCACCACTCTGGTAACTAAACGGTGAACAACACAGCGACTCGTCTGTGAGAACAACAGAACGAACGAGAGAGAAGTGAAACGTGGAATCAGGTCAGTTCGTTCGCATTTAAGAGTACGATCCATCTTTAAAGCAAAACGTATTTTAGCCACCAAAAAGAAGTCACACCTAAGAAAAATGGTGCTGTCAGACACCTTTTCTTTCCAGACTACATTCCTTCAACCGTATATCGTCCGGTATACACAAATCTATATATCACAAGCTTTATTGTGTTGGTCTCAAGTCACACAGCATTCAGCTGATCGATCACTTTGCCAATACAAGTGTAGCAAAAGCAAATATTTCCCATCAAGCCTGCAATTATCACTTTCTGTCAGCCTTTGTAACACCTGTGTCAGTTCAGTTATTATCATTTTTTTTGTGTTGGTCAGTTGTAACCGTGAATGAAATGGAGGTAACTGTTGTAACAAAATCAACTCTATGACGTCACTGGAAAATTATACCAGTGCGACTGGGTGATGATTCTCTACTACTTGGTCGGACTGTTTCTGGTCCTCGGTTGTTCCTGACTGAACCCTCACTCGTGCTGACAGTACATAAGGAGGGACGTCACGGGGCAGGTGCTGCCGATTTAAGCCGATTGGAGATTTATAGACCACAGGTGCGTAATTTGACAAATGGGAATCTCACGCTCAGCGTCTTAAATGAACTGAACGAAAGCACACCGTCGGAAATCATCTTCAAAAGAAATTGAAGTACAAATCCGAGAACATATTTTATAAAAGATGCCCCAGGACTGGTTCAGAAAGTGGAGAGAAAAGTTTGTGGAGACGTCAACGACAGAAGTGACCTTTCTCACACCTGCAGCACACGGTCGGGTAATGGCTGCCAGAACTTTGCAGGACTGTCCGGATTGAGGCGCCGTGACGATCAGACTGAACTGTAACTGAACCCGGTTTTCCCGTCAGCATGTCGGTGAGTGGCTCATCGTCGCACACAAAACAAAGGAGAGCTCATAGAATATGAAAAGGCGATTAATCAGGTAGCAGAAAAATTAATCAGTGACTATTTAGATAAAAAGATCGGAGCTTCACAAACATGAGGATTTACTGTGCATCTTTATAATCATGTATTTACTTTCACCATTTGGATTCTGGGTAATGTGGTGGTACTTTCTGGGTATTTATTAATGTATTTTATTTTCTATCTGTATATCATGACTGCAGTTCTTCTTCTTCTTGAAGTCTACACAAGTGCAAAGACCTTTTCACCGCCACCCCATAAAAACCCCAACACATGGCGGAGCTTTAAATTCTGACCTCTGACGGATGGCGAGGGCCTGTTGTACGTTACGTGAGGTTTAGTGCCCCTCGACGCTTCATCTTCATCTCCATCTCGGACACGACTTTTACATCTTTTTTCTATGAAATCGCTCTCCCCGGTGAAATCTACATCCGACTGTGAGCGGCTATTTTTGCATTAAAAAAAAGCCGCGCAGCAAAAACCTCATTCAGGAAAAATATTGTAGCTCGGGAGTCGCCGCGGATTGAAAAATGTCGAGTCCCGCTGTTCGGTAAAAAAAAAAAAAAAAACCTCGGTGTGTGGCGTGTTTGTTTCCTGTTTGAGGACATATGCTGGCGTGTCTGCGCTTATCTCGTGGATAAAGCGAGGTTGGGATAAAGCTACACAGGGGAAAAAAAAGGCTGGCCTCAGTCTGGTGTGTATGGAAAAGGCTGCAGAGCAAGTAATAGCAGCAGGCGTGTGGGAGTGTTTAATGGAGAGTGGAGTAATTTGCGCTTTTTAATGATGATTAGAGGAGGAAATTGGCTCAGATTTACAGTGTCACTCAGCACTGAGACAGACGAGGGAGAAAATAGAATAAAGGCCTCTAAATTGTCTGATACTCGTGTGTGTGTGTGTGTGTGTGTGTGTGTGTGTGTGTGTGTGTGTGTGTGTGTGTGTGTGTGTGTGTGTGTGCACAGGTGTGAGACAGAGAGAGAGACCCGTAACGTACGACTGACCCCCACCACCACAACACCCATCCACCCACACACCTCCACACCTCCACTTCCAGAGGAAATGTATCACTTAAACCAACTGCAGCTCAGCTCACAGAACCTAATGAATCTGGACTCAATTTTACGCCTAGCTGCCCTTCCAACTGACACACACACACACACACACTCGCTCTCTCTCACTCACACACACACACTTAAATACTGAGGCGGTCTTACCTATAGCTGGGTGGTAGTCTTTGTAACGTAAAGAGGAAATTGGAAAAGTGTGATTACGGCGCTGATTGGCAGAAGAGTCTTCTCTCAGACTTTACTGTCTTCTCATCAACACTTTATTCTCCTTTTGACCTCTCCATTACCCATCGAAAAAAAACCTCCCGACACACAACCCCCCCCCCCCCCCCTTTTTTTTCTCCTTGTGGACCTTTTATCTCTTTCTTCTTCTTACACCCTCATGGTCCAATATTTTTTTTTTCTCTCTCTCTCTTTCTGCTGATTGCACCATTTGCCAAATTAATAGGGGGAATAAAAAGTGCAGTGGAGGAGGAAATAAAAAAAAGTCGGTTTAAGAATTTAGATCTTGTCGAGTGTCAAGAGCAGTTAGTAAATCTAAATACAACTGGTTTAGTCTGATTTTTGCCTTCTTCATACTGGACTTGTAGGTGTTTGCAGAGCCAAGCTGAATAATGTCCTAAAGAATAACCACATCCAGCTGATCTGAGTTCATTTTGACTCAAAATCATCAAAACATAATGTTTGCAGTACACTGCTGCCGCTGTAAACAAGGAAACTGGCTGCCTCCCCTCCCCCGCCTCTCTCGGTTGCCTATACAAACCTGTGGACAAGTTGTTTATGTTGTTTAACGCTGCTGGACTGTGGATTTCTTCGTGAAGGACCTGGGTTGGATTAACCAAGACGGTTGAAAGGGCGTCTCCGCTAACAGAGAGCAACAGTAGCTAATGTTTGTTTCCAAATGTAGCTTTGTGAAAAAGGTCCAGAAATTAAGGACACTTGTGTTTTCTTGTGTCTCACACAATATACTGTTCGAGTACTGCAGGTGTAGCCAGTAAAAAGCAAAAAGTTTAGTGCACGTGGGTATGGGAAAACATTTTTTATAATAGAAAATAAAACCCTCCTTTTATATGAGCTAATTAGCTCTACTTAGCCTACCTTTTGTGTCCTTTCAGCTAGCAGGAGTTAACAGGTTAGCTCATTTTTAAAGCTTTTTCTAGCTAGCTTTGTGAACATAATAACAGGCTCTTCTCTTAAGTTAACAGTTTTCTTGATTTCCACTGGCCTCTAACGTGGACCAGGCATTTTACTAGAGATTTACTTGGACGCTATGAGAAGAAGTCGGCTAAGTAACTTCAGTTGAGACAAGTTTGTACCAGCGACTGCTAGTTAGCTAACATGACTACTGGCTACTGTAGCGACTGGTAGCGAGTCGGTGTATCTGGCTTTCTTTCAGACACAAGGCAACTCAAAGAGCTTTACAGGAGCATGACATGACATTAAAATACTTTTAAAAACAAGATGGAAGACTTCAAGCATCAAAACATTAAAACAAGTTAAAAAATAGAAGTTAAATATATTGATAAAAGCCTTGAAATTGGCGGTAGCAACCAAAAAAGGTCTCCAGCCTCGATTTAAAAGAGGTAGTGAGAGTAATAAACTCATCTCTCATACAAATAACTGAGATACAGTGTTATTCGTTCTGAGAAAATGATTAAGAAGATTGATTAAACTATTAATATATTAAAAACATCAAAGAATCAGACCAAATTATCATTTCCCCTCCGTTATTTCGGTCTTAACAGTGAATTTATGTGAGTAATTCTCTGCGGACGAGTCGTTACGTGGAGTAATTAACATTTTTTAAAGCTGTTTGAAGAAATACGCTGATTGAATTTTCGGTTCAAGTTGAGTTGTAACAGCTCCCGTCAGCCTCGTCCCTGCTTGTGGTCATTTTTATTTTGTTGGGTCACTGTTTTTCCGACTAGTGCTCTACAAAGCTCTGTTGTTACCACTGCACCTCTTTCTCCAATCAGGGAAAAAACATTTTAAAAACCTTTTGAATTGTTGTCACAATATCCAGACGTGGGCGATTTCGAGGTCCGGCAACGGATCTGTTTTAAAAAACTGCGTGTCACCTTTTTTTTTAAATGTTAATTGCGAATAATTCAGAACAAAAAACCTCTTCAGTGTGTCGAAAACAAAACCGGGCCGGCGCTGAACCGGTCGCCTCTGTGAGATCTGAGTGAAAAGCTCTTCAAACTGGTCACACACACACACACACACACACACACACACACACACACACACACACACACACACACACACACACAAAATGACATTTAGTATAAAATCACTCAAACAATTTTGATCATAGATGACAAGTTGAGAGGAGAGCAAACCCTTAAAAACACACGTTTGTTGGAGGTCACACAAAATGTCTCCCTCAAACACACACACACACACGCACACACACAGACACACACACAATCAGGTCACATACGTTCTGTAATTCTGAAGATGAGTTGTGCAGCTTCTTTTTTTTTCTCTCGGTGGAGAGCCGTAGCATGCATTTCTCTATTAAGATATGTAAATTCATAATCTCTCAAAAGCCCATTTTTACATCCATTTCTCTCTGTCATTCAAACAGTCTTCATTCTCTCCCTCTGTCGAGCTTTTCCTCCCCTCTCTCTCTCTCTCTCTCTCTCTCTCTCTCTCTTCTTTTTTTTTTCCTGCCTCCGCCTCGTGGTTTGTATGTCTGTCTTTCTGCTCCGTCACCCTCTGCCTCCGCCATCCAAACAAGCAAAACGCCAACGACGGAGACGTGTCTCGTCCCTAAAGGCCAATTGTCAGGCATAATTACCATCAGAGAATTAGAGGTTGAAAAAGATTAGATTAGAGCGTGTGTTTAATTTTTTTTCTCTCCCTCTCTTCTTTTTTTTTTCTTTTTTGCATTGTTCCTCCACACTCTTTATTTTTCTCATTATTATTATTATTATAGAATTAAAGAAGAAAGAAATAGTAAATTAAAGAGTGCAGGAAAGAAAAAAAAAACAGCAAGGAGGAAAAATACTAGTTTGTATTTGTGGCTGCAACTAAAGAACGCAGCTACAATTAATGTGTCCGATGTATTTTTTTTTACTGTTGATGTTTAAGTGCACGAATATCATGAAATAATGAAAAATGCCTCTTAACGCTTTCCCAGAGCCTCAGGTGACGTCCTTAAACGTCCCGTTCTGTCCAGCAAACAAGCGAAAAATTAATATTCAATGAAGAAACGATACGTGAAAAACAACAAAGTGTTTCTTCTTCTTGTGCGTTATCACGAACACACTGGATGAATGGGGAACAGGAAAGAGAGCAGCAGATCAAATATCACATCAGACGACATCCAGAACATGTGTTTTAAAAAGTCTTAATCATTTATATTCTCGTTTGGAAGCATCGTTTTTGTCTGGAGCTGACGGAAGTATTGATTTAAAAGTATTAACCAGAAACCAGAAATAAGCGCGTTCACCTGAGAGTTCTTCTTCTACTTCTTCTAAAAAGTAATCTAGGCGCTTGTCCTGGGATGAAACTCAACGAGGACATGTGAGGACACATTCATGTGAACGTCAGGCAGGAACAATAGAGAATGTGTCTCCTGTAGGAAGAACAAAGGTTCTGCAGAGAGTGATCGACTTTGATGGATCCATCAGAACACACATTAGGTTGATTCCAGTAGGTGTCCTTCACGGAGGCGCCGGCTAAGATCTGGAGTGCTAATATCCCTGAGAGCTGGACAGTCGCTGCCCACTGCTTCCTCGTATGTGTCATAAACAAAGATTCTTCTTCTTGGACTTAATTTTTGGAAAAACCCTTTTTGATTCTTGTGATCAGTGGACCCGTACGGACTAAAGGAATATTTAAAAAAAAAACTGACCTAAACCAGGACTTTGTGACTTTACAGGTTGGGAGTCACCAACTTCTTCTTGTCTCTTCTGCTGACCGATGCAAATCTGGATGAGTTATTCTCTTGTTCTTACAGTTTCTGTGAAATTAACTGAACGACTGAACTGTGGAGAATCTGCCTGATCCAAACATGTACAATATGTCCATATTCATATCGTTATGAGCCTCTATGAAAGAGTTTCCAGTGAGTGTGGGTCTGAATTTCAGGTTCGTAACGCCTTACCAGACGTATATTACTCCATTACTGCTTAAAGTAATACGTATACTACTGTAACATGTAACCTTTGTTTACCCCCGGCTGATAAATACTTGTGACTCCTGCAGAATCATCTGGCGAGAGTTGATGCCAATTTCACATTCACATTAAGACAAAAGCCAGATGTCAGCAGGTGTTTGTGTCCAGTTCAGTCCGGAGGGATATCACACTGCATTAGTTTCAGCGAGGTGTTCCTAATAAACTGGTAACTGACTGTATAGTCTAAGTATAGACACACACTTATCGATTGAGTGGGCAACCCTTCAATAAAACTCCCCCCTCCTCTGCAGACGTCTACCTTCCTCCAACACACACACACACAACACACACACACACACTTAGACTTCCACTAAACCTCCAGTACGACCACAAACAAGCGTCGTGCGACTGATGGAGTGAGGAGTGAAGCTTGATTTGGCCCTTTGGCACCCTGCAGTTTGGATCCTGTCCCCACTCTTTGGCTATCCTCTGTCATTTCTGTCTTGCCAACTCTGTCGCTCTCTTACTTACACACACACACACACACACACACACTCACAAATGCACCTACACACACACACACACACACACACAGAGCATGCCAACTGTTACACTATCCGAGCCAGAATGACCATGTGTTGTTGTATCCTTCTAATGTCTCCATCATAACAGCGGCGCTTCTAATAGCACTTGATCGCGTCTTGTGACACGACACGGTTTTCCTTTCCTTCCTACTCTCCTCCAGTGTTCACATCAATAGCGGCTGACATCATTAAAATGCAGCAGACCGATCTTTACCCACACACACACACACATACAGTAGACACACACTTGCCCACACACACTCACACACACACACTCACACACACACACACACACCCACACACACACACACACACACACACACACACACCTCCTAGAATCAACACAATAATTGAAATATTTTCAACCTGATTAGGTCTGGCCTGCTGGCTGGGTCGGTTGCTAGGGCTGTGCTCCCTGGTTGCTAGGGGGAGTAAATCATCTGGCATTATTTGATTTCTGTTCCAGATATGAAACCGTTACCGCCGCGATTAAATGTCTCACAGCTTAGACACCTTGAGGGGGGAAAAGACTGAGGAAGAGAAAAGGGAGACAGACCGAGAGAGAGATTAAGTTGAGGAGGTGGAGGGAGGGAGGGAGGGAGGTGGAGGGAGGCGAAGAGGCCCCTCGTGAGAAAGAAATATGAGAAAAGGTGAGAATGATAATGCCTAAATACAGAAATACAGAGCGCGTGTGAGAGAGAGAATAACAGGGTAATAAGGATGAAATGTTTTCCTGCACTTCCGTGTCTCAGTTGGCTGTTCGCTCCCTCCTGACGACTGACAGGTTACTGTGTGTGTGTGTGTGTGTGTGCGTGCGTGCGTACGTGCACACGTGTGACAACGGCCCGTTTGTGCTGGCGTGCACGCTCAGTTTCCGACGGGGCTGACAGCCGTGCACCGTGTTGTGCGCGCGCTGTGTGCGTGCGTGGAGTTGTTTGCGCTGTGTTGATATAGAGACGTCTACAGAGTCACGGCGAGGGCACAGGGATCCGCCTACACATGGGAGCTGTGGGCGTTCTCAAATGTTTATAAAACACAAACTGAACCAAGAACTCCCACCGGAACACACGTTGTACACAGAAGGAGACGAGCGGAGAAGAAAGAAAAAGACGGAGGAGGGCGAGGACGCTCTGTGTGATGCCGTTTTCACATGTTTGTAAATTAGTCGATGAGGAAATTGATCCGTGCAAACGTAGCAACGCATGTTTTGTGTGTTAATACGATCTATAGGACTCGTCTAACTGAAAGCAAGGACTTTCTGTCCGTCTGTCTGTATGCGACGGGCATATCTGAAGAACTATTCATCCGGTCTGCTTCACACTCGGCAGGTTTGTTGCTGAAGGTCCAATGACATGCAGTGTTGAATTTGGTGCAAATTTGGTGAGAACGGCAATTTGTGGGGGGGGCGTGGCTTCAGCTCTCTGGATTGAATGGCTCTGCAGACTGAAGCTACGCTAACACTGGACGTGACATTGAAATCTGGATGCGGTGTTGAAGCTATAAAAGCTCGACTCCCCGGCTATAAAATGACCGCATCTTCTGCATTTTGGGTACAGTGGAGCCTGTGCACTTGAGGCTTCCGCCGACTAACTTCCGTTTTAGCGCCCGGCAAACTCAAAGAGAAGTAAAATGAATTAATCTCGCAGCTCTTCTAGACTTTCCCAGTGTTACTGGACCGAATGGCTTGACTTATGAAAGTGAAACGAGTCGTTTCATGGAGTGTTGTGACAGAACGTTTTATTCTTTCACAATGTAAGCTTACGGGGAAAAAGTCTCTATAAAATCACCTGGATGTTCCGAATAACTTCTGGTTTCATCCTCTGCAAACTTGAATGAGGATAAAATGATTTAATTCCGGGTGTTTCAAAATGTTAGTGAACAAATGGATCAAATTCTGGTACTGAAATAAATAACTTCTCAGAGGTTTTAGTGCTAAAAACACAAAATTACTCACCGTTTTGCAGCTTATGGGGAAAAAAAAATCTTTTGCATCGTGACTGCAGCTTCGGCACGGCACATAAATATAACTGTATGTGTGACCACAACATAGTCAGAAGAACATTTCAGAGTCAGGATTGGCTTTCATAAACAAAAAAACACATTTTTCAAGTGGCATATTTAAAGTCCTAGTCTTCCGCGTCTCTCCAATTTCATGTCGACACAGTTTATTTTGACCTCTCGCAGGCCGCACGGATCCGGCGAGCCCTGTCTGATAGGATTACAGCAGTAAGCGCTTGTATTTGTGTGTCGCTGTCTGTGGGTGCCTCTCCCTCCACCTCCCTCCACCTCCCTCTCTCAGCGAGTGTGTGTGAGTGTGTTTCTAACTGAGTGATATAAAGCTACTTGAACGTGCTGTCAGATGGAAAGATGAAAATGAAAGAGGAGGAGAAATGATTGTGTACCACTCGCAGCACTCCACATGAAGAGCCTCCGGACCGTTTTGTGTCAAGCACCCCGACTGGTTCTGTATTTGATCGTGGACCCCCTTTTGATAAGTTTGTGTCCTTACCCCACATCCATAATGTCAGCGACCCGGTTGATGGGCCGTTCTGCTCTGACCAGTCGCACCCTTCGTGATTTTTAACAGCGTGGAGTGCAGTTTTGTGTTTTTCCAGCGATAATACAACCTCAATTACAACGACAGAGGCTGCAGTCAGACACACTGTAATAAAATGCATCTGTTCCTCAAGACGGTCTCTTTCTGCAATCTGTCAAATTAAAGAAATAAGAAACTTTAAATGTCTAACTCTGAGTGAGTAAAGCTACCGTCTCTTAAAATATAATCACAGGGAGAAAGCGAAGCGTGAACGTCTGATTGGTTGTTGATGCCCAGATGTTCAGCCAGCTCGTCGGCGAACTTCTCTCAGCCGACAAGCTTGTTAACCTCCCGACCTTCCACGCATCAGTCGCTCAGCTCAATAGGAAATTAACGGACTTGTAGTGACTTGTTGATTGTGTTGTTTGCGATGTTAACAGGAGGTTAGGGACTGAATCTGAGAACGCTTTTGTTGTCGACTCGACACAGAGTTATATGATTATAAGCTGCTATTATAGAAGGAAGGATAAGAAATAAAGTGACTTCCTGAAGCAGTGAAATTCAGATTTGTCTTATTTTGTCACCACACCGCACAACATCATTGTTGTTCATGCACAGGATACAGAAGGTGTGATGCATTCCCATTCCCTGAATTACTTTTCACAACCGCTAATTATCATTATCAAAAAACATATTTTAGGGTTCAGTGTTGAAGGCAAATTAACTTTACTGTCTTCTTCATCTTTAATGCCACAAAAGCTGAAAATGAAATCAAAAACACTTTTAATTATGATGAAGTTCAACTAATGCGCGTTGCCAGAGTTGACTGACACTAAATAGGCCATTAAACATGGGTTTCTTCATTTCTATATATACGGTATATAAAATGCTCCTCCAGTTATTATAGTTTTATCAGTATAATTAGTTACAATAATGAAAACTTGTTCACTTTTAGCATAAATTCCTAACTTATATTAATCATATAACAGCAAATGATGTGTAGAACACATTTAACCCAATCTGTACCAGTGTAGAAAACTATTTAAGATATATGTTAGTTTGCGCTCATTTTGTACTAAACGTAATTTCTAAGGCACAAACCCACAACTAGCGGTATGGTGTCCTGATTCTAACAGAGCGGTAAGGTGACGAGTTTCGACCTCTAATGAGATTTTTCAGAGGCGCATTTAAGGAGAGTTTAAAGTTTCAATTGAGGGTTAACTCTCTGGTGTTTTATTGTGTTATGGTCCTTTTTTTTATCATAACAAGCATAAAACGATGGCTTCAAATTTGCTGATGTCTGGTTACCTAACTAGCCAACGTTACATCCTAAGCATGTTGTTGATTTGCACACGCCAGTCCCACTCTGACCTCCTGTTATTCCCCTCTTCAATGGCATACGACGCCTGAAATTTAACTGAAGTCCGGCAGCGAAGTCGCTGCAGTTGGTACCGCTCCTCTGATATCAGCCCAGACCGGATCACGGATGTTAGCCTATAACCGCTAACGCTAGCGGCCAGGTGACGACTTAGTTTGTTGAAGCTGTGAACAAAATGCTTTCAGGTAAATGGCAAGTTATGATAGAATGGTGACCAGGATTGTCACAGTATGCAAGAGAAATCACTACAACTTCTTACGGCATATTAATAATGTCACGTAGCATCTGTTTACATAAACGCCACTGATGACTACAGATGATGTATGAGGTGTCATGGAGGGTTGTCCATTTCAATAACTACCTGTTGTAACTCTGTTGTCAGGGGCATGAAGGCACTCGACAAGGTGAAAAGTAAAACATTGGAAATAGGATTCAGCCTCAGAGGATGTAAGCCTTGAATTTTCTCGTGTGTATATATATTGCATTTGACAACAATACGGCAGCCGCGTTCAACAAAGTGGCTTGTTTTACTTTCTTCCATTGATGTAATATTAGTCACACTTTAGGGGTAGTTGGCTAACTGTGCTGAAAAGGATCATAGTGGGTTTCTGGCGGAAAAGTACACCACTCTAATTGCCTTAAACCTGTTTCTCCCTTCAACCAGTCAATATGCCTGCAGTGTGTGTGTGTGTGTGTGTGTGTGTGTGTGTGTGTGTGTGTGTTCCGCTGGTCAATAAAGCGTGTGCTGAGAGGCAATTGGTTGTTTTTCCTCAACTTGACACGTTAAATGCAGTCACACTTCAGGTAAACACACACAGGCGCGCTCGCGAACACACACACACACACACACACACACCCGTACGCGTACACGCGCGCTACGAGGCTATTGGGTAAACGATATTGATTCTGTCCTGCTTTCAACTTATTTTCCCTCATAACCCCTCGGAGCTCCACCGCACTCGCTGACGAGCGTGGAGAGTCTCTTAAATCACACCCACATGCAAACACAAACATTTTATTCACAAGTGCCGACGCGCTCGCGGAGCGACAAAGAACTGTTGTGGATGTCATCTGTTGACCCCGAATGAAACGTAGATGATGGAAAATGTCCACCGATGACTTGAATCGTTTACTTTCAAAGCCGCGCTCGCTGAGGCCGATGTGTTGTCTTTGCTCCTTCAGTCGATCAGTGTTGCTGACGTCCGGACTTAATTGGTTTAAGTTTGAGCAGCTTGATTTCCACCCACTCCAGTCATGTTTGTATCAGCCGAGAGGTGCGACCGGTGTTCAGTGCTGCTCGCTCCTATTCAGTGTTTATACTTGAACCAGGCCACTAAATCAGAGACATTAGGTTGTGTTTTTACAAATCTACGCCTCATCCTTGTAGTTTGACGATCATTCCAGATGGTTACGGAGGATAAAAGGAGAGATCTGTTATTAACAATCTCTATGATCTGCTTGTGATTTCACTGTATCTCAACGTCTCAGCAGTTAATGTTCAAACTTTCCCCTCAGCGTTTTTTAAGTGTTATTCTTGTTGGCACCACCGTTGCAAAAACAACCGTTCACTTTTTCTCAGAGCCTAGAAAACACCAATAACACCGGACACACTGCGTTTGTTTCCACATTCCTGTGAAGAAATGATCAACACAACTTTGAAAAATATAAGACAGAGAAAGAAGCATGTTCACTGAAGAGGTACGGTGAAACTTCGCACAAACCAGTAACTACCGCAGGGGATTCATTTAGGGTGGAGGAGGAGTGAAAGGAAAACATTAGGAGAAGAGTTTTTAGTCTGTAATAGAGACGTGAATGCGGGATGGGTCGTGTCAAGAATCAAGCCTTCGTTTTCCAGGGAGATCTCGTAACCAGAGACGGGATTGAATGAATGTATTGCGTAAAAGCAAATCTATCTGTCAGCGGTGTCATTATTCTGTAGTTATTACATTGTGCAATCAACATTGCACATTATCAAGCTGAAGTAGTCTAGTTGACCGTTTCCAGATAGACTTGATGTCTCATCAGGCTCCTCGAGAGGTTAGCGTAGCCGCCGTTGGATCAGTCATATCAGAACTGGAGAGTTTATTTCTTTGACCGAAGAGCAAAGAAAAGGCACTGAAGGCTTTTATCGACGGTAGAGATGTTTTTGCTCGTCTCAAGACCGTCTTCGGTCAACAACAGTTTGAGGGACCATCTGGCTCCAGTGGTGGCAGCGCTCACCATCTGATTTAGCCTGTGATTGACGGTGATGGACAGGTAGCTCGGCCAATCACCTGTTTAGTACTTTTGAAAGTGCCTTCCCTTTTCTGAATAGTTTCTGCAGTGATGGTTTTGTGTGACGTCAGGTTTCAGTTCTGTCTCTAACAACACTTCACAGATTTTACTGTGGTTGTCACACTCAGATATAGGAAGCAACTTGATGTAATAAAAGGTTTTGCAAGACTGGTGATTGTTCAGTTGATCTCTAATCTAAGTGTTTATTTCCATCGAGGGGAAATGGATGTAAACCCGGCACACAAAAAGAATTAACTCTACTGGAGTGATGCAGGTGGCTGCCATGTCCAAAAGTATATTTTCATAGAGGAAGATGGATGGATGATACGTTTCAATTTTGAGGTTTTATGGGTCGGTTCCCCTGAATTATAAAAGTGGAATCTAGCGTGCAGCTTTGGCTTTTATCTGCAGAGATTTTGAGATATCTGTCTCTGAGGTTTCTGCCTTCACCCCAACACAAGGTAGATAGATGGGATTTCACTTTATTCTCATAATAAGAAAAAAAATATATGTGATTTAAAAATAGCAGCTTCTCTCTGAATATCCCACTGACCTTTGCTATGTGCATTTTACATTATACACATTCCTGCTGAATGTTTGAATGAGTCTCTTGGAAAGAATATCTCAGAATCGAAGCCAAAACAATCTGCCTTGCTTGATACCACTTGAGGTGAATGGGAAAATGTGTAAGGAACTGGCATGAAAATCAAAGATGATGAGTAATGATAGTTTCTAATTAAATACGATAGAGTTGCACAAACGATTCTGCTCCTCGCTGCCAGTGAGGCAGAGGGGAACGCTGTTTTTTAGAGCAGGAGTGTGAGCTTTGACACCCTCACAGCGTCCAAGAATAAATAATTAGTGGAGTTGGCAGCGGGGGAAGACGGGGGACAGAGATGTCATTATTTACGCCAGATTATGGACTCATACACACATCGACTCACACATGCGTGCACATACATATTCACCGACAAGCAGCTTGCAGATGTGCAGTGAGTGATGATCAGGTCGGGTTTCAGCAGGTGCATTTAGATGCAACAGAAATAGATTTATTAGACGAACAAGTCCGCTTCCTCTGCTGGAGGTTTGTTGCTTTATGCCTCCATCTTTTTTTTTTTAGCCACATTAGCCGCGTGACACGAGGGGATGGCTCGGTCTGTCTGTCGCCGTCACTTTGGTCCAGGCTAAAATATCTCCACAATTATTGGATGGACTGCAATAAAACTTTGAGCATTTCAGATCCCCAGAGGACGAATCACACCGACTTTAGCGGTGCCCTGTTCCCCGCAGCACCACCACGAGGAGGATGATTAGTTCAGTGAAACTTTGTTTGGCATTCTCTCTGCAGCAAAATCCAAATATAAGACAAGTAACAGCAAATAGATTGTAGAATAAAGACAATTAGACAAAAGCTAATAAATACAACAGAAAAACAATTAAATAAAAGCAGCATCAATAATTAAAAACCGTTGGATGAAGTACAATGTCATTTATGTCCCATTCAGCAGTGATTGTAACATCCGTGACCCTTGACCTTCCAGATTGCAGCACCAGGTCAACATTCCCATCAGGCTCAGCTGATTAGCAGTTATACATTATGTCTCATTATTGAACAGGGTTGCAAAATAAAATTCAGTTTGAGTCCTTTTTAGCGTAAACATTAGCTTGTGTTAGCTAACGTTAGCTTAAACAACTACGGGACTTCGACCCAGGAGCACGCTGTTCGTGTCCACTGTGGAAACAAACATCAACAGTCGTACTTTTAACTGACTGACATTACTTACTTACATCTTGAGCATAACATAGTTTAAAGTAAACCATAAAGATTTACCGTATTTTCGTTTTCGGGTCAAACTCATTTTCAATGGGAGTGCTACGGGCACTTTTACGATAGCATCAAAATCTCTGTTTTTACAAACACTAAGAAGACTCGACACAACATGAAACTTTGCTCGTAGTATCACCAGGGTCTCTACACATGAACACGAGCATTGGGAACATTGTTTGTGTACACAGAGTTACTAAAAAGAAGGTTTTTGAACAACTCACGTTAGCAGTAGCTTGTTCCTTTAGCCGACGTCCTGCCAGTGGAGAAGTGTCGATATCCGAATGTGACGTAACCTGGAGGACAGTTAAGGTGGAACGCTCCTAAAGCTTAGTTCCATATAAATGCACGGATAATTCGTTTTTTGTTATTAGCGAAAAAAAAACCATTGACCTTGAAGTTGAAAAGGAGCCTCATATAAGAAACAATACTAAAATAAAAAGCCAGAAAAGTCACGTGAGATATTGCGTTGCGTTGTTGCTGGAAGACAGTAGTTCCACCTTAACTCTCCTCCATGTTATGTCACATTCTGAGATCGATACGACAAACTGCAATGTTTTCCTCAACCTAACCAAGTCGTTTTTTTGTCGAAGCAAACAAATTCCAAATCGTGACAATGAAACAAGTCATTTGGTGGGGATTGTAACGGTCAATGCACAAACCTTTTCCTGTATTGGAGTATGTGGACGTGTCAGAACAGTTTAAGCTTCTGTTGAGTGATGTTTTGTGTAATGAATGGATCCCTGTGCAATGTTCGGGTGTTACTGTCTTCTCCACACAATTCACTTTATTACTTAACACTACTTTATCAAACAGCCCTGTGTGTGAAACAGTTTGAATAATCCAGTTTTCTCTCTCTCTTTAGATCACTTTTAATCCTCTCGTTCTTCTGCTGCACCACCTCTCTGTGCCACTCTGTTGTTTCAACCTCCCCTCCATCACCTCCTCCCTCGCTGCCCCACCCTCACCTCCTCTCACTCACATCAAGTGGACATCCAGACGTTTGTAGTCTCACATCTGGAAACAGCATTTAGCTCGGTTGAGTCTCAGGAAGTTTTCACACTTCACGACTCATTAACCTGCAGACCTGCAGGCCTCCCGAGCAAGAGAGAGGGCAGCGGGGGAAGTGAATGGTGGAGGAGGAGGAGGTAGAGGAGGAGGAGGTGGAGGAGGAAGGACAGATAGGGGGATGATGAGTTGGTTACAGGAAGGGAAAGTGAGATGATGACGGAAAATTGAGCACTCAAGCTCAGCTAAAGTGAAAGTTGAATTAGCACATTCAGACACCAAAAATCTGCTC
Source organism: Diplodus puntazzo (assembly GCA_963678695.2). Lineage (NCBI taxonomy): Eukaryota > Metazoa > Chordata > Actinopteri > Spariformes > Sparidae > Diplodus > Diplodus puntazzo. The sequence goes on along the minus strand of OZ023156.1, from coordinate 6,701,812 downwards.
GATTCACCAGAGCAGTGAGAAAATATCGCAGTTCGGTTTAATTGGTTGGTGGCCGTTTTGAAACTCTGGCAGGTTTAACGGCAGATAACAAAGGAGGATCTCTGAGTCGGACGAGTTAACATTAAAGGAGAAACGAGTATGGAAGACGAGCAGAAAGAGGTGCGAACATGTCCGGAAAAACAGATCGGACTGAGGACAAGAAAAGAGGGGTGATGAATTCGTTGGACGTGTGTGTGTGTCTGTGTGTGTGTCTGTGTGTGTGTGTGTGTGTGTGTGTCTGTGTGTGTGTGTGTGTGTGTGTGTGTGTGTGTGTGTGTGTGTGTGTGTGCGCAGTCCAGGGTGTCTGTGTCCAGCCCTCTGTGAGTAATGTGTCTGAAAGAGGAGCTTTCCTAATGAAACACTTTTCCCAGAGTGATAATTACACCAGTAGAAAGCAGGGACACCTCCAGTCAATGTGTGAAACTTAGCTTACTAAAACACAAAGTTCCTCCGAGGCTACTCCGCGCGTATATTAGTGTGTATTAGTGTGTGTGTATCCGGCGGGCTGACATTATAAGCTGTGCTTAATAATCAGCTAAATAAGTTGAAGCGGACCTTCTCCCAGATGTGTTTGTGTTTCTCCTGCGCAGGGATACACGAGCTGACATTTACATGAGCTGAAGAAGCTGATTTAATGCATTCACTTTCTATACTTTAACTGTATGTGGAGGCTGCTTTCTGTCTCAGGGGGTCAAAAATGAAATTATATTAACTTTGCCCCCCCCCTCCCCCACTCCTTCCCCTTCCTCCTTCTCTGCCTTTGGTTTGTTCTTCGCTTTTTCCTCCTCCCGATTTCAATCTCCCCGGCACAGCTGACTGACAGCCTCTGCTTTCACTGCATGTCACAGTGGTTGAAATCTCACTGAGGGGCTCGATGCAGATAAGCAGCGGAGATGTGGATAAGCAGTGACAGAGCCGGGGCATCAGGTCGGCAGAGGAGAGAGAGAGAGAGAGAGAGAGAGAGAGAGGAGGGATAAAGGGAAAGATGGGGAAATGTTCTATATGTATCTGAGATGCACAAATACACAAAAGATACCTGTGTCTTTAATGGGATTTTTTTTTTTTTTTGCAGGGAAATCTTGTATCACACTTCGACAGCCAAAAGAATTTAGTTAAACAAATCAGACCTATACCAGCAGAACAATTCAATTATTCTGCGTGGCTTTAATAAATGTTTGATATGCATTACATGGGAACTTTCTCATTCAAATTTTTTACGATTTAACAGTTGGGGCTTTTTCCCATTAATTCTCGACACACAAAGTTACAATTTGCACTGTGGGCGTTTATTAAATAAATATGAAACAGTCTAACAAAATTACAGGCGGAGGAGCAGGATAGGGTGGAGATTAGGGGCACATGGGTAAAACAAAAAGTTTCAACTACCGGTGCGTTTATAATACAAACTCCTGGCATGTGCGCGCTGGGATCTGGCAGATGAAGTATTTAATTCTTTGGTTTAATAGATTTTTTTTTTGGGAAATATGGAAATGCCCGTTCTCCTGCAGCGCGTGCAGACTTTTCCACATGGTGTAAGCAAATCTCTCTTGTTTGTCCTGCTCTCCTCCGGTGATGAGATTCTGAGTCCTCTGTAATTTCTATAGACGTCCATAATGTTTTCCAACTGGCAGATTTACAAACAATAGCATCTGGAGACTCTACTTAAGGGTGGCTTTAGCTGCCTGTTCAAAAAAAGTCTTTTAAAATTCAAGGATTACAGCCCTCCGGGATTTCAGGAACATGACTATCCATACCTCGAGCCTTACTGGCTTCACGCAGTAGTGACAGAAATAATATTCCTCTGAAGAAATCTATTTATTTTTTGGTCTTGAGAACAAAAAGAAAATTAAATTAAAGGTTTGGCGCACCGACACCACATCAGCAGCTTTTCATCCACATGAACAAATAAGAGACACAAGCTGAAATATGGAACATTTAAAATATATAAATACAATTAAACCTTTAAAATGTCATATTTACATCAATGATTCCTTCACTGTAATCACCCTCACAGACTTCTGATGCCATCAATCATTACGTCACCACGCTTCAGTATGTATGAATGTTATTGTGTTTTCAATAATTTCACTAGAATTGTTTCTAGTTTCCTAAAATTAGATTATTCTGGCTGGAAATCAGTTTTAAATAGTTTTTATCATGGTTTTATATTGTTTCATGATTATTTTTTGTTGTTATTTGATGATGACTGCGGTGATACGGACAGGAAATGAGACGGGGGGGAGGGGCAGTTGGCGTGCAACAAAAGTCGCTGGCCGCTATCAAACCTTGGAGGCTGTTATGTAGTTACGTACGTATACCACTCTGATTATCAGACAAAAAATTCATGTGAAATTCACGTTTGTACACAAATATCCAGGTATCCACGCTCAGCGTCGTAGCAGCCATTGTTCCACAAAAGGCCAATATTAAAAACGTCTCTCTCTTTCTTCTCATCCTCGTAATCATCCGCTCACAAATTTCGTATAAATGAAACGGCAAACGTTGCATTCAGTGACCTCCATGTTGACTTCTCTATGACAGCGTCCTGCACGTGACATTGTACGACGTGTAATTGTCTCTGTGCACTTGTGGGTCACTTCACACGTTTGAAGCTGATACCGTCCACATAGAGGAGATAATGGATGACAGATGTAGGTGTAAATTGTTTGTACACTGTTATCAATAAATGTCAGAGCGTAGAAAGTGTGATTCTATGAGGACTGAACAGTCGGAGTGCAGGTTCACTCCACTTTCACTCCTCCACACACAACAAAAGACCAAAAAAAAACAAGGTGTGGTGAGTCAGCTGGAAGTAAAATGCATGAAATGTGTTTTTAACAGAGATGATCCAGATTTGTTCCAGTGTGTTTAGGACATCAAACATAATTCCTGTAAATGAACCATTAAGTTCTTCATAGAATGATAATTTTGCCTTTTACATCATTGAAAAAACAGCCGGCAGCTTATTATAAGAGACCCAATAAAGCAAATCTGCAATAACAAATATAAAAACAAGTGGCTGTCCTTTAAAAGAAAAAGCATAAATACAGTAGTACATGTTGTTTTTTGTTTTTTTTTCTCCTCGAGTCGGGTGAATGAAAGCCCACTTATCGTCGTGCCAATTAGCTGCCTGATGGCTTTCAGCTGAAATTAGCCCATCCACTGCTGTGGAGTGCAGGTTAGACGGCAGCAGCCCGCTAAATCAAGAGAGATACTTCGTCTCCTGAATGAACGAGATAGAAACAAACCACCTCGGAGTTTTACATCGTCCATGTGGCTGTTTAATCACTCGCAAACATACGTGAGGAACATCTCCTGATATTTCTTCCCCCTGTTGATTGATGAATTCAGGTGCTGGGACTGAAACACAGCCGTGCTTTGGGACAGTTATCAGGTTATTTCTTACATTATATTTGTGTATTTGTAGGCCTGATTTTATTTGCGTTACTTTGTATATTTAAATGATAATACTTGGTGTTAAAAGCAGCATTTAGCAGTATTTCTACACAGTGGTATTGTTTTGTTTTTCAGTTTAAAATCTGAGCACTCCTTCCACCTCTGGTTAAAACTTCAATAGAGCCCTTAACATTACTTTTTTTTTAAGCCTTTACAGCTTTACATTCGTCTTTTTTGGGGTTAAATCTGACGTGAAATCAGCTCCATACTCCATAAAATGTTAAAGAGCAACACCGCAGGGAGAAGCTGTAACCAGATCACATGCAAACGTGAAATGATTCATCAAAAGTTAATGAAAAACATGTGGAATCGGCGCCCGGACGAGTCGTCTATACGCAGGTTAAACAAGCAGGGAGATAACGCACCACCCTGCCTCACCCCATTACTGACATGAAGAGAATTAACTCCATCTTATCTGCCATAATCTGCGTGCTCCGACAGGCACACAGATACAAAACCATTTAAAGGTACATATTGAGTTAGTGTTGAACACTTTTCTATTCCATAATTGATTTAATCAGAAGATGTAGCAGCGTCAGAGACACAAAAAAAAACATGATGGAAATGAGACTTTGACCAAATATTGATGTATTTGTGTCATGCTTTCTTTTAAAGCATAAAAAAAGATTTTTTTTAAATATAAACAAGTCTTTTAATTAGATGGTAGGGATAATAGCACTGACTGTATGCATATATTTGTCACTGTCAAGCGGGAATTCCACTGTTTGCATGAACGTTGCGGAACGGCTCCGTTCAAAACAGAAGTTGTACGTAGTGGGGGACCATGGGAGTTGTTGTCTTAATTGTTAAACAACCACCGTTGTTGATGAAAATCCGTCGACGTGGCCGAGATGTTCACTGACGAGGTGATGTTTTAAAAAAAAGTTTTATTCACTTTGTGTTTAGTCTCGTTCACTGACTTCCTTCCTCGCGCTCTGGTTCTCTGCTAAAGTTCTAACGACAGAGCGCTAAATGAAACCTGCTGTTACCTCGAACAAAATCCAGATTCCTTTGACATGTGGGATAACATAACGCCGCTCAACAAAATACCTAACAGCCGTCATTTTTAGATATTTTGATGCAGACATGTTGGATATTCTGTCTTTGAAAACACGTTAAACAATTAAATAAGCACATTTTTATATTGAATTTAAACCTGAAAGGTTCCACAAACCTCACCGTCATCGTCCTTGAAGCTCTGGATTCTTATTTACTCTATATATACTGTATTTAAATGTATAATTGGTACATTTAAACGCTGATAAAAGACGCCATGTTTAAGTTTTCCGTCCTCCAGGTGTGCAGCTCCGAGGCCTCCCTCTCTCTCTCTCTCTCTCTCTCTCTCGGGTTCAGCTGCAGGTTCAAGTGAACTGATTTAAATTGCTGAATTATTGAGTTCTCAGCCCACAATCAGTGGCGTGGGCTGCACAATTGGAGGTTTTGTGATTTAATGCTCATTTGCACTTAGAGTTACTTCCCAAAAATGTTCATGTGCCCACTCTTGTACTTACACGTAAAAACTTTATAGCGATGAATCACATTTTTTTCAAAACGTTGGTGATTATTCATACAGACGTTGGAGGAGTTCTAATGGCCCTGAACTAAATATTATCAATGCAAGTTTGTGCTCTTTAATGTGTCCTAACACACAGACAGTGGAGCATATACAGTGTGCGTATGAGCCTGTTGGTGCAAATAACCGTAGCTGAGACTTCTCTGATAATAAGCACAGATAAGATCAATTTGTTTTCTCCAGATGTATTCTGGGATCGTCTTCTCTTTCTCCTTCTTCAAGTGCAGCAGTGGCACTGAGCAAACTTGCTGCCCGTTTCACACAGATCAGGCCATGTCCACACGTACCAAAACCATCTTTTCTTCCTTCGTCTTTCTCGGCATCGTTTCAATAATATTTGCTTCCAAACGGATCCACTGAAAACGACTCAAAGCGCTGTAGTTCATTCTACAGGCCTATAGGTGGCGCTTGAATGGAGAAGAAGACACGGAGCATGCGCATAAAGCTTGCGAGCTGTAAACAAACAGACAGTAGACGGAGAAACCGAACACAACAAGAAGAAAACGAAAATGGCTAGTGCAAGAAAACCAGAATCGTTTGTGTGGACCGATGATGAGGTCGAACTGCTGCTGCGACTCACACTCAACTACAAGGCGAGTAAGTTGCAAGAAAGGCTTGATATCTTCTGCAGCATGAACACAAGCACGTAGTCCGCCGTTGTTGTTGTTGTTATTATGAGACGTCGCAGGGTTCAGAGGTCGAAGGCTAGAGGTCGAGGGGTGGGGCGATGGCGTCATCGATACGGAAAGTATGCGGATTCACCGTCCACACGAAAACGCAAAGGGCAGCGTTTTCGGATTTTTCCACCCGGTTTCAAAAAAGTGCTTTTGCAGGATCCATGTGAACGATCGGCCAAAACGATGCAAAACATGTGCGTTTACATTAAAGAGCGTTTCCATGTGGACGGCCCCTTAGTGCTGTGGGAGGTTGTGTACCTGGTCAGGTGTGAAGGAGGAGGAGAACTGAGGATGACAGATTTCATCCACAGTCACGTTACACATTAAGGCTCAGAGTTAGAAACATCGTCCTCACTCCCAAATGATGCTTTACCTACATCATCAGTTTTGCGGGACGGATCAATAAGTTCAACATCCGGTTAGACTTTCAAAATAAAGCTCGCTGACAAACACTTCACCTCGAATGAGATGTTTGGACTGTTATTAACGTTGAGAAGCGGTCGTGGTTTGGTTAGGCTTAGTAAAAGATCGTACTTTGAGTTAGAATAACTACATTCAGTCACGCATGTTAAGTTATTGTAGTGATTTAACACATCATAACATCATTTACATACATTAACCTACTGACGTTACATGAATTCAAAACAAATCACCATCGCAGGCCCTGCTGTCCGGAGGGGGATTCCCGTGAACGACCCATCTGACCAGCTTCTGACTTGGACTTCAGTTGCTCTTCATGCTGCTGCACGAGCAGGTGGCTTCAAGAAATTAGCCTGAGGTGTAGCGGCAGCGTCAGACTTTGAAGCGTATGGCGACTGATCAGGCTGCTGCATGTGACGCGTTGGAGCGAGAACCTGCTGTGTGTGCAGATCTAGATTTAGCTCCTTTACCACGTGTTGAGTGTTGAGTTGTTGTCGCCTGAAAGGAAACAGTTTGTGGCGGCGCTGGTGCTGTTCTAAAGCCGGGTCACATGAGCGCATCATTCACATCCTGTAACCTACGAGTGCAACACACACCGAGCAGTGTGAAGCAGTCCTTCAGTGTGAATGTGATGTATAATGTGTTCGGCTGACTGAGACCTCGTAAACAAACACAGAGCCACAAATTCACGTCCGCTCAGCCTTTAAGCTGCTGCTTCACAGAAACCAAGGAAATGTCATGCTGCACAGGAGTGACTTCCTCTTTGTGAGCAGTGGGCAGAAGGTGTGACGAGCTGTGAGATCAAATTCTCAAGCACACAGACGCAGATGTGACACCGCTGCTTGTTTCAGTCTCACCGTACAAATTCAGCTTTTTGTTTGGGACCATTTTTTGTCCTTTTATTCACACAGACAAATGTAAAGATGTGCGTCTGCGCCTGACTCTTGTTATATGTGTTGCTACCAGTTGTTTTATAGTTAAGGGAAGTACTAGTATTTTTATACCTGGGCCCTATATTTACATGCTGTGACCTGCTTGCAAAGGCTTGCAACGTAATCTTTTGGGGCACAAAGTTACGTCCTCTAAAAGTGCTTGTTGTTGTCACTGACAGGCTGAAGTTGCTCTTCTAAACAGAAACAATTCTTACAGAGAGGGACCATCTTTGTTAATTATGATTAATCAGATCTTGCGAGAGGAACTTCCGGCAGGAATTTATTTTCAAAGCCACGATGGACCACGACCATGTTCACGATGTAACATCCCACCTCTCGTGGGATTTCAGAGCAATGAACATATTTTTAGATCCAGTATGGCTACAACTGATTTTATCTTCAATGTCCATCACCTACAAGTCAGCATAAACATCATAAAGATGCTCCTTATGACTGCAGAACTTCACTCAAAAACATCTGTTTTTCATGTTTTCTTCAGTATCAGAGTTACCCAGTGATAGTTGTCTGCACAAACATCAGTAAATTGTAAAAAAGGAACAGCTAATAGCTAATTCGGCTTGGTTTTGTTGGCGCAAACTTGACATAACTTCATGTCATCATTATACTCCCGTTTGGATCCCCAGAGGCCCAAATTATGGAAAGCTTAGCGTTTTTATCCCCAAAATAGAGATCTTGGGCTGAGGGGTTCAGTTGTTTCTCATCAAGCTAACCGGCTACATTGGCAGCTTAGCGAAACACCTTCCTCTCCAATTTTGTCTTTATCGAGTGTTTTTGTTGTGTTGGTGCTGGAGTGTCTTTTCAGTATAATATTTAACTGCATGCACCTCCTACACTGCACTCAGAGTCACCAATATATACTGTAGCATACACACCTTTCCTTTCCTAACACAGTGTAATGCCCTTTTATACATTAATTCACTGTTAATTTAATTTCTAAATAATGTGGAGGTTATTAAAGCTCCGAGTCTCTTGAGGGAGAGTCGATAGAAAGGCCTGAAATTGAAACATTTCGAGCACAAAGACGGTGAGGGTTTGAAATATCAATAATTCTGTCAGATGCTGCAGAAAAACACAATATTTGGTTGTTGTCTTGACGTTGAATGTCTCACCAGAGGTCCAGACGCAGTGTTTGTGGCATTGCAAATAAACCTGTCCATCATGACAAATGTCTTCACGATCAGCAGCGCTCCCTTCTCTTCCACTGCGTTCACGTCAGGTTCGCGTCCCGGCGCCGCTAACAGCAGAAAGACTTCCACAGCGGCCGTATAAATAGCATTGACCCCGAGACGCCGCGCGCCCGCTGCTCCCACCGCACATTCAATTCGACTAAAGCGACGTGATTATACAGAGTGGAAATTTTTCATGCTTTAAAATTGTATTTGGTCATGAATTATTAAATCCAATCACCTTTAATCCAGTTTCCAGGTTAGGAGGCCGCTCGTCTGCAGGTTCATAAGCATACGGGCTGAAAACGACTGAGTCAGCACTGATTGACTGCCGGCTTTTGATTTACGTTCCGTCTTTGGCGACTGAGGACACATTCAGACCAATTATGCATTTGAAAACTTTTTTCCTGGGGGGGGGGGATCGATAAATCACCCTTTAACGTATGTCAATATGACCTCCCAGTGTGGTCCCAGTGCTGAGCGGAGCTGTTGGGGTGGAAGAGATCCGTCGCTTTATCATCTCAAATATTCACAGCAGAGTCGCAGGTGCTCACATTGACCCAAGCACTGTGTAAGTAGAAATTTGAGGTGCTCAAACTTTACTTGAGTACTTTTCCTTGCTAGCTGATCTATATTGAGAAAAGTGCTCCCCAATTGGTACGGGAAGACATCATTTACGCTGTTTTTTAAGCTAAAATCACCGTAGTTGACCTTTTCTTGTAGTTTTATTACATGTTGAAACACGTCCTCGTCTATTTCTGTTATTCCTGAAAACACTGTTTTGCTGTGGAGCTCCGGAAACATTTGGTGGACTCTGAAACTTCACCTGACTTTCCATCTACATGAGGGAGAAGAGATTATGACTGGATTTTCATTTTAGGGGTGAACTTATCCTTTAAAATGAGCTCCACCTCCACCAGCTAAAGCAGTTAAATGCTTCTTACACATGAGTGCATTAGTAATAAAACAAATAAAAGGGGAGATTAAGATTTCTGTCTTCTGCGCAGACCTTTTCCTTCCCTCCTGACTGCTGTCCGGCCTTCGCTCACGTGAAAGATGTTCTGCGCTGTATTCTGTGTGTTACTGCTTCTTCACTCGCCCTCCACCGCTGTACTGTTGGTCCACTGTACAGGCAACATGAAGAATACAGGGTCGTTTATAGATGATCAATATCAGCTGGAACAGTCGAGCGTTTGAATCTTTCTGTCGGGACATGTGTCTGTCACTTCTATGCTTCAGTTAACCCCAATCAGCTGGTGCCAGACCTGTATTGAACAATTTGTCTCAAACACTGTAGATAAATAACACACACACCACCTCTGTGTGTGTGTGTGTGTGTGTGTGTGTGTGTGTGTGTGTGTGTGTGTGTTTAACTCTCTGATGCTGAATCAATGCGACACCTCAGGGATGGCACAGTGGAGGTGGAGGTGGGGGGAGGGAGGGGTGAGGGAGGGGAGGGTCGTATGCCAGGCTCGTTCTTCACACTTTTTTCTTTCCTTTCGTCTTTCGTCTTTTTCTTTTTTTTAAAGCGGAGGTGTGTGCGAAATAATACCCGCTCATTAGGAGCAGCACGCCGGCTCCTGGTTAATTCATCCCGGACTGTCATGGGCTTGTGTACGACCCCCGGGTAACACATAAATCACGCGCAGAACCAACCGGTCGAGCGGCAAGCTTCATGCCCCTAACGCCGCTGATTTATCAACCAAATTACTGCGAGTCCTTGCTCGGGCCCCAACACTTTGCCGAGGAAATCACCGACTAACCCCTGAGCGAACCGATTTATTGAAAAGCTGTCCCCCTCCACCTCCATCTCCCCCCGCCCTGCCCCGCTCCCCGTGTCACTCCACTCATCTCTCACTGACTTAATTAAAATCTATCCCGTCGGCTCGTTGGCATTTATTACAACCACTGGGCTAATGAAACAAAGAGCAAGGCAAAAAAAAACCCAAAGCTGCTTTGTGCCCATAAACGTTCATTAAAACCACAACACACACACACACACACACACTGGCTTCTGACTGTACTTATTGGCATTTAAACAAGGTGGGCTTATTGAGGACGTGTCTCAGTCAGCAGCTGGAAAACAACAACGATTAAAAAAAACTAAACTATTAAGGGGAAGTGAAGCCTTCTGGTTTAACTGCGTCTCTGTTTTTGGATTTCCCAAAGCTCGAGGTGTAAAATGAACAATAATAATGTTGCAAAATTAAATGTTTTTTTGTATTTTCTTTCAACCTATTAAAGTGGTGGTCGTTTCTTTCAGACACATTTGATTAGAGGACAAAAAAGAGCATTGATTTTTTTCTTTTTTTATGCAAAACAAAGAAAACTGTCATGGTGTTAGATGGTATTTACATTTACATGACATCATTTTTTACTCTTTGTGGCTCTGATTCCAGAAGAACCGATGGTGACACACTCGTAACAAACAAAATGTCCTAAAATGAGTCTGGGTCCTTCACTTCGCAATATTTTTCCATCACAGAGAACGTAATGAGTGACATCGCTTGTTTTGGGTGCTAATAAAAATAACAAAACATAAAACACTTCAGGGGTCGTTGCTGCTTAAAATGACTGTCGACATCAATAAAATAAAGAGGTTATTATTTTAGTTTTGTTTTATAGCCTAACTGGACTTGTCTGATACGTAATGTGACATTTTCTCTGGATTACTTCCAAAAAAAATGTCGGTTTAAATCTTTATTTTATTTGCCATCTTCGCTAAATGTGTTAAAGTCTCAAAGTATTTGTGCAGGATGGTTTTAGAGCCGTTTAGGAGTCTCAAGGAGCTACACGTCAAATAATCCACTGAGCTCTGAGGTCTGGCTAACGCGCTAATAAAGTATTTAATTTATCTACTTTTAATTAGGTTTACCTCTAATTAGCTTCACAAATGAGGAGTGTGTAGGACGTGTAAATTGATTTGAAAACGGTGAGTGATCAGCTGCTCCTGAGCTGTAAAATACATTTGACTGAGGCCTGAGAGGTTGAACATAAAGTAAGATTATTATAATTATTTTGTGTTAAATTTGTCACTTTTGTTTCCCCATAAAAAGCGTTAAAGATCATTTTTGACCTCAGAAACAGAACAAGAACTTTCCGGACCTTTCATCTGAATCTCGTGGGCTCCAATGAACCACTGATGAATAAAAATAACAACTTTAATTGTATAATACCTTTAAAAAAAAAACAACATTACAAAGATCTTTATTGTTTAGTCGTGATAAAAACCTTGAAAGTGGACCTTGAGGTTTTTGTTTTTAAAGCCACATCTTTAGCCTTTTAGTTCTTTAAATGTTTATTACCACTGATTTGTTTGAATTAAAGTGACTCAGAATAAATATTTCTCTGTTGATCTTCCTTAGAAATGAGCATATTTCCTTTAAAGGTGCAATACGTAGTTTTGGGGGAAAAAATTTTAATCAGAACAGAAATTAAAGAAAAAGAAAAGGGCATTTTTTTAAATACCTAAACAGACTAAATTAACAAACTCTCTTTGTTTTCATGACTGAATAAACTGAATAAATAAACCGTTTCATCCTGTTTTACTTTGTTTACATATGGCGGACCCTGCCACCACAGTGTTCTGGGGACTTTATGTTCCTCTGAGGACAGTTTGTTTAAAAAAATATTTCTGAGTTTGTATTTATTACCTCATTAATATTGTAAATATTGAAATTCTGAGTTTGGATTTCTTCTCTAAAACTACATAATGCTCCTTTAAGTGTCCACTGCCGCCTGTTAGAGGGGTCCGGGCCCTTCATACGTCACTGTAAGAGGCTCCATGCTGTCTGACTGTCGCTGCAGGCCCGTTCAGTCCGGATCAAAGATGTCTGAACCCTAATGACAAAAGCAGCTAATTAACTGAGGAGGAGGAGGAGGTGATGGGGAGTCAGAGAGGTGGAGGTGGAGGTGGAGGGGTTTTGTAATAGGTTCTTGAAATTACGTCGATAATTAATTGTGCAAATTTGTTTCTATTAAATAAGAATAGCGCGTATTGAAGAACTCAATTAGCGTTAATTAATCCTGTGTCTGGAGGAAGAAGAAGAAGAAGAAGAAGAAGAAGAAGAAGAAGAAGAAGAAGAAGAAGCAAAAAACGGGGATTGAAGGACTTTCTCTTCTTCTGTGGTTCTTTTCTAACCTCGGGGCTGTTTCTCCCTCCAGTCTTGGAGGTTACAGGCAGCCACTGGACTCTCTCCTCTCCTCTCTTCTCCTCTCCTCTCCTCTCCTCTTTCTCCCCTCCCTTGCCTCCTCTTGAGAATTGGAAATGGGGGGATGGAGACGGGGAATGTGGAAGGTGCTAAATTAGCTGGCTGATCCGCGCTCATTGCCGCATACACATCCCCCTATTACTGCGCCCCGGCGCCGCTTAATATTCCGGGCATGGCGGGCGCGTCTAGATAGCAGATTTATCAAATGGGAAAATGAATGTATGATGATCAGTTAAATTGAAAATCAGCGCCCGGGTGACAGGCCGCACTGACACCTCGGTAATTAGAAAGAAAAATGATGGCGTCCGAATGCATAATAGAGCAAAAACAATTTACGCTATCCCCCCACGCCGTAATGATCGCGCGCTCAAATTGAAAATTTCTCCCGGTTGAAATTGAATTCATAAAGTGTGATGCATGAGCGGCACGGACACAGCGGGGGGGCGCGCGCGGTCCAGGGCTCGGCGTGATCGATTGGTCGTTTGTGTCGGTGCCACCAAAACACCCACCTCTCTCTCTCTCTCTCTCTCCCTCTCTCCCTCTCTCTCTCTCTCTCTCTCTCCCTCTCTCACCCACTGACTCACCCTTTGGGGAGATGGATGAGATTTGTGCGTCACAGCCAGAATAAACAGACGTTTTCTTCCCACAATCTGCTTGTTTTGACATTTGTATCCACTTTAAAGTCAGAGTGAACACTGAAAACACCAAAACAAGCGACTTGAATCAAACTTCAATCTGCTAAAGCACCTCTAAAATCAATTTGATTAGAGTTAGGGAGCCTTTAATGAACCCACAGGCCCAACCAGACACACTCTAGATGCGCCTTATGGTCACTTTTGCGCCTTTATTTGGATTTTAAGTCGCTTTAAAGTGCTTGTGGCGCTCTCATCTGATAACACACAGGCCTCTGCCGTGTCCGCTGTTATTGGCTGTAAAATCCAAACCCTCTTTTCACATTATTTCTTTAATTATTTAACAAAATAAATGTCCACACTCTGTGAGAAAGGCGCATTTTACGCTCTCCTTGTCTCTCCACACTCTCTCTCATAAAAGGCCTCGCTGAAGGCGCATCAAACCTATATTTTCTAATTAATCGCACTCTTGAAACTAACCGATTATAATAAAGCGTTTCCAGCTCTCCCCCCCCCCCCACCCCCCTCCAAAAAAAATAGAAGCAGAGGAAGAAAAAAAAAGGAGAATAAAAGTAGAAATTTCACAGTGCGCGCGCGGAATGAACGATTTAATGTGATTGTTTCGGTCGAAGGGGACGTTTCCTGAGGCCTTATGGGAAAATAATGTCCTTATGAATTAAATAATAGGGTTATTACTTTCATTGATTTTAGCTGTCTGGGAATTTAGTGTTCAGGTCCGGTCTTAACCCGTCCTCCTCCTCCTCCTCCTCCTCCTCCTCCTCCTCCTGCTGTTCTTCACTCTCGCTCCCTCCTCGTCCTCTTGTCTAATTATTTTCCTATAAGCCCCCCGCTTCCTACAGCGCAAATAGCAGAGTCACTGAGCGAAAATTATGTAAATATTATTAAAGGGACTCAGGCACGGAAATTCATTTTAGGTCGGCGGCAGCAAAGTAAAGCTCCGTCCCTCGGATCCCCCTCAATTTATTTGCAAATAAAGGCGGAGGTGACCGGGAGGGATCAGGGATATTTAGCCGGGCTGTCAACACGGGGCTCCTCCGCGCGCCGGCTCGCCAGAATTAATGCTTTTAATAATTGGGATTTCAGTTTCCAGGGACTTGGTGGCGTTTACACTTCATAAGCTAAACACACTCTTTCCTTTCTCTCTCTCTCATACACACACACACCTGCACATTTAGGAGAATCCGTCTTCTCTTCTGTCCCTAAACATCCTCTTAATTCAACCATCCTTCACTTTCTCACACCTTTTTTTGAGCTCAGCCAACAAATTGGTGAAAAAAAAGAAGAAATAATATATATATTAATGCGAGCCTGGCACATCAGTCGCCTCCTCGTCCTCTCCTATATCTTTATCTGTCTCCCTCCTCCCTCCTCCTCACCCCCCGGGGGACTCACAGTCCTATTAGAACAAATGACGAGGGGCCCGGGCGCTTTTGTAAAAAAAAAGAAAAAAAAAGGCGCAGGCAGACGGGCGCGCGCCTGTCCTATTATGTGCGACACATGATCAATAGGGCGATAACGCAGCAACATCAATATAAGCGACAGAACAATGAGGGATATCATCGAACATCTATCTTAATATAGCCGACTACAAGGGCCGTCTGACAACCGCGGCAGCTCATGAAAATTCCGCCCCACGAATCTGCCGCCATCTCCTCCTCCTCCTCGTGCGCTCAATACACCATGCGCACTCACGCACGCGTTCGCCAAAAACACGCACACACACACACACACACACACACGCGCGATGCAGCTGGCGCGGCTATTATTTCCCCATTTCAATTTGACACCCCTGCCTTTCATGCTAATTCTATTATTGTAGGAAGTTTATGTGATTCCATATCACTAGAAATCGGTAATGTCTAATAACCCTTTGGGCTGAAAGGAGGAGGAAAAAAAAAAAAAAAAAAAAAAAAAAACTGCCTGGAGACCCGCGGCAGCCAGTGGGAAAATAATTACTTTCATATCAAAACTCAGCAGGAGGCGCAGGGTCCTATAGCCCGCGGCCACTAACCTCATTCCAGCTCGGCCTTTCAAATGAATAAATTTGTTAAAGCAATAAATACAAACAGCCAGACGGACTTGAGCCCGAGCTCCGGCTCACTACACAGAGAAAAAAGGAGGATTTATCTGCTGGAACACGACAAAAACTCCAGCCGCCATGATCCAAGCCTCCGCCACACAGCAGCAGCAGCAGCAGCAGCAGCAGCCTCCCCTCCTGCTCCTCCTGCACCTCCTGCTCCTCCTGCTCCTCCTGCACCTCCTGCTCCTCCTGCACCTCCTGCACCTCCTGCACCTCCTGCTCCTCCTGCACCTCCTCCACCCCTCAGAAGACAGTGATTCAATTTAAACAATAACTTTATTTATCAAAATGTTTACATATAAATATCATTTTCTTGTCTTTCTTTACAATATCTGAGGATTTTTGTTGTGTGTAAGATGTTTTATTGTCGCCTAGTTTTTTTTTTTTTTTTGTTACAAGTTGGTCACCAGAAAAGAGAGAAAGAACCTGCTTCTAAAGGTGTCGAGGCCTAAAGCCTGAATATGAGGACGGCCGCGGCTTTTTGTCGAGGCCATCTGGATTGATCACACATTATGATTAAAAAATAGATGAGAATTAAGTCTCCTGATTCCTGATATGTTTTAGAGTGTCTCAGCAGAGCTTTGGGAATGTTTGAATAGTCTGAGCGGTTGTTCCTGGTCCTTTGTTTATGTTTGCTCCTTGCAAGTGTTAGTCCATATCGACATCCTCTCCATCTGTTCCGGGTGTTTCTTGACAGTCTGTGTTTGCCTCGAGACGCTCGGAGAGGTCTGGAGACGCTCTCTCCTCTCTCGCACCCTTCTCTTTTACACACAGCTCGGAAACTTGGCAGCCGTCGGTCGCTGCCTCCGTCCGAACTTTCAAACTCCTCTCCTCGCTACTGTCACTGGACTGTGCGGAGCTCAGCCGGGCCAGAGCCGTCTGAGCCGCGCTGCTGGGCGGAGGAGAAACAGGAAATCTTCCATTACTGCAGTCACCACCACACTCCTCCGCGTCTGCTCCATCCACTCTATTGCTAATGTGATTGTGGTGATGCTGCGTGTCACGCTCCGTAGGATCCGAGTTTAGAGGCTTAGTGACAAAGCTGGAGAGGTCGGAGGGAGCGGGGCTCCCCTCGCTTGGCACACACCTCTGTCCCAGGCTGAGCCTGTTAATGCTGCTGTCCTGACACGGTGAGGCCTTCAGGGCTGTTTGGGGCACTAGAAAGCCCAAGGGCTGATGGGTAATGGGGTAAAGCAAGAAGTGACCTTTGCCCACCAGAGTCCTCTGACTGGGCAACGAGGGGAAGTCCAGCTGAGATTTGCGTCGAGGCGTGGCGTCAGAGAGGAGGCTCTCCACGCTGAAGGGGTTGCGTTTCTGCAGGGCAGAGGACCTCGGGCCTCCAGGGCTGGAGCTGTGCGTGCTGCCTGGAGAAACCTGCTCCGGTTCTCCTGCGGTTCTTTGGTTTTGGTGGTTTTGTAGTTGGCTGAAGTCGTGTCGTGTTTGGTCACAGCTGGAATCGGTTTGGTGTCCTCCTGCTCCCTTTGTTGCTGGCAGTTCGATGTGAATAGTCCCGTTAACGCTGGATGGCTGCTGCTCGCTGTCAGTGAACTGGGAGACCCCGCTGTCGCTCTCCGAACCTCCAGGTGTGTGGAAATTGTCACCTGCGAGCAGTTTGTTCTGCGACTTCAGCAGCTTCCTCTCATGTTTCCGCTTCTTCTTCTCGGCGCGCTCTTGCTCCCTGCGGGCGATCTCCTCGGGGTCCATGGGCTCGCCGCTGCACGTGGTCGGGTGGGAGTTGTGCGCAGGCCGGCCCGGCCCTTTCTTTGTGTTCTCCTTTTTTCTCCATTTTGCTCGTCGGTTTTGGAACCACACCTGCGCACAGACACACACATGAAATACACACAAACACAGGTGGGAGAGTGACACATGAGTTTCTCTTCCATGTCAACACCTGTGAAACACCATCTCTGAAGTCAGATATTCAATCACAGTGTTCGAATGTCACGTCACAATTTGTTTTCAGGTTTGAGGGGTTCGGGCTGAATTGAGTTGATTAGTGGTTCTGTTGATTATTCTGGTACACCAGATAAGAAATCGTCAGCAATTTTGATGATCAATGAATCATTTGTGGAGGCAAAATGCCAGATTAGCTCGCTTTTTGTGTCACTGTGCGTCAGATATCTTTGTGTTTTTCGACTGAATAAGCTGATTCAAGAGGTCAGCTCGGCTCTGGAGGATTGTGACGGGCGCTTTTCACTATTTTCTGACATTTTACGGACAAAACGATGGATTATTTAATCGGCAATGAACATAGCTGTCACAAACGGGACGACAATGAACATTTTATAAAACAGGGCCTACATTTATTTCACGCTGGACCTATGAGACGTCTCATGTTGTTATAATCCAACACAATATTCTTTGCTTTGCGGATTCATGTATAATATTCATGATCTGATTAAAATCTGTGGTCACCTCTAAGGACGTCTTTGTGTATTTTGGGTCGTTTGTCTTTGGCTTGAGATGTTCCTAATTAGCCAAAACGTCTAGGACAGCCTCAGACAACAGACCTCACACCTGCCACCACAATAAATCAGTGTCACACTGGTTATCAGATGGTAAGGACAAAAACCATATTGCCTGCAAATCCAAACAGATTCCAACAAAGCCCTGAAACAAGAGGAACCTTTGTCCTGCCTGCCTCTGTCTGTCTGTGTCTGCTGCCGCTGTAAACACCTGGAGTACATCAGGTTAATGGGTCACAGAGGTGGACCAGCAGACGCACACATGTGCTGCTGTTAATTACCAATGAATCCGCCGATTGCATTTAATTGTGCCGTCGCTGTGTGCTCCTCCACACCCGGCCCTCCTGCGCTCATGTGGGGCTTAACGCTTCCCCGGCTCTGCTCCCTCCGCACCGAGCCAACAGAGGCAGCCTCCCCCGCCTGAGAGCGCTCCCCGGCCGGCCTCTGGGCGCGCTCAGAGCCGCGTGTTCGGCGCTGATAACGGCGGGATCGGGCGGAACATTGCATAATAAGGAACGGGGACACCAACATCACCGCGCCACAATGGCGCTTCTTATGAATTGTTAATGTTGGTTATATCTTTTCCCCTCGCAAAAACCTGGTGATAAAGGAGCGCTAAGCAGCTTGAGGGAACAATAATCTGAGGTTTAGGAGCGAAATCCCCCCAAACAACATCCAGCGACGGCGAGCTGCGCTTCTGTCGACCCGAGCAGCGTGAGAATTATATGCGGCTCACTTCAAGATACACGAGTACACGTTCAACCACACAGAGCCTCATCAATACAGACACAGGCTTTACACACTGAGCACAGAGCACTGCTAAACCTGTGTGCCTATTATTACTATTACTATTAATATTATTGCTATTACTATTATTATTAGGAATGAAATGTGAATAATTATCGGATATTATTTTAAAAACTGTCTTTTTTTTATTGTATGTTGTATATTTTCTGAGCTGTTCCTTTACAGTAATTGTTAAAAATATAGATATAATCTCAAGCTCTTTTATTTTGTTTAAATATTAATTAATTATCATTCTCTTTCTTGGTATCTATTATTATTATTATTATTATTATTATTATTATTATTATTATTATTATTATTATTATTATCTATTAAATTATATAAATAGTGTTGTGTATATATATATATATTTAAAAAAAGCATCATCCAATAAACATCGTAGCAAACTTCTACAATATCCTGATGAAATAATAATAATAATAATAATAATAATAATAATATATAATAATAATAATATATATATTATATAGGTTATATAAATAATAACCTGAGATAAAGTAAATAATAGTATATTAACGGCTTCATTTTAAACTGTTATAAACCTAAAATAGACAATAGATGAAGAAGATGTGGGTATAATTGTGAATCAATTGTCGAATAATTGGATAAAAGCTTAATAAAAACACTGAATGCGAAGGAAGAGTTTCCATTTTCACGCCTTGGTTTGCTCAGTAAATAGCCTTGTTTTTATTAACCCATAAATCAATAGTCTGCCTCCATGCATAATTCAAAAGAGAACCTTTATTGATGCTTTGATAATTGACAAATAGCTGTCTCGGTGTGGGGCAGGCCTGCACGAGCGTCACTGAACAAACGCCCCTCTCGTATTTTCTTTGCGACAGTTTTGTGGATTTTTGACATGAAATTTAAATTAAAATGTTTTTATTTTATTTTTTTTATTTTTATTTTATTTATTTTTTAAAATCAGAACAGAAGCTCAAATCTGTTTCTCCTCCAGCAGCGGAGTAAAATGACTGAGTGCCTCACAAACGATGTGACTCGTGTCTTTACCTGAACTCTGGACTCCACGAGGTCGAGCCTGAGCGCGAGCGCCTCCCGCATGAACACATCTGGATAGTGACTCTCGTTGAAAGCCTTCTCGAGCTCCTCCAGCTGCCACCCGGTGAAGTTGGTCCGCGTTCGTCTCCGTTTACAACCGGGACTGTCCTTATCCGGGTCCCCAGAATCTGCACGGGTCGACGTGTGTGTGTATGTGTGTTTATGAGTGTGTGTGTGTGTGTGTGTGCGTATGTGCGTGTGTGCGTGAGAGAGAAGAAAGACTGTCATGGCAGAATTTGGCTTCTAAAGCTCAGCTCAGTATAATCACACCTTTCTTTTAAATATATATATATATATATTTTGCTGGTGAACTCAAAAACATTTAAACCTAAAATAAACTTTAATGTCTTATTTAATATTTGATATGTTAAAGGAAGTTAAAATATTTGCTAAATGCAGTTTTGTTATTTGCTGCCTACCAACAATCAGCAGCTAATAAACATGTTATCGAAATAACAGATAATTATTCCCTGTATTTTAACATACAGGGAGTTTTTTCAGTAACATTTTAAATAAATAAGCCTGCTCATACACTTTTCCTGCATTTCTTATTAAATTCACTGAGCTCTCAAACTTTTAAACAACACTGTTTTTCTTTTTCAACTGACTTTCTCGTTCCAAGTCTCTCCTTAAAGCCTAAAAAGAGTTTAATTTAGCCTCAAAGTCCAATAAAAAAAAAATATTTGGGGGGCATAAAACAATCCACTTCTATTCACTGCAGACTTTATAACAAAGCATTGTTTCCACACAGGTGTGTTAATGAGCCAGCAGCGGTAAAGAGCCGGGCCTACCTGAGAGTTTGAACTGCTGGCTGTCGGGCGACAGCAGCGGGTTGGAGCTGACCACCGAGGCCGAGCAGGAGCCGTTAAGTAATCCGTCTATAGAGAAGGGGACGGCGGCCGAGGACTGCAGCTGGTGCCCGCTGGCGAGCTCGTAGACGTGCTGGTGATGGTGGTGGTGGTGGTGATGGGGACCGAGCGGGTACGGGAAGCCCACCAGCCCGCCCAAGGAGCCTCCGAACTGGGCGTGAGGATGCTCGAGTACCCGACTGTCCATGCTCGCCCGGGCTGCGGCGGGGCCGAAGTGAAGATGCAGAGGGAGGCAGTGTGGCTGAACATGCAGTCACAGAAACAAAGTCAGGGAGAGGAGGAAGAGAAGGAGGAAGAGGAGGAGGAGGAGGAGGAGGAGGAGGAGGTGACGGCGGAAGGGGGAGAGAAGGGAACCCAGGCAGACGGTCGTCTCCCGCGGCCACGGTACGGTGTGTGTGCGGCGGCGGAGAGAGGAGAGCGGGGCTGCGCGAGGTATTCACGTTTACGGTCCAGCCGAGATGTCAACCCTGCTCCTTCCGTCCGCGAGCCAGCTCATTAGGACTCCTCCATCTGCTCGCGGGACCAATAAGAAACGTTAATCGCCCCGTGACGTCAGAGGCGCGGTTAATGGAGTAACGGAAGGCAGAGAGAGAGAGAGAGAGAGAGAGAGAGAGAGATTCTATCCGGATCGATCGCTAATTACGCCTCGCGCGCTCCTTTAATTCAGCCCTGTCAAAACAACGAGGACGAGGCTGGAGCGGCGCGTGCAAACAGCCGCGTGACTCCATTAAAATCTCACAAATAAAACCCCGCGTGCTTTGTTTTTTTTTTTTTTCTTGTCTTCTTCCTCCAACTTTCTCTCCTCTCCTCTCCGTCTCTCACCCGTGCGTGCGCGGTGCGTGCGTGCGCGCTCCCGCACCGCGTGTGTAAGTGTTTTACAGGGGCATTCAGGGCCAGATTGATCCAATAACAGCGCCTTTATCATCCCTCCCCCTCCTTTTCCTGAGCTGTCACATCGCATTTTAAACTACAAGCCTCTCTCCATCTCCCAGGCACCCCACCACACACACACACACACACACACACACACGCACGCACGCACGCACACACACACACACGCAACATATCCACTGTGCGCGAAACTCCGCACCATTATCTCGATTTTTCACCTGAGCAGCTTACATCCGTGTTTAGTTGTAAATGACGACCGGAGTTAGTTGTACATGATGTTTTTTGTTTTTTTGTTGTTTTCCAGGAAGTCAATACAGCCGCCATTAAAGTGCGCGTGTATCGATACAGGACATCATCAGCGGGCTCCAGTTTATAAAGCTTTTCACTCTGTGGTCCATTATCATGAGCAGGAATCCTTCGAGACGGCTTCGTTTTTGCAGGTTTCCTCAAATATGGTTATGCAGAAAAATAAAATATGTACTTAAAACATTTTTTTTATTGATAATAAAGCACTTTTCCTTTTTAAAACAAACAAAATAAAAAGGACAGCTAGCACAGGATATCAATTATGAGACTGTTTATTAAAACAGTCTCAGTTTTGGAGCTTTTCCTTCGTCTCACAGGACACCTGGTCAAACTCCACCTGCTCATGAAGATCACGTCATTATAATCCAGCTGTACAGCAGATATATGGATGTTCAGGTGGGATTGTTTTAATCTAAATAAACTTTAAATCTCAGTTGTTAAAGCTCCAACCACTTAATTTCTGCTATTTCAGTAAAAAAAAACAGAAAAAAAAATGTTCCTCTACCAACAGATGGAAGCAGAGAGCAGCAGTGCAAAATGAACCAAAGATATTCTTTAAATGTATTAATGCTGATGAATAAATATTTTACTATTCCAACAATAATGATTTTAAGTTATTCTACATACGCTGAGTACATTTTTACATTGATTCAGTGTTAAGAGAAATTAACAGCTCGGTCCCCAGAATAAAATATCAGCATTAACGATTCGGATACATCTGTACGTACGTGTTCATCAGCAGGCCTACTCGACATTTTTATGGAGGCTTCGGGACAATTTCCAGCCGTGTTTGGTGCAACAAAAAAATCAAATATTTTTGACAGGAAGTCTCGACAACGCCAGTCGTGCTTGTGGCGACAAAAAACAACTATTTCAAGATTGTTCCGAGAAATTAACAGATCAATCCCCAGAAAAAAATGTCAAAATTAACATTTCAGATATGTTTATATGTAAAAACACGTATTTCAAGCCAGACCATGATGTTTCCCTAAACCCAACCGCCTGGTTTTTGAGCCTAAACCTAACAGAGCATGAACACCGAGAGAAATAACAAAATTTATTTTAAGCAAACGCAAAGTTTTTACTTATCCCTGGTTTTCGCAGTAACGTACCTTGCTAACATTTATTCTGGCGATTGGGTTGAAATAAGAAACAAGCGGTTAAAGATCTCCACCTCACTGTATTTTATACATATATGTTTTTAATATGTAAAAATAATAAGTTTTTTATAAATGACATAAAAATCCCTAAAATGGCAGATATTCCTTCTCCCTCATGAAAATTCCAGAATATTTGAAAATGCCAATATTTGATGATTTCACAAGTTTAACTTCTGAACACATCATGTTTCTTACTTCACAGTAAAGTCTGATAAATGTGTTGGAAGCCTGAAGTCTCCACGTCACAATTCCGACGGACCTCATGTGAGCCACGAGTCACACATACGATGTTTGTGAATTTAAAAGATAATTTTTCAAGTCCATAACATTGCTATTTGTTGTAAAGATAGTAAAATATCATCTAGTTAAACTGCTCAGTGAACTACATCGTCTCGATCAACATACGTCACCAACACCAACATGGCCGCCACCACGTCACAGAAAATGTTTCATTAAAGGTGAAAGTCACAATAAATCTGCTCATATTGAAAACAGCAGTTACAGGAGCAGCTCTATGATGTTTAAGTTACGGGTTTTGGTGACTGTTCAACAAGACGACGTCACTAAAGAGACCGTTGGTTGTGTAGTCTTTATAATTACGTCTTATATTTATTTATTTTCATGACAAACTGCGACTTTCCTGACTTGTAAAATTTGCTTTTAAACTGTGTGTGATTCTTGTAACAATTCAAGTAGGATCAAAAAATTATTTGTGTACATGTTTTCTTTCCAAAATAAGGTCCCATGTTGGTCCACCATAAAGGGCGGGACTTCCGTTTTCTATTGGAGATCTTTGTGATGTCACAAATCACGCTCGTAGTCCCGCCTCTTAAAAATCAGATTGTTAATGAGCACAGAGAACACTGACACATTGACGGACGAACGTGAAAACAGCTTTCAGTATCAAACTCTGCACATTTTACACAGTGAAGCTCAAACATTCAGCTGCAGGAACGAGAGGAAAACATATTCCTGAGTGCAGCTCGACTTTAAGTCATCGTTGTTGAGAGCAACGAAGTGACAAAAGAAAACCAGAGGAACAACTCCTGCGTGTACAACACTGACCTCTATAAAGCAGAAACAAACAGATGACACTTGTTTCACATTTTCTCTGATCCTGCCGTGATTGATAAGTATATTAATCTGCTGCTTTTTATATTTATGTGTAAATACGCACTATAATTACATGTTTATTCACACACTACCTGGAAGAACTGATTGGCTATATACATACATGCAATTATAACTTATAGCCTCAGTTGAAGCTTTGCAATTACAATAGGTTACGTTTACGTCACGCAGGTTTGCAAACATGAAAACCTCCATTTTCAAAGTGATTGTTCTAGTCAAGAGCTGTTGTGACTGAGTGAGGATGAGTTTTAATGAGAGGCCGACGGTGTTAAACACCATATCATGTCAAACATGGGCTGCATACGATAAACACAGCGCACTGAGCGGATGTACAGGTCAGATATCACAGTGGAAGCAGCTTCCTCTCAGACTCTCCTGGATGCGGTTAGCCGAGCCGTCTCTCAGCTCGCTCCACCTTTATTAGAGCCACTTGAGGTTAATAACGTCTGAATTCAGGTTTGTGTTCCTCTAAGTGTTCTTGCCTCTTCTCCGAATGATGATCTGCTTTGAATAAGATCAACCACATAATGGACACAAAGCCTTAAAAGGCATGACGGCTCAGCGGTGAATGAATAGACACAAAAAAAAACACACGAGCGAAATGGAGTTAATGGGTCCTGGTGGGTTTAAGAACAGAAATATAACAGCACGGTCGTTATTGAGCGTTTAAGTTTATTTAGCACTTTTCTTTGGATGTCTTCTTTTCGTACTCACCAAAAATAGACACTGAAATGTAAGATTTCCTCCAGAATGATCTCTGAAGAAGAGCAGACAATCGTATCGGAGAGCAAACGGGTCCACTTTTCAAGAACCTTTGTTAACAATTTCAAAGAAATTCGATTTGAAAGAGATGAAATGGTCTTCACGGGACGGGAAAACCCACAGATACTATAATCACCTGAGTCATTGTAAGGCTGCTTCTCAAAGGGTTTGTAAGAACAGTTTCAGTTGTAGCAAATTAACGCTCCCCTTCATTAAAGATGGACTGGACAGAACATTTCCTATAGTTTTGACATTATACAGTTTCAGAAAAACACACGTCATTAGTATGCATTGTTTCTTTATTTTAAGGGGTTTTTACTTTTTAAAAACTGAAGTTGGAAAAATGATCCTCCCTCTTGCTCGTGGCTGGGGGTCACTGACATAAGTGTGCGCAGTAGTTTAAATGAAACTGAATAAACCTGTAAAATAGTTTGGGTTTGCAAAACCTGCCTTCGAGTTCTGGGAGATGTGCGTGTTACTCATGTGTTGAGGGTCCAGAGCAACGCTAGCTGCTCAAGGTTCAAGGGTCATTTAATTCGTCATACCACAGAACAGAATTGTGCAGTGAAATGCCGCGATACCAAAGGAATTGGTTCAGAACCCAAAAAGTGTCGGCAGCTGGAACCGGAAGCAGCAGATTAGCGGGTTTCCTTTGACCCGAAGAAGGAACGGTGATGGTTGTGTCAGTGGTTGGAAGAAGATGAGGTGAAAGGTCAAGAGACAACATGATTGTTTTTTGGTTTACAGCAAATATCTCAGGACAAAATCTTGCAGGTGATCAAGGCGATCTCTCATCCAGCTACTTTTTACTTCTGTTCCCTCTGTAGATTGAGCATCCTTGATTATGATGGTTCTGGACATGACGGATGGAAACATGGGCTGGTTAACAGAATCCTGAACGGAACCAGTTAAAGAACCAGAGCTAACTTGTGGAAAAAGGATTTATGAGGAAGTCGTGTTGAACGCTTCTTGTTAACATGGCCGGAACCACCATGCTAACATGCTGATACTTCACAGGTACATTAGCAGGTATAATGTTGACCATGTTTACTCTCTCAGTGGCTAAAACAAGCACATTTAGAGGATGTAAATTTGCCCCAATAGGATTACATTGGCTGTGTTGTCGCTGCCAGCTGAGGTGATCAACTGGACCGACTCCAAAAAGTTCGGTAAGTATGAATCATTCGCACACCAAAACTTGTTAATATAGGACAGAAAACAAACAAGTGTGAACCACGTGGAGGCGCTAAAGGAAAAGCAGAGGATCAACAAAATAAATGTAGAATGTATCATCTGGAGACCGTGAATGTCTAGTACGAGATATATGTTGACATATTTTATACTCTACTGAGCAGCTGAAGATTCAACTGAGAAAATAATTATACCATAAAGTGAAATTTAAACAATGGATGCAGCTTTTATCAAGGAAACATAACAACATTTTAGCAAAACGCAGTGTACGTAGTGTCTGTCTGGTGGAGATTACAAAAACAAAGAGAGAGAGACAGAAGATAACTGCAATTAAAAATTTTCGAGTTATCCTGTCGAGTTAAGGGTCTCGTCTAATGCGGGGGAAACGGTGCTCGAATTGAAGTGCGCGGTGGAAAAAAATGAAAGGTTTTGGAAAATTCACAATCACGGCACAGGCCAGCAGCAACTGGGCTGTCCAGGTGGACATCTTTGGGGGAGGCGATGGAGGAGGGAGGGAGAGAGAGAGAGAGAGAGAGAGAGAGAGAGAGAGAGAGAGAGAGAGAGAGAGATTATACATATAAATTGTAAACGGTGTCGCAGGGGCCAAATCTTGCCCGAGGCGGTGACTGCTTCATTTTGTGTTAAATTTCTTGACAGAAAGCCACCCGCGTGCTGGTGAATACTGAATGGTAATCAGAGCTGGTTGAATAAGTGCCTTCCCCCCCCCTCCCTTCCTCACCCCCCTCCCTCTTCCATTACTGTGAATTAATTCGACTTTATTTATCCAATTTCTGGAGCTGACAGAATGTTAATTTGAGTTGAGATTTCTCTCTGCTGTTCTGCCTGTGACCCGTAGCCCTGGGATTGGCGTGTTGTAATAACCTGAATCTTTCACCAGAAGCTCCGATAATTGTTACCTTATTAGCATGTAAATTGTTTAATTAATATTATTATGAAGAACCATATAATCCCTCGGTTACTTGACCCCGAGTCCACACACGAGCAGGCTTTTCTGCATTTCAATGTCTAGTTTTTTAAATGGACTCTTTAATGTCGGCTGGTCGTCGGGCTGTTATAAAACCCCTGTCTCCCGCGATCTTAGTGCAACTTTGAACGGCTTGAGAGGCGCTTTTGATGTCACCCCGTCTCTATCTCCCTCCTCTGCTCCCTCTATCCCCCCTTTTTTATTTCTCTGCTGCTCTTTCTGATGTGTATTTATTATCCTGCTGCCATTTTTGAACATCAAAAACCCAACGCCTTCATGTCATTTGCTTATAAAAGCTCCTTTTTCTAACAAAAAAAAAAAAAAGCCTCCCCCCTCTTTCCCTCCACTTTCCCAGTGGCTGTGCGAGCCAAACACATGCAGTGCTCGATGAAAAGCAGCCCTTGACATGAGGTCCTAAGAGACCGCAGCATTTAAATTCGCTTTTCTTCCTTCCTCCTCTCTTTTTTTTTTTTTTTTTGCTGGGCACGAGTGACATTGTCAGATGCTAGCTTTAATTAATTTGATAATAAGATGGGCGACTCTCATGCAGGCCAGGGTTTGGCTCGCCTCGCCTGCAGCCTTTCTCCCCTCTCTCATCTTTCTGTGCAGGCAACACAATCAATCCCACACAAAACAAGACAAAACACTGGTTCTTACAGAGGTGATCGCTCCTGAGGTGTTTCTAGCCTATAGTGACTCTCACTATTATTTTTTTTAGTTTAGTAAAAATACAGTCAGAAGCACTGAGGACTTACAGGGAATCCCCAACTGAAGACCAGTCTGAACGTCTGAACGTCTGAATGAAATTAGATATTTTCCTGATCCATAATTGGACCGATGAGTCTGTCACACCCTCAGCACCCTCTTATATTGTGTCTCATTGCATAAATCTAAAAAGTCGTAATAAAATAATTGTAATATTCCCAGTTAACACACTGGAGGTCTTGCTGGGGTTAAATACACAATTCAGACAAGATGAAAACAACCTGAAGGGGGCGCTCCAGTGCGTTGGAACGTGCTGACCTTGCTGCAGTCACAACAAGATATTGTTGCTGTTAACTATTTTAAAATTTAAAAAGAAGATCAACTCTACGACTTCCACTACTTGATGATATTACCACTGATATTATGACCAGTGAGGTTTGCAAAGAGACAGGATTGCAGCTGTGGGGTTAAATCTTTTTAACACATTTGACCACCAGGATTTTAAATAGTTCTTATTTGGCTTTTGTTCCTTGACTTCACTCACTGTGATGCTGAAGTAAGTGCTGATTTTAAAATTGTCCCTTAAAGTTGAGAACTCACCCTTCAGAAGTGTGTGATTTTGGCCCCTGACCTCCCTCAATTTGTCAGATGTCCTTTGAAACTTTAATCTAATCCCTCTGCAGGAATCTCCTGAACACTGAGGAGAAGTTATAATGTTGAACCAGACTAAGAACGTAACCTGGGCTCAGGATACGTAATGATGATTGTCAGGAAACTGCCATTGTATCAGCACAAACTAGGCTACAGTGTGAGCTACATGCTTCATTCCTACAATTCCTTATTAATAGCCACCGTGTACGTAGAGTATTGAGATAAGGAACTGCCTGGATGACTCGTTAGAAATGTGAAACCCTGAAAAAACTGAGGTTGGCGACAGAAAGTCAGAAATTTCATAGACGTTTGGTGAGTTTCTTCGTGGGCCACTAAAGTTATTTATGTTTGTTGATCTGTTGTCCACCTCATTCGGATGGGACTGAAATATCTCAACAACTGTTGGATGCGTTGCTACAGGCTTTTCTACAGACATTCATGCTCACCAGGTGATGTATCCTAATGACTTTGGTGACCCCCTGACCTTTACTGGACTAGTGTGACATCTTCATGTTCCCCAAAAACTAGAATATCTTGTCAAATCGTCCCCGTCCCCAGCAAGAATACTGGCTATTTCTATTTTGTTATTATACTTATTGTAAATGCTGCCATCAGGTCTAAACTCAAACCTATCCAGGCTGAAGAGATAATAAAATTAGAAATACATACTGATGAGGAAGTCTGGCGGTACAGCACTGAAACCTTATTAATATGACAGAGTCGGGATGCATCCTGTAAAGAGCTGTATTATGCTCTTAAACATGTGTTTCCTCTGTGTTTTTTTACTTGCTTCCAAGACAAAATGAACGAGCTTGTCAGATAAAGATCTTTATGTTGGTGCTCATACTGCTTCTGTCCACAGGGGGCGCCAGAATCAACAGCAACTGGAAGCTCATTGTAGCAGCTTTAACTTGTCGTCTCACACCAGCATCAGGCCAAAACTAAAATATGTCCAAGACACTTTTACAATAACGTCATTCCTGTCAGTCTCAGCTGCACTTTGTACTTCAAGCACATTATCTGAGCATTGTGTTGCATGGCTTTAGACTCTCCCTCCTGTTAGATTATTCATTGTGCCAGCTGACACTCATTTACCTGTTGTGCCCCTGCATCAGGTTGATGCAGGTAAATCATTGAGGGGCTTCATGGAGGAGCTGTGCAGTCTCACATTGTTGCCTGAAAGAGTTCAGAGTTTTAATCTTTGCCTCATATCACTAGAAGTTTGGTTGCAGAGGGAGGAATGAGTTTTAATCTTTTACCACCTCCCCCTGTTTTTTTTTTCTTCCTGCCACTCCAGAAACATTCCAGTCCCAACACCACCTCCCTCATATTTATAGACCATCACCACCAACCAGACTCCATTTATATCCCCTATACATCCAAAGAATCAAAGCTCGTGACCACACATTAGCAAATAAGCGCCCCAAAAATAGAACAAAACTCAGGCCATTCATCCAAATTTTCTAACCAGGGTTAATTTGAGACGAGGTTTGGGAGTATATATACGGTTTAATGTATTTGAATTAAATTATTTTTGAACACATATTTCATGTGTGTTCTTTAGCGAAACTGCCCGTACGTGTCCAGAAACAAGGCGGCTTACACTTCAGCTGAGGTTATACGGACGCATGTTTTTCACAATCAAGCATTTAAGCTCCCTGCAGTCACGTTTACGTTACCAAAAAGGATATTAGCTCCAAGAAAACTCTCCTTTTATAAACTCTGACCATGTAGGTTAGTCCACAGAAGAATAAGAACCTCTTTTGAGCACACAAAACCCTCCACGTGCCTCTTGAGAGGAGGAATCAAGTCATATTTATTTTTTAATTAGCAAACTAAGGTGAAGCAGTGGAGAGTTAATTACTCAATTACTGGTACAAGTTAATTTTTAACCATCTGAAATGAAGTCAGTCATTATTTAGGCGATTGGCTGATAATTAAGAGTCTAATCTAAATTAATTGTTGGGAGCTTTTTTTTTTTTTTTTGGATCCTGCAGTGCTGCTTTGTGCAGCCTTAAAACCAGGAAAGGATGCGATTCCAATTAAAAGTAAAGGGATTTAATGTATTGATGTTTTGTTTTTTCGCTCCTCCTTTTTACCCCTCAAATCCTGACACATAATGGGAGCTTTGATAATTTAGGAAAAAAAAGAGGAAAGAACCCATTTCCAGACGAGTGCGTCTCAGCTCCTTCTCTCCACGCAATTAGAAACTTTTTTCCCTCCATCTAATTATGAGCGTAATCACAGAACAGTGGGAGGAAAAAGAAGAAAAAAAAAGCAAATTGTGATTGATTTAAAGTTCTTTAATTCACCTCTTGTACGATAGATTAAAGTCCTTCAACGTCTCCCTGTGTATATTTAAAGTGAGTGTAGCAAAAAAAAAACTTTCTCAGGAGCATTAATTCCATTTCATTTAAAAGTGACTTATCACCTTTTTTTTTTCCTAAAACGTGCCTGATACGCCAAAAAATCTTCACTGCTTGAAAGAATCCAAAATGCCATTTTAATTGTTATCAGCCACTCGGATCTCCCCCCCCTCTCTCTTTCTCTCCCTCCTTCCTCCCCCTCTTCTTTCTTTTTCCGTGGCTGTCTTGGCACAAGCCGCACAGAAATAGACCTAATTAACCCCCCTTCCCCACAGGGAAATCCGCTATGCAAATTAACATTTTCAAAATATAGTAATGATATCATTTGAGAAATGGTGGCGCCAATTTTTCACGCACCGGCTCGAGGTATTTGCATATACATTTTAGCGGGGGCCAATCAATACTCCTCTCCTCATCTTTTAATCATCTGCGGAGGAGGAGGGGTGTTAAAACAAAATGCTCAGATCTGATGGGCGCGCAGAGAGAACGGATCGGCCCACTCGGCCACTGGCTGGCTACTGGAGCCCAACAAAACCATCTGCCGGGTGGAGGGGTGGAGGGGAAGGAGGAGAGAGTCGCCTCCTCCCTCCCCCACAAAGAGCTCAGCTTAAAGCCGCTCTGTAAACGAGGAAAGATGTTTTAATTAGGAAGCAAGTTCACGCGCATCTCATTTAAATCACTCTAATGAATAGCTTAGTCAGAGTGGGCCCGTGTGCGCTGACATGAGAGGCCCGGCGCCGCCTGAAAACAAAGGTGTTTACTTTGGTGCATGTTTTGTTTTCTCAACTCAGCAGGGTCCTCGTATCCGCTAACGCTCCTGATTTCAATTTACAACATTTCAGGATATAGTCAAATATGTTTAATCTCATGTAAATACGGTTGTTTCTACTGTTCAGCGTCTCCATTAAAACATCTGGATTACACGGTTCAAGTCAGGGCACTTAAAAACAATCACAGATCACAGATCAGCTCAGGAGGGTTTATAATGTGGATAGAGTGCAACACCGCCTGTCTTTAGACTGTGGACAGGAATATATGGCCTCCGACCACCAGGGGCACAAGAGAGCAGCGAGAAGAGCGTCATCTGCGTACACGTCAGATAAAGTTCAAATTACATTTTAGATTTTTAAAAAAGCAACATTTTAAATATCTTAGCGGCTCACTGTGTAGCTCTGGAGAAGAAACTCAAAGTCATTATTTTTTAAAACAATATATTTGTTGGGTTTTTGTTCATTGAATAAACGGAACAGACATCCCATCACCAATTACACGAGATTCTCGGTCAAAAATGAATTAATAAAATGATATACTTATATTCATATATGCCGGTGCACATATGTACATACATACGCACATATACTGCTTATTAGGGAAAAAATGAGATTGGATAAAATAAAGCAATCTATGAATAAGAAATATAATTAAAGAGGGGAAAAAAACTAGATAAACAACAACAAATGATTAAATCATCTCTTACGACCAGGTTATAATTTACAACTTCACCAGTAAAACCAGACGGAGAATAAGAGCACAATTATCCAATCACAGGCATCTAATATCGACAAAACATTCGTAAATTGTAAGAAAGGCGTATTAATCCATTGACGAGTGTTCGGTCTTTCCATTTTTCAATTACACGTTTTGCCTGAAACAAGCAGAAGTTGATACGTTTCTGTTTCTTTGTGCTTGCTGGGAAATCTTCAGGGTATATATGTATGTGTAATATTAACAGTACTGATGAGGTAATTATACAAACTCAGATGCATTTATTTTTTTTCCATAAATGAATAAACAAGCTGTTCTCAGAGGAAAATAAGAAAATAAGGTCCAGAATCCTGTTTGAAGCTAGAAAGGTGGCGGGGTCCGCCACATATAAACAAAGAAGAACAGTCTGAAACTGTGTTGTTCTTTAAGGTCGGTTTGTTTATTATTATTATTATTATTAACCAAAATGAAGAGTTTGTTCATTTTATTTGTTGAGGCAAAATATTAGCAAATGAAGATCTTTCTCTTCTGATTAATAGGTCTTCCTCAAAACTACATAATGCACCTTTAAATGTCCAAAACATTATTTCAAAGCTTTTTAAATATCTATTTAATCATTTATTTTTATTTAAACATACACAGTGTTCGCTTCAGTGTTCAGGCACAAGTATTACTGTGGTTCAGTAAATGTCAGTTTCCATTTAAATATGTAAATCTGAAAGAATGAGGACAAATTAAACTTAAAAGGAAAATTCGTATAAATTAAATGTATAATTTGAGGCTCTGCTTTTCTGTTAAATACACACATGAACAGTTGTGTATGAAAACCAAAATATAAAAATATACCTAAATAAGTTGAAGAGGTTCTGCAGCAGTTTAGTCATTTTGTTTGTTTAGCAAATATAAAAATGTGCATTAAAGGGGGGGGGGGGGCAAAAAATAAAGTCAGCCCAGTGTAATATATCCTTTTGATCCGGCCCTCTTCAGACACAAGAACACTACAAGAAGATTATAAAATATATGTAAAGAATGTGGATAACTGGCAGCTTGAGGAGCCTGAACACAGCGTAATGATCAAACGTGTTAAAAGTATTAAAAGTATATGTATATATATATATATATATATATATATATATATATATATGTATATGTATATATGTATATATATATATGTATATATGTATATATATATATGTATATATATATATATATATATGTATATATGTATATATATATATATGCAGGTTGGGCTTTATTGTATTTATTGTTGATTCCCTTCATGATTTCCAAATGTTGTGCCATGAGTCAGTCCACGTGGGATTTTGTTACAACCATATGTTATAAGTGTGATGCAAAACAAGTAATAAATATGTTTTTTATTTACTACATCAGTCTTTTGTAAACATTTCTTAATGAGGAAACAAACTTTATACCTTTAAAGATCCTTAAAAACCTTGTAATATCATATATTTTTGCACAGGTTTGACTTCAGGTGTGACTTGAGCACACACGTTAGAAGACCTCCTGCCTCAGACCTGCTCTGCTGATTCATAATGATTCCTGAAAGAGAAAGTGTTAATACATCATTAGGACTTCTATCTGTGCTCTTTAATCTGACACCTAATTAATCAGTGCAGGCGCTGCACATCACACTGGACAAAGAAATGTAAAAATCCACAAAGCTGGAAAATCAGTGAATCATTTAACTGTGTGGTCGTCTTTACACTGCGAATGCAGCCGTTTAATCAGTTTGTCCATAATTTACGTCAGT
The DNA here is from genome assembly GCA_963678695.2 of Diplodus puntazzo. Lineage (NCBI taxonomy): Eukaryota > Metazoa > Chordata > Actinopteri > Spariformes > Sparidae > Diplodus > Diplodus puntazzo. Next base: position 6,667,980 of record OZ023156.1, on the reverse strand, counting down.
GACGTTATCGCTCGTCCTTATTAAATGCTCACATGTGCCAACTATGTGAATGTTTGTCAAATAGACACAATCAGGCTTCTTGTTTGAACGATTAAACACGTGAAGCACTGACTTTGGTCACTCAGTTGGACTTCCCAGTCGACATAATAAAGTGTTGGCAGTTTCGATTTCTGCAAACCACAGATTTGTTCTTGTTTGTACGCATCATTGTGACATTTCTACAACACGTCGTATCACGTTCACAATAAATGTATGAGGTGATTTCATGCATAGAGAAGAGGATGTTGTTGGAGTTACAGACGCTAAACCAGGCCGCATTCCAACATTTGTAAGTGTCACACTGCTTTATGTTTAACGAGATGTCAGGACGTTTTACTAGAGCGTAAGCAAAGTGTTGTGAACTGAAATGTGAACCTAAAGAAATGTAAAGTTTGAACATAACTGTGGTTTGCAGAAAATGTACAGCACACTGCCAACATTCAGCACATTCAGCTGTTCACCTATATTGTGGCTCTTGTGCCCAACCTGATAGATTAACATAATCCCTGACACATTTCTTGCCCTAAATCTGAGCAGGTATACGTGAACACAGCTCAGTCAGGTGGGACAGCAGCAGCTTCACTCAGTGCGCATGTAGAGATAAATCTTCCTGCAGCCTCATCATTTTGAGTTTTTCAGTGAGTTTCCAAACACATGGGCTCCTGCAGACCGGCATCACTCGTGTGTTTGTGCTGTTTGTTATCATCCATAACGCCGCAGAGGACGGGAGGGAAATGGGTTCAGTTGTTTTTAATCACCTTGCTGCCAACAACCACTTTTTTAAGGTGGACTGTGTCCCTGCATGTTACTTGACGCAAAATGCAACCTAGGGTCTTTTTGTGAATGTACTCCAGTCAAACGTTCGTTTAAAAGCATAATTGCGACGAAAGAGGCACTTTTAAGATTGACAGTATTTTCATTTTTCGGGTCAAAATCATTTTCAATGGCAGTGTGCGGGGCAAATACTATGTTAGCATCAAAACACTAAGAAGGCTCGACACAACATGAAACTTTGCTCGTAGTATCACCAGGGTCTCTACACATGAACACGAGCATTGTTTGTGTACACAGTTACTAAAAAGAAAGTTTTTGAACAACTCACGTTAGCAGTAGCTTGTTCCACTCGCCCTTGTCTTGCCAGCAGAGAAGTATCGATCTCTGAATGTGACGTAACGCTGTAAGATTCACTTACAGCTCCACTTTTCGGAGCTCTGATTCTGCAGGAATCCTGATAGTTTTCATCCAAAGTGAAACCTGATGGGCGTATTTGTTTAGGAATTGATTTGTAGTTTTTTAAAAGTGCTGTCAGTACAATTTTCCACAGATGATCCTCATAGAAGAATCTGTCACACAGCTAAGACACTCACACACATGCCATGTGCATTAGGGTTAAACATCAGGATGTTATTACGTCGTCACTACACGATATATATAAAATTAAAGACAGACTGAAGTAACACGGTGAAACTGATGGTGCATAATCACTGAGGTTATAACGTAGATACTCCGGCTGCCGGATTATAACACAATTACTACTTACTGGCTAATTAAAGCACTCAAAGCACTCTCTCTTTTGGTCTGTAATTATCGTTTTGCTTCTCTTAATTAGTCAAACAACCACTTTTGGAGCTATTTTCTTGCAGCCTTTTATTTTTGTGTGTTGTGTGTGTGTGTGTGTGTGTGTGTAGCAGTCGTGGCAGCGTGCGGTCGGTGGCACGCGGCCAAAATGACAGAACAGTTTAAAGCAATTAATGCTCAAAGATATCAGTCAGTGAGTGAAATAATTCCAGATAAACTGCCAGTCCAAGCACAGCCTGATGATACCCTCTGGAATATCCCATCCCAACATATGTCTAATTGTTTACTACTGCTTGTTTACATAAATACAAAATGTTGCAGGGGGGAGGAGGAGGGAGGGAGGGAGGGAGGGAGGAGAGGGGAGGAGTAGAGTCAGTACACTATAAGACAGAGCCGGAGAATTAATAACAATTTGTGGCAGATAATTACTTATCAATTAAAGCTGTTATCCTGCCTAATTAGGCAACGTTCATTAAATTCAGCCAATTTAAACCTTAATCAAAGTTAGCAGGGCCTGACAGCAGAGCGGGGCCCAGTGGAGCAGCGCCCCCCGCTGGAGGAGGGCGGGAGGACGAGTCCCGCAGGTTTTATTTAATTCATTTATTTTATTTTCAATCCCAGTTCATGTATAAGACGGAACATGAAAATGAATGAGAAGAAATTGTCTTTAATTTTAATATTTTTTCTTCTTCTTCTCCCTCTTCTTCTTCTTCTTCTTCTTCTTCTTCTTCTTCTTCTTCTTCTTCTTCTTCTTCTTCTTCTTCTTTTTCTCCTTCTTCTTCTTCTTCTTCTTCTTCTCCTCTTCTTTTTCTTTTACTTCTTCTTCTCTTAACTCAGCTCTGTTGTATCAGTGAGGCTGATGATGTCACAGGCCGGGATATCTGGCAAGATATTTAAACACGTTTACTGTAAATATTGAAGATTGTAGGTCATTTTTGGAAAGCAGAGCCTTCAGCACAAGAACCTTAGAAATGATCCTGAAGTGCAGCACTCGAGTCAGTGTACTGAGTTACCATCCACTGATGAAGATGATGATGGTGATGATTGTTAAAGTAGCACTACAGTTTGTGCAGATTGGCCTCTTCCTGAGTTATTGTCACCTTTATAATTATTGATGTTGTCATTACCAAGAAAGAGCGATCACTGGACATGTTTATAAACCGGGTAACACTTTATAATAACCATCATTAATAAGATGCCTGATAGTTTTCTCACCGTCAACAATCAATGAAATGCCATTTCAAATCAGTTGTAACATCATAATGAACATCCGGACAACACAGTTTCATACCGTGTTACTTTGTTTACATGTGGCGGACCCTGCCACCCTTCTAGCTTCTGGGACCTTATTTTTATTTTAAAAAATATAAGAATTTCTTAGTTTGTATAATTACCTTGGAAATAAAGTAAATATTACCTTAATATTCTGAGTGCAAAGTGCACCTTTAATAACCTTTTTATTGTTGTTAAAAGTGAAATAATTATCGACTCAAGTTTAATTTACTATAAATGTAGCATATATTAATTCTGTTACATCAAAGCTGTACCACGTACTGTTTAACCTGTAAAAAAGCATCATGTGTTATAAATTCATATGTTTTTCTGTAAACCTCAATATTCAAAACAACTTATAAACGCAGCTGTCAAATAAAAAGTAAAGTATAAGAAGTTGGATATATTATTTAATTTACTTGATATATTATTTAATTTACTTGTATCTGACATTCTGTCCTATTAAAAGGTTTATTTTCCTCGATATGAACGTTTCTCCTCACTTGTATCGAGGCTCTGAGGACATGATGTCATTCTGGGCTCTATGAATAAACTGATTTGAGCCATAAAATGAGAAAACTCGAGTAAAAAGTTACTTTCATGTTGTCATAAACATCCACCCTCAGACTCACACTGACTGCAGCTGTGTCCTCCACCCTCTGTCCTGTCAGCTCTCCTCCACCTTCTGTCCTCTCCCTCTCCTCCACCTTCTGTCCTCTCCTTCTCCTCCACCCTCTGTCCTGTCAGCTCTCCTCCACCTTCTGTCCTCTCCCTCTCCTCCATCCTCTGTCCTCTCCTTCTCCTCCACCCTCTGTCCTGTCAGCTCTCCTCCACCTTCTGTCCTCTCCCTCTCCTCCATCCTCTGTCCTCTCCCTCTCCTCCACCCTCTCCTCCAGCCTCTGTCCTCTCCCCCATCCTCTGTCCTCTCCCTCTCCTCCACCCTCTGTCCTCTCCCTCTCCTCCACCCTCTCCTCCACCCTCTGTCCTCTCCTCCATCCTCTGTCCTCTCCCTCTCCTCCACCCTCTCCTCCACCCTCTGTCCTCTCCTCCATCCTCTGTCCTCTCCCTCTCCTCCACCCTCTGTCCTCTCCCTCTCCTCCACCCTCTCCTCCAGCCTCTGCCCTGACCCTCTCCTCCACCCTCTGTCCTCTCCCTCTCCTCCACCCTCTGTCCTGTCAGCTCTCCTCCACCCTCTGTCCTCTCCCTCTCCTCCACCCTCTGTCCTGTCAGCTCTCCTCCACCCTCTGTCCTCTCCCTCTCCTCCACCCTCTCCTCCAGCCTCTGTCCTGACCCTCTCCTCCACCCTCTGTTGTGGCCAATTGCACAACAAAAGCAGCTCTCTCTCTCTTTCCCTCCTCTCTCTCTCTCTGTTGAGGCCTCCGGCCGGCACGAGGAACGAGTTAATTAATATTGGCTCTTGTTTGGTCGAGTTAATGAATGAGTGAATTATGCACCTCTGGGACACCGCCTCCCCAATCGCTTTAAATTATGCCCCCACCCTCCGCCACCACCCCTCTCCTCCAACATTGTCCTCCAATTTCCCCACTCTGATCCTGCACTGATGGGGTCCCTGTCAGCAAGCAGAGCGCGACACACACACACACACACACACACACACCCTGCAGTCTCCATCTGTCTGTCTTTGTCCTGCTCGGGTGTGTTTTACTTCTTTGTCTCCAGCACGTTTATTGACGCCCCTTCCTCTTTTTTTTTTCTTTTTTTTTCTTTTTCTTTTTTTAATTCATCGCTTCTGGTCGACCTCGCATCGTCAGCTCAGGGTGGCAAATAACTTCCATCCCATTAACTCGTTTGAGAGGGGAGGCTAGTCAAACAAAGCTTGGCCCACAATCTGATCCTCACACACACACACACACACACACACACACACACAGAGTCGTGTTGGTCAGAAGGAGAAAAAAAAAAGGATCCATATTATTTGCATTAAAAGCCTCGCACCGTGAAATTCATTTATAATTACAAAGCGGGGTCCTGTGTGTGTTATGCAGATCAGGGGACATGTGTGTTTCTCTGGGTTGGTTATTTTTGTGATATGCTAACACGGAATGTATAGTGACAGATTGCAATTATCCCGTTATTGTAATTGTCAGAGTCGATTCTCTGCAGGCTGCAGGAGAACGAGCTGCACTCGGATCTGTTTGCTTTTTTCTTCTCTTTGACCCCTCAGAGTGTCATCACTTTTACAAGCTGATGGAGTTAAAGGTTGTTTATTTACCAGTTAGTAATTAACATGACAATTAACACATTTCAATAGAGCATTTAAGCATCTGATGAAAGTGTAAGTACGTTTTATTTTATTTTATTTTATTGCCTGTTTAAGAGAAGATTCTGCTCAACTCTGCAGTAATTCCATAAAACAACTGGCTGAAAAATGTCCATTTAGTTTCATCACGGATAATAAAATCTTCTGAGATTAAATCTTTATTTTGTAATCAAATAAAATATGAGTCTATGAGTGTCCAGTGAGTGCAGCTCTGTCTGTTTCCACTTCCACTCTGCTGAGCTCAGCCTGGTGGATCTCCTGCGCCCCCGTGTGGTGAGCAAGGTGCAGTGCTGTAACTGTCCACACATTTTACTGTCATTTATGGATAATTAAACCTGAATTACTGCATATTGCACATACAATTGGTCTTTTAAATCTCAACCTCAGCTCCTTTAACAATGTCTATAACACGCGTTGCATGTTACAGACAGCTGAAACTGTTAATGAACCATTAAAACACATTGAAATATTTTTTTTCATCCCATGTTATCAGGCTTTTTATTCATTTTTTTCATTTTTCATTAATTTTTTCACCACATAGTCCAAATAGATGCAGTTTCCCTTTGTGTCCTATAGGGGGCTCAACCTCATGATGAAACTTAACCCTCATGTAACTTATAAAAGATCATGTTTAGTCCCAAAACAGTCCCATATTAAGAAAATCGATATTTTAAGTATATGGAAAATAACAATTGTTAGTTTTCGTGGCATCCTGTAAACGGACTGTTATTTAAAGGGTTAAAATCCTGATGAATGAATAGTTGGCCGTTATTATCAGGACCTGATGTTGGTTGAAAAAAGTGACAGTAAAAGTTGAAAATAATATTAATATATTGTATTTTTATGCCAGTTAATGAGTGTTTTTTTTACTAAACGTGGCCTGAGTAGTTTTTGTATTTCTACTTGTCAACCTTATTATTTAAAGTCAGCAAACCTTGGAACATTATCCTACTGGATGAAGTCGGATGCCCAGAACGTGATAATGTAATGAAGATAATAAGCAGCTCAGCAGGTGAAGCACCTGCGTCCTGCAGGCTGCTCAGCTGAGGCCTGTCGTTTCTGCAGCATGTAGGAAAAACTTTGATTTTGAAACACAAGAAGCTCTTTAGGCGCCTGTGACCGAAGTTAAGAACAAGTCTGAAATAACATTGTAAAAACTTTGACTTCCTTATTTAAAGATAAATTGGGAGTTAGTGAGTGAATTCATGAGGTCAGCAGGTACAAACAGTATCTTGGAGCTGATTGGCTGAAGCTGAGCACACCTGCATGTACTTCTGCTTAATGAGACCTTCATGTCAGCCAGTGTGCTGTGTGTGAGGAGCAGTGAGGAGCTTTGAGGAGAAGTGAGGAGCTTTGAGGAGCCTTGAGGAGCTTTGAGGAGCAGTGAGGAGAAGTGAGGAGCTTTGAGGAGCCGTGACGAGCAGTGAGGAGCCGTGACGAGAAGTGAGGAGCTTTGAGGAGCTCTAAGGAGCCGTGAGGAGCCGTGAGGAGCTTTGAGGAGCTGTGAGGAGCAGTGAGGAGCTTTGAGGAGCAGTGAGGAGAAGTGAGGAGCTGTGAGGAGAAGTGAGGAGCTTTGAGGAGCTGTGAGGAGAAGTGGGGAGCTTTGAGGAGCTTTGAGGAGCTTTGAGGAGCCGTGAGGAGAAGTGAGGAGCTGTGAGGAGCAGTGATGGCTGAGTCTCGCAGGGTTCAGTTGACCTCTCTGTCCTGGGATGCAGCTCCGTCCTCAGACGAACCAGCTGCGGCCCACAAGTCTGCGCCAGGTGTTGAGCAGGTGAAGGAGAACGGTCCGGACCGACCCGCGGACACAGACACAGTCCGGCTGGTTCTGACTTTGTTTGACTCTGATGAGAGGAGCTTCCCTGAGTTCAGCTACAGTCAGCTCGTTGATAACAAGGTGGGTTTAAATCTGCTGAGGGTTGTTTACTGTTTTTATTTAACTGTTTAAATAACAACAAAGTCACTTTTCAGGTGTTCCACTACAGCAAAATCTCTCCAGATTCCAAATTTTGGTTTGAATAATGATCTTTTTTTTTATATATAGATCTCTGGTTCACTGAATGTTGGGGAATCATCTTGCAGTCAGTACTGTTGTATCAGAAAAGAGTCCAGTTACCCAAATGTTTTGCTTTCTCTCACTAACAGCTACTCAAAACACATTGGGGATAGTATGATATCAGTATCTGTACGCACTAAAAGATAAATTAAATGTGTTTGGGGACTAAAAATGGTCAAAAAAGTTTAAAAAAAAACTATATATCACAGGTAAATTTATTTGGAGAGAACAATTCAGACAGAAGGCAACTCAATGTGCTAATATTACATTTAAAATACATTAAAGGAAGATAAAAACATCAAAACAAGTTAAAACTAGGAAAAGAAGCTAAACTGGAACAGGTGTAAAAGACGAGGCTGAAGAATAAAAGTCACACTGAAGTTGGAGCGGACCTGCAGTTTTTGAGTACAGTAAGATTATTTAGCCCTTTGTGTAAAGTATTTGCATCTGTTCTACTTTTTTTCCCTCTAAAAATACACAAATCAAAGTCTGGATCGATTTCGGATCGTCTTTGCTTGTTGGACAACCTGAACGTGCTGGGAAACAAGTGTTTTTATTTTTGTGTAAAACGTTTGATATGAGACTCTTTTGTTTGTTTTAGATCAACCACAGAAAAGATGAAGTCCCTCTGAGCAGATTCGAAAGCGAGGACAAGAGAGCGATCGATGAGGCCGCTGCGCTGGCAGGGAAGTTTGAGAAGAAATATGTGAGTGTCACCATTTTTTTGCAATCTTCAGTTATTGGTTAAGATAAGAAATGTTGTCATGTACGAAGAGCACAGTGATGTTGTGTGTCGTCTCTCTGCAGGGCGGCAAACCCAAGAAAAAGGAGGACCGCATTCAGGACCTGATCGACATCGGACATGGCTACGATGACGAGGATTCGTTCATTGACAACTCTGAGGCTGTGAGTCGTGTCGAGTCGCACATTTGGGTTACTCAAGAATTATTGATTCATAAACCAGAAGCAATCCATCCATCCAGGCCTTTTTTAAAGAATTATTCCCCTGCTCAGAAATGTGGCTGCACTTCTTTTGTTTCCCTTCAGATTGTCCTCAAATGTGACATTTAGAGGCTCTTCAATCTGTTTGAAACTTTTTCCTAACTGATCAAATCTGCTTGCTGGTCTCTGTAGTACGACGAGTTCGTGCCGGCCTCCATCACCACCAAGTTCGGTGGATTCTACATAAACTCCGGCGTGCTGCAGTTCCGCCAGGCTTCAGACTCGGAGGACCAGCCAGCAGAGGAAACACTCGAGCCCTCAAAAGTAAGAAGTGCATCTAAAAAGCAGCATGCAGAGCGTTTTTAATGAATGTTTGATCAGTCTGAGAGAGCACATTTAAAATTTTAAATGGATGTTTTTGATGCTTTTTCATCTATGAGTGAACACCAGAGCTGTTTTTGGCAGCAATGAGTCATATCTCTAGATTTTCAATGTGAACCGTATGAGATTTAAGATGTTGACAATTTTTAGAAACGTAAACTGAATGGTGGACAGGATAAACCACAGAAGAAGAAGCCGTGCAGAAAAGATGGAGAGGTGAAGAGCAAAGTGAATCGTAAGTCGAGGTGAGGCCGACCAAAGCACTGATACTGCCTGTTCCATTTATGATTCTTGGATCACAGATTGGAGATTTTCAGACCGTTTTATCTCCAGACGACATATTGTGGGATGGTTATTAATCGGTTTCCAGACCTTTTGTATCTCCCTGTTGTTCTTCTGGTGAATTCTGTTATTCAACACACAGAAATGACAAAAGGCCTGGGCCTGTTTTCACAAATGAGAAACTTGAAGTTCTCATATATGCACATTTTAGATCCCTGATAAGTTTAATTTGCTCGTCTTGTAGCACTTTGTCTCCGATTGGGCCGGATGGTGAGATGAAGAAGAAGAAAAAGAAGAAGTCCGTCTGCACGTTAAGCGTCACCAGCATGTTGAAGAAGTTTCAGAGAGAGAAGGAGAAGGAGCGACAGAAGGTGGAGAAGTCGCAGAAGGCGGCAGCGATCATGGGCGTACCCACAATCCCTCTGTGCCCCGCAGATGCAGCTGGAGGGGGCGGCTCAGGACTGACCGACCCGCTCCTCAGTTTAATCGGATCCATCAATGACCACGCGCTGATCCAAGCGGCCAACACGGTGGATTTCGATATTGATCTGGACTCTTTGTTAGACGTCACAGAGGGAACTTTGTCTCCAAAGACGGTTCCTCAACCTGCCACAGAGACGCAGCTCTTTCAACCCAAAACTGAAGATCAAACTCAAGTCCAGCCCCCGAGTACTAAGACTAAGCTTCATTCAGAACCCGTCCAGGTCCAGTCTCAACCTGGTTCTACGTCCCCTCATCTGTGTGTCCCGCTGCCAGACGGACTTCCCCCAGGACTGGGAGACAGCATCCGAAAACTGACGGCGGTAAGATTGAATTTTGTTGTTTTGTGTTGATTTTCTGCATACGATGGATGCACAGATGACTTGCACTCATTTTTCAGGCTGCCAAGACCTCAGAGGGCGAGTCCAAACTGAAGTTCTTCACGCCGAAGATCAACTCAATCCTGCTCGAGTGAGTTGTCCAACAACAAAGACGAACTCTGCAACAAAACAAGACGACCTACTCATACAGATATTGTTCCAGAGCGCTGCTAGGGGTCAGAAATGTCACATCCGCACATATTCGAGTCGTTAATATCAAACATTCAGACTGCTCAGATCTGAAGGTCACTTCATAGACAAGGAATTTAAATCCTGAATTTCTGCACATTTGCAAATGAGATGCTTGACAATAAGGCTGCAAATGATTATTTTTATTATCAGTTAATCGTTTAGTCTGTAAAATGTCATCAAATGTCAATATGAGTTCTCACAGTGGCTTCTTTTGTCCAACCAGCTGTTCAAAACCTCTTGATTGACTGTTAGAAACCAGCAGATCACATTTAAGAAGCTGGATTCAACACACACCATGACATTTTTGTTTTTTCTTTAAATGACTGATGAAATGACTAATCAACAATTTGAATATTTGCATAATTTCCTTTTTTTAGGGGTGGCTGTAGCTCAGGAGGTAGAGCGGGTCGTATAGTAATCAGAAGGTTGCTGGTTCGGCTCCCTGGCTCCCATAGCTGCATGCTGATGTTTCCTTGTGCAAGATACTGAACCCCAAGTTGTCGTGATGAGCAGTCGGCACCTTGCTAGCCTTTAGCCATCCGTAGACTGGAAAAGCGCTAATTAAATGCACGTCCTTGAATCATAAAGCCATGTGTTCCTGGGTTTAGCCGTTACTTTTGGTATTAAACGGTGTTTAAAGGTCCAATATGTAAGATTTATTTGGTGAAAACATTCACAGTTCTGACATCCAAGTGTTGTGTTGCAAGGATAGTTAGCATGCTAACCAGCTAGCCTCAGCCCGTCCTGTTCTAAAGCTCGTATGCTAACAGTGGAAACAACAACTCTCCACCTGAACTCTCAGTCTGGCCTGCTAGCTGCATGGCTAACTTGGCTAACGGTAGCTCACCCTGCCACAGTTAGCTCTTATAAACTGCACCTTTAAGTTCACATGTCAGCTGTCTCACTGTGTGTCCAGTATTGAGCTGCAGTGTCGGGAACAAGGAGGCCAGCTGCGCTCCAAGGTGTACACACACCTGTCGTCTTTCCTGCCCTGCAGCAGGGACACACTCCTCAAGCGTGTGAAGAAACTGTTGCTCACACACACGGTGAGTGTGTTTTTTAATGTGCAGAATGAGTTGTTCAGGTTTTATACTTGCTTGTGACACGCTTCTTGAATCTGACTCTGATAAGGAGGAACCAGCTGATGTAGAGGAGCCGGTGCACAGACTCAAGGAAGCCATCGGCAAAGCGATGCCCGAGCAGATCGCACGCTTCCATGAGAGCTGCCAAGCGTACGAACAAGTCAAGACTTTGAAGTAAGTCCACTAGATGACGACGACGACGACGACTGTTGTTGGTGTTTTTCAACCTAACTCTCTTCTCGTGTTTTTCAAAATGAAAGTTTTTATGACGGCCTCAACCTCGGTACATTGGTCACACAACGTCTACCAGGTCAGCTGTCTATCAGCGTCTTGAATACTATGACTTAATGAACAATAACCTACCTGATGAAGGCTGGATGACCACAGCGCAGCATTTAATAAAGCTCTTGGATAGCTCACCTAGAAGATTGTGTTTTCCATCTACCAAGGTTGAGGCTGGAGGTTCGATTCCACCCTGTACCTTCGCTGCATGGAGTCAAACTGGGCAGTCACCATAGAAACTTTAATCTCGAGGTGACGCTCTTTTAGAAGTCTGTAATTACAGTTGAAAAAAGGTCTACAATTACTTTGTTAAACCTTTACTTTGAGCCCTGTAAGAATGTCTCTTGGGCATCGATGGTGAACGTTGGATATGTTTTGCTCAGTGTGATTTTTAAAGGGATGAAAAAAGCATCTCGAAATCAGATATGCCAAAAAAAACACACATGATACAATTGCTTTGATATTTGTATATAACGGGAAACAATAACGGAGCCTCAGTAAAGGTTTGGTACTTTACAGCTAATGATTAACAATGTTTATATACACAAGAGGAATCAGTGGAGTCATGCAGCAGAGTTCTGGTTCACTGGAAATGTGTTTCTTTCCCGTCTTGTACTGGTTCTGTTCATGTCAGAGTGACGGAGGAGGAGAGAGAAGGCAAACAGAAGCTGAACGCCGGCCCAGAGGACAGCGTGGAGGAGAAGGGCGGGAAAAGAGGAGGTCCGAAGAAACTGTTTAAATGGAGCGACGAGATCCGGTCAGAAACATCGAAGAGCATCAGATTATTTAACATGGGCTCACATTTCGCTCTCTGCCTTGAAATATACATTTTCTCTCCTGCAGGGAGTGCTTCTGTCATTTGTTAAAGGTGAAAATGGAGCGATATAAAAAGGAAAGGAAAGGCAGCCAGGAGATGGAGGACTACCTGAAAACCATATTGGAAAATGAGGTCAAACCGCTTTGGCCGAAAGGGTGGATGCAGTCTAGGTATGTGACGCTGGTGCAAAATCACTAAAACTTGATTTTCATTTGTTTTAAAAGTACTTCTTCACCTGATTGTACATGCAGACGTGCTCTGTCTCCACATGTGTCCCTGCAGGGTGCTGATAAAGGAGAGCAGGAGCATTTTAAACCTCTTCACGTCAGTACCGTGAGTACAACGAAGAGTTTAATTCCTAGAAAAAGCTCTAGATTTTATGAAAAGTCAGATTGTTCCGGGTCGCAGGATGTCCAATATTACTAACTCACTTCATGTCTCACATGTGCACTCAGAGTAAAGAGAACGAAGCCTGAGAGGAAGCGGTCGTCTGTTGGTGGCTGTTCAGCTGCGTCAGACGGCTGCAGTGTTCTCCAGGGATCTCTGTCGAGGAAAGGACTCCACCAGGAGGCAGACGGCGTCTTTACCGAGCGCTCGGACGTCTCTCTTTCTGTTCCACTTGGTGCTGTGAAGAAGGAAGTCGTCGCCTTGAAGGTGGAGGGTCAACCCGGAGGCGGGCTGGCAGCGGATGCCAGTTCCTCCACACCTGCGGAGCCGGTGGAGCCTCAGGTCAACGTCACACCTGCTCCGACTCACTCGCTTCTGGACCTCCTCGCCGATCAAGCGCTGGCTCGGGAGAAACCTTTCTCGGTGTCCCAGGAGCTCCTCGCAGCAGCTGTCGCCAAGTACAAACGCTCGGTTCAGCACTGGAGCTTTGTTGTGGACTCCAGAAGTCCTCCTCTTCCTCCTCCGCCTCCTCAGTCCAGCCCGGTGGGTTTCCCGGTGAGTGGTGTGTGTCAGGTTGTTCCGTCCAAACTGCTCCAGATCGGCGACTTGACCAAACACGTGGATGCTGAGGAGGTTTACGTCATCTCTGACGATGATCCTGACGATGATCCTGACGATCCCGTACCATGAAAACTCCCAAATGCAGATTATCACAGTAAGTTTTATTTATTTTTGTAGTGGAAACTTTGTGTCACCTTTACAGTTAATTTATTCTGAGATGGCAGAATGAGATTCAGAGATTCAGTACTTTCAGAGTTGAGCGTCCCATGAGAGACCGATTAAAAAATAAAACATCTAGATGAACGGAGAAGTTTAACATGCTCCAGTTTACTGTACTCCTGATTTTTTTTTTTCCTGATTTAAAAGGAATAAATAGAAGCATAAGATTCATTGACACCTGAACTAACTACATCTGTTAATGAAGCCCATGAGATCTGGTTGAAGGCTAGTTAGTGAATCTTTTTCCAACATTATTGTACAACACATTTGTAATCAAATCATGCATCTGACAAACTAAATTGCCATCAATAGTCCTTACTTCAAGATTTTTCCCAAAGTTTAGTAGTTTTGTCAACGTTTTTGTCGTTGCAGGTTCTGTTTCAGCTGTCAAACATGTAGAACACACCACCTTAAGACTTCCTTTATATAAAATACACACTAACAGCTGTTATTGCTGCAAGATATTCGATCCTGATAAACTGCATCGGTACCATCAACAGTTCAGTTCAGTGACACTGCCGTCACATGTTGTCGATGGATCGGAACCAAACGTCTTGTATACGTTTTGTCTTTTTCTCTCCAGAGTGCTTCAGTCTCACTGAAGCCGGACTGACACGCGATCGGACTCTGACCACAGAAGAGTTGTGACAGAATCAGCTGTGGAAGTGAGAAGCTAATTAATAAAACATGCTGACGTTGTGTCGCCATGCGCTCTCTGTCACTGTAGCTGTGAAGGCACTAAAGATTTCACTATTCATGGTTTTGACATTTTGAAAGGAAAAGCGGCACTTTAACTGTTGAGCAGAGAAGAGAGCTGACAGTGTGAGTTGGGACGATGAACCGGAGAGGCTTTGTTTGAAATGTACATGATTTACTTTGGATGAATAAATAATAAAGCGCTGACTTGTTGTGTTTGAGCTTAATTGTCTTGATGTGAGGTTCAGTGCTCAGTCAACCTGACCGGACTGTTTTTCCAAACAAAACATTTAAAACCTTTTACCTTCTGTTATTATTACTAGTCCTGCTCGCTAAATCAAGGATGTGGTTTGGTTTTAGTGTGACTCCAGGCTTTATACTCGCATTGTTTGCCACGTAAACTTCAAAAATAATTAACCTGTGACTACGTTCACTGTGACTATATTTTGTATTTGGCTAAGATCAAGTGTAGTGTCTGTTACCAGTTTAATGATTGATCACAAACTGAAGTATGAAGACCACATACGTCCATCTCAACACGTAACTGTACGACTTGAAGTCTAAATCAAGGACCCACTGCTGACGACACGAGATTGTTCAGCATTTTAATGTACAGCAGACGGAACATGATCTTGATTTGAAGCGGACCTGGTGCTTTACATTGTTTAAAGACTTGATACCACAGAAGATTTAACTCTCACACACATTTAAGACATTGTAAGATGGACAAAAGGTTCAGACGGCACATAAACAAGAAGAGACGGTGAAATGATTGTGGATTATTACGTTGTACAAACCTCGAGGGTGGATTTCTTTCAGAGCAGCTTTCAGTTTGAAAGTTCTTTTTGAAATTGAGCTAGAGAGTCATGGAGCCTTTCAGAAAATGTACCTGGACAGAAGCTCTAGAAAAGACACTTATGTGCTTCTTGTTTTGGAGTTAAAATGGATCCATTTTGAACAAAAGCGAAGCAAAGAGTCATCCCGGACAGACGCTTCTCACACACAGTTCATCCAGACAGCCAGGAAACGTCCCGCTGGGTTTCCTCCTCCTGCTGTTTTACAGCCAGTTAATCATCTGAATAATTATGACGGCCAACAGGAAATATCCGTTACAGCTGTTTGCAGTTCCTGGAAAGAGAAAGAGGCAAATCAAGAGGAGAACTTTGAACTTTTGACATGGTTTCCATTTTTACTTCAGTCCCCTTTTGATCATGCCAGATCTTAAAATAACAAACATTCAGGAAGGAGGACGAGTTTCAACATTTGTAATTAGAACGTATCTCTTTCAAAACAACAGATGACTAAAATAGTTTGCACGCTTAACGCTGGTTTCTTCTAGTTTCGCGAAATATGAGTTAAACCTACCATCGCCACCGAGGACCTCCACCTCCACCGTAAAGTTTTTATGTTCCACACCGGTTGCCAAGACCGTGTATTTCCCAGCATGCTTTCTGCTCGAGGACGTGGGCAGGGCGACCACCTGCCCGTCTCTGAACCAGGTGACTCGCGGTTGGGGGTTTCCTCTCACCTCGCAGCTCAGGAGCTCTCCCTCTCTCACCTGCAGCTTTGTCGGACAGCCGAGCTGTGGACCGACTGAGAGAGAAGAGAACGTCAGAGTGATGGAGAAGAAGGAAAAACAGGGTTGTAGACGAATACTTTAAAGGAGGAAAGATATTTTAAAAGAGTAAAGAGACCCAGGAGAAGTAGAAAGGGGCATTCTTCCAGGTGAAACGGAGCAGTGTCACTCACAGTGGACGGTGGCAGTGATGTGTTGTGACTTCACCACTGGAGGATGCTGCGGTCCTCCGGGTCCCAGGTCCAGCTCGGCTTCACACCAGAACTCTGCTCCATCATCTTCTCTACTGGGGGTGAAGTTTAAGGTGAAGATCTCGGTCACCGGTTCCTTCGATCTGCTGCTGCTGGACTGCGGTCGACCCAGCGCCGTCCGTCCTCTGTAGAAGGTGACGGTGAGGTTTTCGGCGGGAGCGACACCCTCGACCGAACACTGCAGCGCGTACCGACGATGCTCCAGCATCGCTCCGGTGTGATTGACCAGGCTGATGGACACGTTGTCTGGAGGCTCTGTGGAGACGCATCGACAGGTAAACCACACAGGAAAAGGATGATGGACTTTCTAAAATGTCAGAAAGATAAAATAAGTAACTCACTGTAGACCGTCACAGGGACATTAATGTGACACTGTCCTCCCTGTTCTAATGCTGCATAGCACATGGGCGTGAGGCTCCACACAGTCATGCTGTCCACAGTCCAGACGATGAAACGATCCATCGTGTAGGCCGGATCTGCCATGAGCTGCAAAACACAAATCACAGCAAGAATATTAGAATATTTGTCTGTCGCTAGTTTATACAATGTAATGAAACACAGTAGCCTTCTAACAAATCCTATCTTTGACGTCTATAATGTTCAGTTTTGTCGGCACTGTCTGATAATATCTGGTCTTCTTGGATTCCGGGTGTTGTCCTGCGTCGGAAGAGTTTTGGGAGTGCCATGGAGAAGGACTCTGACTTGGCCTGAAGTCCAGGATGGGAAGGCGAGGTCTTCCGTGGGCTGTTTCAGCAGGACTGGGGACATTGTTGGGCAGTGGAAGAACATTTTTTGATTAACTGCTGACGCTGACTGATACGCCCTTTTGTGAAGGAGGCAGAGCCGGAAGGATTCAAGGGAAACATTAACCGTTTCCTCGATGGAGGTTAGTGAGGTCGTATAAAAAGCTCAGAGGCAGCAAGTGAATGAGCTTCACCATGAGATGCTGAAGGATCTATAATGCTGCATGCAGCTCAGGGATGCAGTTCAGGGACTGGCAGACGAAGTTGTTGGTTCCCATTTTTCATTCATGTTCTGTAAAACATCCGGTCACCAGACTTTCTTTCTACGATTCGGAAAGAATAAGATCCGTCAGCTGATGAGCACCGGAGGGACACAGCTTCCGCCACCGAGCAGCACGCCTTGCATCCTGTTTTTTGATCCTGCGACAAGTATTTGATAACCTCATTTGAAGCCACGGTGCCCTGCTGGAAAAAAACTGGATTGTCTCCAGTCAGGTTGGGTATGAGTTGCTTCCCCAAGTAAAGGAGATGAAGGATCTTGTTCCCAAGTGAGGGCAGGATGGAGCAGGACACTGATGAGCAGATACGATCAAAAGTCGCTGAGTTACTCTTTGTCCTGCGACACAGATTACCCCATGAAGTAATTACAGCAATCATGTGCAAATAAACTGTTTCATGGTATGTTCCTGATTCCACTTTCATTCCCAACCATGATATTTCCTCCTGCTGCCTGTTCAGTAGTAGTCCACAACTTTCTTGTTGGCTGGCATCAAATTTCGAATAAATTTACAAAAACCAATGAAGCTGACATTAAATATAGCGTCTTTTGTGCTGTTTTCAGTCGTGTTGATGTCAAAAAGCCAATTATCAAATTCCATTTTAATTATGTTTTACACAGAATCCCAACTTTTTTTTGGAATCAGGGTTGTAAATAAGGGTTTGAAGTTGTTTGTAAGAGAGTACAGATTCTCCTCACCGGTGAGACTTCCCAGCCGAGACCAGAATAATCCATCCCATGTCCAGAGCAGTTAGCTGTGACCGGCTCTCCAAACCTGTGACAGGAGAGTTCACACATGATTAGTGTCACAAATTTTATTAAAAAAGCATGTTTCCTGAACAGGTCAGTGGTAACACGAAAGAAAAAGGAGGTGATCCATTCAAAGCAGCAGCACCTTTTTTTGCGTATGCTCGACTTTTTGTAGTCAAACTGTACATTTTTCTGCACTGTAAGGCTTCCCTCCTTCTTCTTCTTCATCACTATCCACAGATGCACATCTTTACAAAGTCCTTCTCCCAGTGATACTGTTTCACTATACTCTTCCTCTGCTTTCTCTTTTATTTTGAAAGGGAGGATGGAATTTCGCCTCAGAAAACCCCTTTTTAATCACTGGCATACCTGACCACCAGGGTGGGGGGCGACACCGCCAGTCGGCAGCCGCCCTTTCCTGCTGACGCTCCGGAGGCGCTGGCGAGACTGAGGGAAGGAGAGGGCAGAGATGGGAGGACCGTCGGAGCCGGAGAGGGAGGTGAAATCTGCGACAGAGGAGGCTGAGCGGGAGTGCAGATCGGGGATGAGGTAGCTGAAGGGCACAGGAGGGGTCAGCGAGCGGGAGAGGAACAACAACACAATAAGTCACTGAAACATGTAAAAGGTATAAATAAAAATCTCTTAAAGGATTCCTCCAAATCTTTGTGGATTAGAGGAGTAGTTTCAGAACAGTAAAGGTTATTTTTCGTCTCATAAATGAATTAAACAATGCTGTTTTCAAAGTATAAACAGATTCAGTGGCTCTGCTCTGAGTGATAATCCAATCGGAGGAAAAGAAATGATGCATCTCTTCGTCTGTTTGTATTTGTTCTGCACGCCGTTTGAACCTATGAGTCATTTTCCCCTCTTGTCTTTTCATAACACAGGCGAGGGTCAGTTGAATTTTGCCATCTCGTGAAATAATACTCCTTTTTAGCTGATCTATTGTGAACCATTGTTTCGCGGCGCACTGAATACACCCAGCGTGTTCCTCTGAGGAAGGAAGGACACCCTGCCCAAGTCAAAAGAACTCGCTCCTCTTTTCTATGACCATTGTTCCCCCGAATCCTGAGGTTTGTTCTGCTGCCTATCAGATGATCTCACTCACAGGAGCGACACCAGTTTGTGTGTGTGTCAGCATGACTGGCCCTCCCAAAATGTACAGTTGTGCTTTTACACATGGAAGTCTGCAACATGAGTGAAATGAGACGACTGTCGGTCACATTTATAGAGCTGAATATCATCAAAAACAAAGTGAATCTGTCATTAATGATTTTTCTTTTTCTCATTCACGAGTATTCAGTAAAGCAGGAAGCACTCAGATCCTTTACAGACAAAGAAGTAACAATAACACGGTGTAGAAATGTAGCATTGTTGGAAAAATATACTTAAAGTAACCAAATTAAAGGTGCAGTTTGTAAGAATATTAGTGAAAAGCACACAAGCACCAACATAAATACTTATACACTTAAATTATCAGCAGAATGAGAATAACAGTTCTGAAGTCTATGTATTGTTTTTGCAAAGATATAAGCTAGCATGCTAACCGGCTAGCCCCGACACAGGTAATTATAATTACCACAACACAAACACAAGAATGAGTGTGTGTGTGTGTGTGTGTGTGTGTGTGTGTGTGTGTGTGTGTGTGTGTGTGTGTGTGTGTGTATGTGTAGCTACACACAGTAGCTAACACAACACAGCGAACGTGTCCTCACAGATTCATTCAGCTTCTCTTTTTCTGTATCACTTCCACCACACTGCTAAGAAAAAAATAAACATCTATGAGTCATTTCCATTCAGTTGAGCAAGCGTTCCCGTATTATTTCATGCCACGTGTTTCTACAGTCATTTCTGGAGCTTCACAGCAAAACGGCAACTTTCTCCTAAACAAGTGAAGTAGACGGGGACTCGTTTTAAGAAGTTACAGTTTTAAAAACTAAATAAAAAAACGACTTCTTACAACTCATCCAGCATGATCATACTTTCTGTGAATCCCAAAGATCCCAAATTGATTTGAAAAGTTGTTATTTACACAAAATCTATTAAATAAATTTGGGATGCGGAGACTCGACGGAAGAGTTGTATGTTGTTGCTTGTTTATTTGTTTTCACATTTTAAAAAAGTCCCCATCTTTTCATTTTTGGATGAACGGCTACTTTAACACCGCTATATTACCTTAAATTACTTCACAATGCCATTGTTTATATGACCTTTTATATTCAGGTTTTTTACTGTTGCTAACATTTGAATTTGAATCTTTATATGAAATAAATGATCTTATTTTTATTGCTAATTACTCCAATTATCACCAATTACTCCTTTCACACTTATTATTAGTCTGTTGTTTTTGTATTTTATTCTGATGTTGCCGTATTTTTGAACATTTTCTTTAGGATTTGTACTTTTTATTTTATCATCCTCTGAATAGTATTGGATTTAAGTATAAAGTATATATAAAGCAGTCTCAATGTCTCTCTATGATCAATGCAAGCGAGTGAGACATCAGCAACAAGATTTACTATTTCTATAGAATTATCATTTGTTATGCTTGCTAAAAAATGTAAACAATTTTTGTTGTTTTGTTAATTGAGGAGGGAAGAAGCTGCTCTGTAGTCTGGTGCCGCTGCACAATAACAAAATTAACTTTGTCTCATCGTCGTCAACTTCAGCCAGAATCAGAAGAAAAATGAAAGTATCTTGTTGTGGCTTTAAGAAAAGTACATGTACATTAGACAGTTTTTAGTTTCACCTTGATGTATTTCCCTTTGTGATCTACCTGTGGGCCCCAGTCTGGAGGTCCAGACCCCCCACAGCGTTGTGAGATAAATCTGAGAGCTCGTGAAATAAATTCATAAAGTTCTTTTCAGATGAAAGAGCTTAGAAACCCAACAACAATGCTAATATTGTTGCTTTCATTAGTTTTTTTCCCTTGTTCTATCTCTTTAGTCCTCTGAAAACATCTTTAAAAGTAACGATCACTCTTTGGCTGAGCTGCTCGCTGTGACGAGTCACCTCACAGCTGATCACAGCTGATCACGGCTGATCACAGCCCTGACGGTTCTCTCATCACGTTTCCATCTCTCGTACCTGAACACACAGTGGGTTTCACTTAGCCGTCGCTTCACTCACCTGAGCCGAGCAGGCAGACCAGCAGAAGCGTGATTGGCCGTCCACAGATCTGCATCCTTCCTCAGTTTCTGGTTTCTTGGCTGCTGATGTGATGATGCTCCTCTCTCCAACACCAGATTGTGTCTGTGTGATGCTGGCAGTGAAACGTCTGAGGAAACACAGACTTACTTCAGGTTTTTATGGGCGTGTGTGTGTGTGTGTGTGTGTGTGTGTGCTTTTTGTGTACGTGTTCTGCTTGTGTGTGTGTCTGAAGCTGATGATCAGGCGATTCCCTTTGCTTTGGCCGCTGAAACCCACCATGGGCGTTCTCTGTTGGTATATCAAGAGAGGAAGGAAGGGAGGGTCAAGAATAACGCAGTGAAGTGCTGCAGCACCGAGGGCAAGAATGAGAGCACATTGTGTGTGTGTGTGTGTGTGTGTGTGTGTGTGTGTGTGTGTGTGTGTGTGTGTGTGTGTGTGTGTGTGTGTGTGTGTGTGTGTGTGTGTGTGATAGAGAGTGTGAGCAGCTACACACAGTAGCTAACTATTGAGAAAGCAGCAGATAAAGTGTTATCACAGGTAGATTCAGCTTTTCTTCTCTTTGTTATTTCCACCACAAACTCAGCTGGGCGTCAAAGGTGTGAATGGTGTCCTTTTTTAAACATTTGGGATCTAAAGACTCACCTGACAAGTTTCACAGGGGTTTTTCTGGGGGGTGTTTTGAAAAAACAACCAGAAAAAAACATAAACTAGCTCGATACACCTCATCCAGCATAATCCAGGTGTCCAGAAGCTCCGAGATCCCAACCTGATATGAAAAAACATTTTCTGAGCCATTTTATGTTGTTTTTAGGTTTTAAAACAACTCCAAATCTACTAGTTTATGGAGAACGCTGCAACACTGATTTTCTGTGAAGCGCCAGGAACGTTTTGCAGTCTAAGAAACTTCACCCGACTTTCCATCAAGGGGCAGATAATGACTGAATTTTTCAGTTTTGGGTGAACTGCTTCTTTAAAGCTGCTATAATCCATCTTTTCATTTAAAAGGGACAATGAGATTGAAGGATGGCAGTATTTTCAGCCTCTTTTCAGCTCATGGCTTTTGCTTTTCCAGCCCGTAACTTTGCTGTTTTTGTTCACGTTGATATGATTATATGTGTGATTATCATATTCAGGCAGGTGTTTTCAGTGAAGGTCTCAGATAAAGTCTTGAAACGCTGCCTGCCCGGCTACAGACAGCTGTAGTGACTGTCGCTGAGCAGCAGACACAGATATTTTATTCTGGAAATGAAAACGGAGATAAATCACTGGTCATACACTCACCAGGTTTCTCCAGGTGTCACCAGGTGTCTCCAGTTTGTCTCCATGTCTGCTGGATGTGCGAATATCATCTCTGTGACGTCACTGTTGTGTCTACAGCTCGCTGCACTGCCCCCGAGTGGCCACAATCAAAGTGTCTGTGCAGATGTTCAGTATGTTCCTTTAACTCTGAGCCCACATGTGTCACATAAACAGTTATTAAGTAATAATTTAAAATCTAATTGGCAGGTACACACTGGTTGGATTTTATGCAATATTTTACAAATTAGTAAATCAATGAATTTATTAAGTTATTAAGTGTTTTTATTTCATGGTGGTGTCACAGATGTACAACCAGCAAGAACAATTATTATTATTAAAAGATTTTAGAAATATTTAGTTACTAGCAGAATTGTGTTAGAAAAGAAAAAGGAAACATGAAAAAGGAAAAAAGCAATTTTCCTTCTAATTGTCTGATACAAACCTGTATTGTTATTTTTTTTATTGGTTTTATATTCTTTACATGTGTTCCAGATGCTTCGATAAGGGCGGAGCTTCAGTCTCACTACAGATTAATTTTTTTATTTTTTATATATTATCGACTTTTGGCTTTTTAAATAAACTATAACCTCCATGACGTGTGTGATGGTGTGAGTGATGTGGGTGATTTATCATGTGTTTGTGTGTTACTGCTGTCTGTAGAGTGAATCGCTCCACTGGGACATTAAAGTTTTACTGCACTCTATTAATAGACTGATGAAAATCAATTAACCTCCGTTTGATGATGCTGTATACTGTATACATCAGGATGGAAGCACAAGTGTCCTCTTCTCACCTTTCTGTTTTTATATCCATTAATAATCTGAATTGATGCTCAACATGCAGTTTGCTGTTATTACAGCTGCTGGTGAAATACATAAAGACAGCTGTGTTAACATCTGTAGTATTTTGAGGTGAAATGACGTCACAGTGTTTTCCACTCTGACTTCTCTAAACTTGAAACCGAAAGTGAATTATTTCCGCCATCTTCTGTTCATCATCCGCACGCTGCTGTCGACACGGTGAGTCTTTTTAAATCAGAGGGCTCAGATGAGAAGCCGCTCTGGCCTCTGTGGTTCTGATGTGGTTCTGCTGTGGTTCTGATGTGGTTCCGCCTGTTGCTGCTCTGCTTCCTCTGTGTGATCAAATGAAGAAGCGGGACAAAGTTTCACCACGAGTAAAAACTCGCGGACTGACTGACTGTGATGTCACACTGACGGTACCGGTGCTGGTTCTCATACAATACCACAATTATGTCACGTACTGAGTTACAACCCGCGTTACCGACCGAAGTGACGCCTTGATAGTTTTTTTTAAGAACCCGTCCGACACCAACAGAACCACATTAGTAGAGGCTGTGTGTTCAGTTCAGGCGAGCCCAGAAGTTCTGTGTTCGGCCTCTGACTGAAATGAGCCTCATGATGAAGTCTGATCCTCCGAGCCAACTTATTAACATTTATTACACGGCTCTTAATGCTGTAGGAAGCTCCATTCACTTGAATGAGGCTTCGCTGTTAAGCACTAGAGGTGGGCGGATCGATCCAAATATCGATAGTATCAATACCAAGGTGAGTATTGGTATCAGATCGATATTTGCACGATAAGATCGATATTTTTGTTGTAGTTTCTCTTCTATAAGTTCAGGAAATCACTTGTATTTCTTCACAGTTTGTGTGATCGCAGCGCTCCTCTCCACCTCTCTCACTCCGCCCACTCAGGTTCACTCTGAAGTATGAATATGGCAGAATATAATCACCCTTTTGTGTATCTGTTGAAGGAACATTAGTATTCCTATTTAGGCTACATGCAGATAGGTTATAGATTTAATTATGTTAAATATTATTTTCTTATTTGGCCAAAATCTTTGCCCTGTGTTTTATTATTATCATAATCATGATCAGCTAATTTAGGGGCAAAAGTACAAAATCATTCAATGATCAGGAATTTTCAAGTGAAAAGTATCAGTATCAGTATTGGTATCAGCAGTACTGGCCCTGCAGTTACTTGGTATCGGATCAATACAAAAAATTGCAATATCACCCACTTATACTAAACATATTTGACTGTTGTCGAGGAAAGTGGCCTTTTTGCCTCTGAGTCACATATTTCGTATCACTTACTAAATATTTGCTCCGCAAGTAGTCCGGGCACTTTTCACCCCAGCGTCTTCGGTCGGTAAGCGACGTCAGCTGATCTGTAGTCTACTTCATATCGGAGAAAAAACTCCTAGGCCACGAGTATGGATGAGTTTCACATTAACTTTAATATTTTTGGTAAATACAGTGATTTCAAGTCTTGGCAAAAGGCTGAGTTGTCGTCAAATGTCAAGAAAAGAAAAAGAGAGGAAAGCAGAGTATTAATGCAACCGTCGCCACCATAGCCTTGAGGTGAAAATATATAATGAAACAAATATCAAGCAGGAGTCCGTCAGTTGTTCGTCATTTTTCGGCTCTGTTGTTGTTGTCTGTTCTCCGCCATTGTTTACAGTTTAGGCTTTAGCTTGAATGTATCTGAGCAGGTGAGTGCAGGTACTGCTTTGCGTGATGCAGGGGGGCTGCAGGCGTTGTATGCAGGAGAATGATTGACAGTTCTCAGACACTCCCCTTTGGCTCTGATTGGTTCTGTTGAGACAGGAGTGGTGGACTCTGGGTGGAGCCACAGGCAGCTGACCTGTATCTTATTCTACTGTCAGATCATAATGACAATTTTAGCAAATATAACAAAAAAAAAGTTACAGACTACAACTTTAAAGGGGCAGTTTGTAAGAACTTAAGATGAACTGATGCAAAATTAACTACAATTATTTTCCTGTGAATAAATCACAGTTTTGACATTATGATGTTTATGTATTGTGTTGTATATGTATATCTACTGAGGTTAGCATGCTAACCAGCTAGCTCCTGTGCTAACACCGACACTCCCCTGATTGTCAAGCTCCCGGTCCGAACCGCAAGCTGCACAGCTAACTGAGCTAACTGGCTAGAAGTTACAGAAACAAGTGATGGAGACAGAGACACCGTTCACCCTGTCACAAGACACTGTGCCATCAACATGACTTTAAAACTGTTATTTTAAGTTCATAAAGTTTCATGATGTTGCTTAAAACTGCAGACTTGATGTCGTATTTGACATTAGAGACCACCAGACTCATCCTTTATAAATGACCTTCTAACATTTATCATTTAAGATGTGAGGGCTTCAGAATGAATCTCAATATTTGCAGACTTTTCTGTTAGTGACACTAATCTGGAACCTAATTCTGCTTCTTCCAGCTGTTCAGTAAGCAGACATGCTCTTCCTAACGCTCCTCCTTAACACTCTGGAAGACCTTCGCCAATATGACTTCGAAAAATTCAAGTTCGACCTCTCTGACAATGTTTTGGACGGCTGCGACCCAATTCTGCCAGCTGATCTGGAGAATGCAACCCGAGTGCAAACGGCCAGAAAGATGATAGACAGCTACGGCGGAGACTCGGCTGTGAAAGTCACTCTTGAGATTCTGGAGGCGATTTACCGCAAAGACTTAGCAGAGCAGTTGGAGAGCAGATATGCAGGTGCTGTATGAGGCTAGTATTGAGTAGTTCTTTTTCTCAATGTTCCTCACAGCTCAGCTGCAGTGGATGATCTGAGAGCAACCAAAATCAGTCACTTTCCAGTTGGTTTGTTTTTTTTGTGTCTCTATTCTAATAATCTGCATCGCTATCTTTGCATCTGCAGCGGGAAAGCCAGCTACACCCTCCTCCTCCTCCTCCTCCATCGCTGATCCTGCAGCCTCCTCCTCCTCCTCCTCCATCGCTGATCCTGCAGCCTCCTCCTCCTCCTCCTCCATCGCTGATCCTGCAGCCTCCTCCTCCTCGTCCTCCATCGCTGATCCTGCAGCCTCCTCCTCCTTCTCCTCCATCGCTGATCCTGCAGCCTCCTCCTCCTCAGACGATGCTCCTGCAGCGATGACAGCTCAGCACGGAGCTGTGATCTTTGCCCCAAACATCGCCGGTGGCACATGTGGATCCTGGAACATAACCATCAACAAATGAACTCCTGAAACACAACCAGACCGAGACACAGTAGCCTGCAGTCCTCCAGCCACAGATGCACTTTTTGAAACAACAACAATACGAACTGTAGCATATTGACATAGGAGTTAAGAGTTATGCTGACAAATACAATAATTAACACTCATTAGGTGTCACCAGGTGTCTCCAGTTTGTCTCCATGTCTGCTGGATGTGTGAATATCATCTCTGTGACATCACTGTTGTGCCTACAGCTCGCTGCACTGCCCCCGAGTGGCCACAATCAAAGTGTCTGTTCAGGTGTTCAGTATGTTCCTTTAACACTAAGCCCAATCGTATCACATAAACAGTTATTAAGTATCAATTAAAATCTAACTGACAAGTAAATGGATTAAATGCAATATTTTACAAAGTATTAATTGTTTTTATTTCATGGTGGTGTCACAAATTAACAACCAGCAGCAACAAACTATAACCTCCATGACGTGTGTGATGGTGTGAGTGATGTCTTCTCCATGTGGGTGATTTATCATGTGTTTGTGTGTTACTGCTGTCTGTAGAGTGAATCGCTCCACTGGGACGTTAAAGTTTTACTGCACTCTATTAATAGACTGGTGAGAATCAGTTTAACTCCGTTTAATGATGCTGTATACTGTATATATCAGGATGGAAGCACAAGTGTCCTCTTCTCACCTTTCTGTTTTTATATCCATTAATAATCTGAATTGATGCTCAACATGTTGTTTGTTATTATTGTTACTGAGGCCTGTTTGTTTGTCTGGACATTCAAGAGATAAAAAAAATCCTGAACCTTTTTCTTAATGTTGTGTTTTCCTGGTGTTACAAATATTCATTTTATTCTGATTTTATTTGTGTTTTCAGGTGAAATGAGAAATAATAAAAACCTCCACAGCTGCTGGTGAAATACTGAGAGAAGGTGGTGTAAAAAAAAAAAAGTATTTTGCGGTGAAATAATGACGTCACAGTGTTTTTCACCACTTGAACTTCTCTGTAAACTTCCTGTTGTACCAGTTTAAAAACGAAAGCATTTATTTCCGCCATCTTCTGTACATTATCTGCAGGCTGCTGGAGACACGGTGAGTCTTTTTATATCAGAGGGCTCAGATGAGAAGCAACTCTGGCCTCTGTGGTTCTGATGTGGTTCAGCTGTGGTTCTGGTATTGTTCTGATGTGGTTCCACCTGTTGTTGCTCTGCTTCCTCTGTTTGATCAAATGAGGAAGCGGGTCAAAGTTTCATCAGGAGTAAAAACTCACGGACTGACTGACTGACTGACTGTGACGTAACACTGACGGTACCGGGGCTGGTGCTGACGGTACCGGTACTGGTCGTCACATTTATGGATTTTAAATCACTCAACTTGTTTGTTTCTTCTGGATCTTTTTGTTGGTGTGTGTTTCTGCCGTGAACGGACACACAGAGGATCAGGTGTGTGTCCTCACCTCAGGTGTGAGCGCGTGCATGTTCTCGATGACTTCTGGTGACAGTTTCTAATATAAAGGCGCTTTTAAAAGGTAATCAATGGCTTTATTAATGTTGATGAGTGATATACTAATGATCTATAGATTCACTGCAGCCTGTGAGCAGTGTCGGAGGTAACGCGTTACAAGAGTAACAAAAGTAACGTCTTACAGTGATACATTTCTTTTAGCAGTAACGGAGTAATATAACTCTATTTTAGTAATCTATTACTATAATTATGTCACGTGACACGTTACAATCAATATGATCAGGCCTACAATTAAAAATATGTATTCCTATCTCATAATAGAAGTTATTTGTAATCTATTGTCTCTTGGAAGTAACGCTGCCTGAGAGGAACGAACACGCTGAGAGTTCAGCAGGTTGCTGTAAACTCTCCTTCACTCACCTGCGCGCTCACACTGACTCTTTAAAGGGGCATTCCACTGATTACACTCATGAAATGGGGAGCAGGTCCCTGTTCAGCGTGTTAGAACAGATTTATGTGTTCTGTGGTCCAAAGTCCAGCCCTGTTGACTTCATCCCATGGTTGCTTCATTGAAGGTGCAATCACCTTGCATTATGGGAAATGTAGGAACAAGAGCTTTTGGATAGGGCTGCAGCTGCACACCGCTGTCAAGGAATGCCACGGTTTGAAAATGTACTATTATTGATTAGTGTTATACATGCTATTAAAACAATATTAGTTTAAGTTAATATCCAGCTTCATGTCTGTCAGGACATAATAGTTTATGAATTTATAATAAACCACTTGTTCAATCCAAAAAAAACTCACTAATTATTGATTCTAAATATTCTTAAATGTTGATCCTAATAATTACACTATGTTCTGTGAAGCTGTCATATTCTCTGAGATGGTTGACCTGAAGATCTCATACTGATGCCACACTACTATAGACTGCAAATAAATACAATTAAACATAATAATAATTGCTTGTATTTTCACTTTTCTTCCAGCTGTTCAGTGAGCAGACATGTTGGTCCCACAGCTGCTCCTTGAGACGCTGGAAGAGCTGGTCGACGACGAGTTAGCAACTCTCAAGTGGTACCTCTCGATGAAGATCTTGGACGGCTGCAACCCAATTCGGAAGGCGCATCTGCAGAATGCATCCCGAGTGGAAACCGTCAGTAAGATGATAGACAGCTACGGAGAAGAGCCGGCCGTGAACGTCACTGTTGAGGTTCTGAGGAAGATGAACTTCAACGGCCATGCAGAGAATTTAAAGAGCAGATACGCAGGTGCTGTATGAGGCGAGGACTGACTTGTTCTTTTTCTCAACGTTTGTTACTCGTTTGTTTTGTTGACATGTCTCTATACTAATTATCTACATCTGTATCTTTGTATCTGCAGCAGGAAAGTCAGCTACACCCTCCTCCTCCTCTCCTCAGCTGCAGCAGCTCCTGCAGCTCCTGCAGCGATGACAGCTCAGCACGGAGCTGTGATCTTCGCCCCAAACATCGTTGGTGGCAAATCTGGAGCCTGGAATATCACCATCAACAAATAAACTCCTGAAACACAACCAGACAACTTAACCTGCAGCCCTCCAGCTGTAGGTGTGCTATTTGAAAACAACATCTGCCGGCCAATCACAAGCAAATGTTTTCTCACGGCCTTATTAATTCTAAACAGGTGCAATGACAATTGTAAGTGTTTATTAATGTAGTTTCCCTGATCTTGCATGTGAATTTGCATGGCTGTGAGAAGAAGTGTGCAGATTTTACAGCCAAAATATACATTTTCAGGTAACAAAGTCATTTTTTGGACCAAGTCTATATTTTGATTAGTACTGATATACTGTTGATTAGGTGACTTGTGTTAGTTTAAAGAGTAGGTTCATACGTAAAATGTGAGTCATTAAATCTTTGCTAGTTTCAAACCACCCTGCTGATACAGCGAGTTAAACAATGGCTGCCAGGGGCGGGGATGGTTTTAACACCTTATAAGACAATGTTCCAACCATCCCTGAATCACAATTCACATATTTTCTCTATTCTGCTCCTTTTTATTTCAGTATACCAAGACAGTGGGTGAGGAAAACAAATAGGGGGGCGTCACTCATGTGTACTTATAGTTCCATCAGATGAAGTGAGGCAGAGTCAAACAGTGAGACTCCATCTGCCATGTGACACTGAGCAGGTAGTGCAAGAGATCAAAACCTCAGAGAACAAGGTTTGATCATCATCATCATCATCATCATCATCATCATCATCATCATCATCATTACGGCAGCCAAACAGTCTTGGATGCACAGCAAATTCCAAACCCAAAGAAAAGTGTAAATTGCAAGTTCAAAGCCCACGGAAAAATGCACCCCCAGAAAACCTACATCCATCTGTCACCACTGTGACTCTGATCCCTCTGATTGGATGAAAACACACACAGATACGAACTCAGGTTCATGTTTTATCATTTAAGACAGACACAAGTGTGCATGTTTGTTGTTTTACTAATTGTCAAACATCTTCCTGTGATTTTATGTGGATTATTCTGACCTCCTGCTGAAGGTTTCATTCATAGGTGTTATCACAAAATGTTCTTTAAGAAAGCTCATCTAACGTCACTGACACTGTTCTTCATTTAGCCATCAGTGATGAGTTATTTTTCTTCTTAGTGAAGCACAGGAAGATGCTTCAGTGTTGGCACATGCACAATAAACCTGTACAGATGCATATTTTGTGGTGCGGTCTCAGTTTGTAGTGATGTTTCTGTTACAATCTTAGGTTGTGTTACAACATACCCTGGTAGTGTGGTGGGTTGTAACAATGGCACTCTTTGCATTTGACATCACATAATGAATTCTGTGACATAAATGAGGAAGTTAACAACATTGTTATTTTTAGTAGACGAGTGAGGGAACTTCGTGTCAACATTTGAGTGCACCAACATTCTGCAAGTTATAGGAGCTGACAGATATAAAATAAATAGTGTAATATAACATTTTCTTAATGTTGTGTTTTCCAGGTGTTCAACATTTTCTTTTATTCTGATTTTATTAGTGTTTCAAGTGAAATGAGAAATAATAAAAAGCCTCCACAGCTGCTGGTGGAATACATAGAGACAGCTGTGTTCACATCTGTATGTACTTTGGGGTGTAATGACGTCACAGTGTCTCACACCACTTTCACCTCTCTCAAACCGAAACCGAATTATTTCCGCCATCTTCTGTACATTATCCGCACGCTGCTGGAGACACGGTGAGTCTGTTTTATGTCAGAGGGCTCAGGTAAGAAGCCGCTCTGGGCTCTGTGGTTCTGCTGTGGTTCTGCTTTGGTTCTGGTGTGGTTCTGATGTGGTTCCGCGGCCGCCTGTTGCTGCTCTGCTTCTTCTGTGTGATCAAATGAAGACGCGGGTTAAAGTTTCACTAGGAGTGAAAACTCGCGGTCTGGCTGTGACGTAACACTGACGGTACCGCGCCTGGTGCTGACGGCACCGGTGCTGGTCGTCACTTTAATGGATTTAAATCACTCATCTCGTTACTTATAATAATATTTCAGTAATGTACGACTACAATTGTGCCGCGTAACGCGTTACAATCCGCGTTTACCGACCGAAGTGACGCGTCGACACCGACAGAACCACATTAGTAAAGGCTGTGTGTTCAGTTCAGCCCAGTCCAGATGTTCTGTGTTCGGGCTCTGTGGGACTGAAATGAGCCTCATGATGAAGTCTGATCCTCCGAGCGCACTTTGATTCACAGCCTTGCTCTCACACAGCTGCGACACCACCACAGACTGCACATGTGGACTAAATGATAACAAATGAAAGATTTCACGGCTCGTAATGTCTGCAGGATAAATGTGAAAGGCGATGAGAAACGACTAGTTCGACACACGCTGGGCAACTTGGTGTCGTGATCTGAGACGCTTTATTGTCTTAGATGTTTGGATATTGTGACATACCTGTTGTCTCTTCCTGGCTGCATTCCCTAAAGTGATGTAACCTTCTCAACTTATTCTCCTTGTTATACTTTCCTGACCCACTTAGTCATTATATTACTGAACACGACTAGAATGATTAGAAATGATGATGTTGATGATGATATTTACAAATCAACTATTGGCTTTGATTCAGTTTTTGCTTGTGATGTTTCTGTCCTGCGTATTTCAGCTTTGTATGAACTCAGTTGCCTCAAGTATGGACATGTTTTTGCAGCAGCTGCTATAAGTGTTTTCTCAATGTTAATCTTCCATGTTCTCAGTAAATCATCCAACATGTTCATCATCGCGACAACTGTGCCTTACTTAATGGAAACTTTAAGTTCTACACATTACGTAAACTCAGCTGTTAAGATACCTGCTTTTGGTGACTTTAATTTGGCACATTATTCAGTTTCCTGTCAGTAGTTGAGAACGTTGCACACACGTGTTCAGCAAAGGGAATTTGTGCTGCAAGACCGTCATGTTAAAGATCAATTATGTGTTTTATGTGGATACAAATGACTCCATTCTCTCACAACTTTATAAAAGTTGTTGTATTAAATAAGTGAGTGCCTCTTTAGTTTATCAGGAAACCATTTAACATCTTACTATAATATGTAATTGTATTATAACTGCACAGAGAACTGTTTCTTTATGACTTATATAATCATATTTTTTAAAATGTGAATGACCTTTTAACACTTTCTGATTTAATTATTTATTATTATAAAGATGAACCTTTGAGCCTCATTACTGACTTTACTTCCACTTAAAGGAGCAGTTTGTAGAACTTTAGTTGAACTGATGCAAAATTAACTAAAATTATTTGCCTGTGAATAAATCACAGTTTTGACATTATGGTGGTTATGTATTGTGTTGCATAAATATATACTGATGTTAGCATGCTAACCAGCTAGCCCCACCAGACCACCAACACTCCCCTGATCCTCAAGCTCCCGGTGCGAACCGCAAGCTGCACAGCTAACTGAGCTAACTGGCTAGAAGTGACATAGTGCAGAAACAAGTGATGGAGACAGAGACGCTGTTCACCCTGTTACAAGACACTGTGCCATCAGCATGACTTTAAAACTGAGTGAATCTCAGCATTTGCAGCCTTTTCTTTTATTGAGACTAATCTGGAACCTAATTCTGCTTCTTCCAGCTGTTCACTGAGCAGACATGTCGGTCCTAAAGCTCCTCACTGAGACTCTGAAAAATCTTTGCAAAGATAACTTTGAAATATTCAAGTTCTACCTCTCCGAGAAAGTTTTGGACGGCTGCGACCCAATTCTGCGAGCTGATGTGGAGAATGCAACCCAAGTGCAAACAGCCAGAAAGATGATAGACAGCTACGGAGGAGACTCGGCTGTGAAAGTCACTGTTGAGATTCTGAAGGAGATGAACTGCAACGGCCCTAAACAGGAGTTAGAGAGCAGATACGCAGGTGCTGTATGAGACGAGGACTGACTCGTTCTTTTTTTTTTCTCAAAGATTGTCATTGTTTCTTACAGCTCAGCTGCAGTGGACGTTCTGAGACAAAGCAACCAAAATCAGGAACTTTCCAGTTTGTTTGTTTGTCTATACTCATTATCTCCATCTGTATCTTTGCATCTGCAGCGGGAAAACCAGCTACACCTGCCCCCTCCTCCTCCTCCTCGTCCTCGTCCTCCTCCTCAGCTGTAGCACCTCCTGCAGCTCCTGCAGCGATCACAGCTCAGCACGGAGCTGTGGTCTTCGCCCCGAACATCGTCGGTGGCACAATGGGAGCCATGAATGTAACCTTCAACAAATAAACTCCTGAAACACAACCAGACGAGACACCTTAACCTGCAGTCCTCCAGCTACAGATGTGCTATTTGAAACAACAGCTGCCGGCCATTATAATCATTTTTTAACTTCTCAAATTTAGAAACACTGAATACTGGTATATACTGACATTTAGAATTACACTGACAGATACAATAATTAACACTTGTGTCCGCTTAAAACTACATTAAAGTGCTTTATAAACCATATATTATATTATAAATTCAGCTCATTTTGGTATGAATTAATTGTATAAACAATACTTGACGTCACAGTTTGTTGTTGACTGGGCCTCATTCACATGTGATGCTGGTTTTAAGCCGTTTGGAGCACGTTCGGGTCTAATAATGTCCATCACCTCCACAACAGTGACGGCAGGTCGAGCAGAATATACATTTTTAAAATCAAATATCCATCTTTTCACGGGAGCTTTTAGACAAAGTACTGTCAGCAGATTGTTACAGAATATTTGATACGAAAATGTGCCTGACAAGTTTTCTTAATAAACAACAACAAAACTCACAGTGTCGTCCTGTGCTGTCTGAACCTGCTGTAGAGGGTAAATGTTGGTGTCCTCAGGATACATGTAGCACTCTGACTGCAGAGCAGACGGGTGTCAGTATCTCTGGTTTTGTTGATTTTGCTTTGTGATGCTTTTTAAATCAGTTACTTGACTAGGAGGGCTCCGAATTACAAGTTGTGATGTGTGGAATAATAATCTGTAAGACTGTTTTATATACGGTAGAGAGACAATAACAGCTCTGTCAGAAGGAAATAGAAACAACACGGAAATAATCAACGGAGCAGCGATCAGAGACCTGCAGAGGGAGTTTGGCTCTCCTGAGCAGCTACTGGAGGCTGCGATGGCGTCAGACAATTTATCTGTTGATGAAGCTGTCGTGACGTATCTGAAGCTCCGTCAGGCGGTGCATTGTGGGAAGCTGCTATGACTTCAAAAACCAGAGAACTTGTTTTCTTTAAGATGAATGTCGTTAACGGACAGAAGCTTTTTTACTATTGTGAAACATTTTGAAATGTGTCAGGACCCTACAGCTTTAAACATATTGTATTCATACAAGAATATTAATCTGTTGTTTAAATTCTAAATTAGAAAAACTCTGGTCTGATCTTTTGAGGGGGCTTTTTAAGGAAGAACAGAAGTTAACATGCACATAGAGAAACAGTCTCAGAGGCCTCGCTGTGGTCAGCATACGTGCTGTGTCTTGTGTAAAGACGTGAGTTTTCACATCAAAACCATCACACTCAGTTCTTTGGTCAGTCTTGTGTTTGTAACAGGAAGTTGAATTTATTCTTGTCGTCTTGAGTTAGAAACTAAAAGCAGACACAATGCTGAAGCTGCTGCATTCTCGGCAGATTCACTTCTGGAGCCGATACGGTAAGACAACTCCCGAGATATTCAAGAAAAGTGTCCTGACTTTTGGTGAAACTGGGTGCATTTAAAGATGTGATATAATATCTGTGTTCAGTGATGTTTAGTGCGTGTTAACTTTCATCCTGCAGACCAAAATTCAATTAGTTTTCTTTTGTGATTTTAATTTCTTAATGAATATTTTAAAAAACATTACTTTTTCTAACTCACCAAGCTGGAATAAATTTGCTCTACTGTGAAGTTGACGTGTTTCATACATGTTAGAACAACTTCACCATTAATTTGGTTGTTGTTGGCTTCCTTGTTAAGAGTAGAAATATGGACAGGAAACATAAAGGGGAAGGGACCGTGGGATAACGCTCGCATGTGAACTTTTCACTGACTGGAAGTATCATGAAAAGTTGTGTTAACAATGTATTGAAACTTTACATCATGTTCTGCAAAAAACATTCAGGTACGACTAAAAAACATGGTGTAACGAAGCAACAAAGAAATAAATCCTTGGAATCAGGTTGTACAAAATGTACAAAAAGTCATACTTGAGTAAAAAAAAATAAATAAAGATATCACATTAAAATATTACTTGGGTAATGGTGAGAGTCACCCGTACAAATAGTCCTCAAGTAAAAGTCATAAAGTATCTGATATTAAATGTACTTAAGCATCAAAAGGAAAGTAAAAGTACATTTGTACATTCAGTATATTTCCATGTATGTTCAATATATACCATACATGGGTTTAACCATTAATGGCCTGGCAAATTATCAAATATCAAACATATTTCTGATAATTAGAATACTTTTTAAATAAAATCTGAGTGCAGATTGAATAAATCAATTTAAAAACGTGCTATATTTGGCTCTGATGCAGCACGCAGTCTGCAGAGTAAATAGTTACCAAAGTTATTAGTTAATGAAATAGAGTAGAAACTACAGAATTTGCCTCAAAGTTTAGTCCAGTATCACAAAATGGAAATACTCAAGTAAAAGTACCTCAAAAATGTACAGCACATGAGTAAATGTACATTCATTACAAGCAGCCGACAGTCACGAAGAGAAAATCAGCTCAAACAAATAAATTCAAACTTGATTCAAACTGTGGATCCTGCAGGAGTGAATACACTTTCAAAAGTGGCTCTGCATCAACACGATGGATGCTGATCCACAAACTGACAGCTCATTTCTCTCTCCTCTCTTCAGTGAACAGACATGCAGGCTTCACTTCTGCTCTTAGACACTCTGGATGAGCTCGGTGCCGATGAGTTCAAGAGGTTTCTGTGGAACCTCACTCAGCCGGTGCTGGACGGGTGTCAGCCCATTCGTAAGGGCCAACTTGTGAACGCCGACCGGCAGGACGTCGTCAGCAAGATGATCGACAGCTACGGTGAAGAGATGGCCGTGAGTGTGACCGCTGAGATCCTGAAGAGGATGAACAACAACAACGCTGCGGAGAAGCTGAAGAGGGCGTACGCAGGCGGAAAGGATGGTAGGATTTAAAACAATGTCAGAAAATGTTTAACTTTCTTCTGTAGCTCCTCTTATTGTGTCTGTGTTTCATCACCAGGGGGATCAACAGCTGCACCACCACCCTCCTCCTCCTCCTCCTCCTCCTCCTCTTCTGGTTTGACACTTCCTCCTGGTTCCTCAGTTTGTGCTCAGGGCAAAAGCGTCATCATTGCACCCAACATCCACGGCACCTCGTCCGGTATATCCATTAACATGAACTTAAACCACGGTAACTGATTCTGTTGTCGATGCTAAATGGTTTCACACCTCAATAAACTTTAAACAAAAGCTATAAATGGTGATGTCATCAAGTGTCTAAATTGCATTGTGGGTAATGTAGGTGCCAGGTTTTGTAAAGGATAATACATCAGCTTGTTGTCACAGATAAACATTTCAATCATCTGGTTGTAAGAGTCGAACAGAAAGTAAAAATAATAAAACTGCACCGGGTCATGTGTTGTTTTTCCTGCTTCCTCATATTGCGGCCAACGGTTCATCTTTACATTCCGGTCAGAAAACTGCCTTGTTTGTGTCGTTTTCGTTTCTGTATAAATGTTGCTGATCTGAATCCTGGCAGCTTTTCCAGCATTCAAGCACTTTCTTTTGTTCCCAAAGTAATCAGATGTTTTCACAACAGTGAAAAGAACGTTTTTAACGACAAAAGCAAGCAATTAATGATGTTATTAAAAAAGCATTTTGTGTGAAAAAGGGACTTTTCTATATCACTGTCACACGTTCCATGTTGGGGAGTTACAAGTTAAAGAGCATTTTAGCCTCGTTGACTCATTTGTAAAGGGACACTGTGTAGTTTTGAAAAGAAATTCAAACTCAAAAATGTAATATTTGCATTATTAATGAAGTAAGGGGCGGCTGTGGCTCTGGGGTAGAGCCAGTGTCTTGTTATTGAAAGGTCGCTGGTTCAATTCCCCTAGTCTGCATGTGATAGTGTCATGGGCAAGATACTGAGCCCCAAACTAGGGATGCACCGATCCAACGTTTTCAGTCCCGATGCCGATGCCTGGGCTTTGTGTATCTGTTGATACCCGATACCGATCCAATACCGTTGTTGAATTGATAATAAACTGTATGCCTTCCTTCCACCATGTGGAAGAGACTAAAGGCACCAGACTTTACTAACTAAACATTACTTTCCTAACTAAGACATAACAATCAAACAGTTACCAAACACTGTAAACATGTACAAAAAAATATTTGAATTCTTATTTATTTGTTATTAAAAAACAATTGTGCATTCAAATCTAAAACAGAATGTAATTAAACTTCTTAAATTAAAATAAATAAAATGTAGCCGCAGAAACAAAACACTGTATTGGTTGAGGAACATACAATAATATTTAAACAGTAACCAAACATTGTAAACATGTGAAAAATATATGAAGTGCAAAGTCCTGCAAACAGGAATTCAAAAATAAAACATAGCAGCTGAACCTGAGAATAAACTAATAAAAAGTTGGTCCAACAACAACAACTGCTCTTTCTGCATGCGACACACAGAAATAAAAAAAAAAAACTGGATTGGCCCGTGGATCTGTTAATTTTTTCCGATCCGATCCAGCTATTTTATCAATATCGGGCCGATATCTGATCTTAATATCGGATCGGTGCACTCCTACCCCAAATTGCACCTTGCACAGCAGCCACCACCATCAGTGTATGATTTACTGCAAGTTGTTTTGGACAAAAGCATCTGCTAAATGTAATAATACAAACTCAGAAATATTTATTTTCTCTGTTCTCAGAGGAAAACAAGGTTCCCAGAACACTGCTTAAAAACCAGACCGTTGGCAGGGTCCGCCAAATATAAACAAAGTAAAACAGGATTTGTTTATTTTGTGTGTTTATGTATTTAAACAATCGGCCAATGAACATATTTCTCTTTTCTCTTCCCCAAAATTACACAGTGCTATTTAAAGCAAACAAATATATACATTTTTAAATATGTTTTGTTTATAAAAATCCTTGAATGTAAAATAACTGTAGTTCCACGTGTCAGTCATGTTAAACATCAGATCTGCGCGTACAGGTTCATGTGACGTGGAGGCTCGTCACG
Organism: Diplodus puntazzo; assembly: GCA_963678695.2. NCBI lineage: Eukaryota > Metazoa > Chordata > Actinopteri > Spariformes > Sparidae > Diplodus > Diplodus puntazzo. Next base: position 6,629,810 of record OZ023156.1, on the reverse strand, counting down.
TGAACACTTTCAGCCGGAAGTAACCTCGTCTAGGCGTATAATTCAAGGTGTAGTCACAACTACGGCGGTTAAAACGCGACCCGTTTACAGACGTATAACACATGATTACAGACTGTTCTTATAGATAGATTTTATATCTCTATAACTATAACATTTATACAACTTCTGTGGATTTGTTTTGGACGGTACCGGCCTCTGAATCACGTACCGGATGTGAGCGAGCAGCGGATGACGCGTCTGTCCGCACCATGTTCAATGTTTTGTTCGTGGGTTCACGACCAGGAAGCGAGAGTTTGCCATCTACAGGCTAGCTGTTACCTCTACGCGATGAAAGCACAAAAGGATCGAAAAACATAACATTAATTCTTCTAGGTTGATGATAAACGACGCAGCTAGTGCACCGATACACTGAATCTACAGATTAGCATCGCTGTAGCTCGACTCGTATCTTGCCGGGACTGCTTTGCTAGCTTGCTACTTAGCCATCTGGCAAAGACTGTCGTCAGCTAACATTAGCATTAGTTGCCGTTAGCAAGTTGGTTACTGCCTGGTGATGGCTGTGGCACATAGAGGTTGTGTCGTGGCTGGATATTTACTCCTACTACTACTGCTGGCTGGGTGTCAAGCAAGGATACATCAACTCACCTTAAAGGTAGAGGCGACTATCTCAACCCAGAGTTATGCTAGCTTGGGTGCTAACATAGGATGACGCTAGACGGCATTTTTTAGCTAACTGTTTTGCCTTAATTAGCTCTGACAGACGATGGTTTAAACACACTGTCGTGTTGTTGTGACATGATGAAACTCGGGTTTTAAAGAAAAAGGAAGAAAATGTAACTTAACGTAACGGAGCTCATCTGTCCGTGAACTTTGAGTGTACCTGTTTGTCACAGCAGCTCACTTCTTTCTGTTTTTGTTTGTGCCTCTTTCCAGAATGAAACACGGTTTGCCGTCGACCTCAACAACTTTGGCTTCTTTGCTAACGGGACTCTGGATGTCAACCTGCGGTCTCTGCGCATCCCAGAGCAGCTGGTGAACTACAGCATGCACCCGGTAAGAAGAGTCTGTTTCTGCCCCTTGTGTGTATTTATGAGAGCTGGTTTTTATTTGTGAGCTGTAGCTACATTTAATTGTGTAATCATGGCCTTTAAAATGATTTATAATCGATATGAAAGAACTGTATTCAGAAATGCATTTGCATTAGTTTCAAAGAATAAGGCTGCTGATGTTCTCGAATTTTCTTTGTATACATTACCTCTGCAAAATACCCAAACCAACAATACATTTATCCTACTTACTTTATGCTTGTGTAGCCAAAGCCTGATAAAGCTTATTATGACACACATACACTCCACTAATAAGCCACATCATCATTGCGCAAGGTGCCATGGTCATGTTTTACATTAATGTGTCTACTGTCCAGTCTGGTTTGAAAAGTGTTGCAAAAATACTTAAAGTTATATATTTGTGATCTGTCTTGTTAAGGTTTAGAGTGCCACGAAAAGGTTGAGGAGTGATGGAAGGTCGACTGACACGCTGTTTGTTTTGGTATTTTAATTGTATTTGTAGACAGTAAACCACTTAGACGTAGACAGACTTTGTTGTCATTCAGTGAGCAACAAGTGAACACAGAACCAAATTTAATTTCAGAGGCTCAGCATAGAATCAAAATTTGAAAGTATATTAAAAAAAAACACACACAATAAGAATCGTAAACAGAAACATACTGAAAGTGCAAATTAGTGAAAGTGGCATTGTTGAGTCAGGTAGTGCAAATATTTTGAGGAAACAGGGTATCAGTTAGAGTTCAGCAGTCTGATGACATGGGGGGGAAAAGCTGTTACAGAGCCTCGTAGTCCTGCCAGCACGGAAAACAGTCCATGGTGAGGGTGGGAGGAGTCTCTGATAAAATAAATATATTATATAAATATAAAATAATTGACAGGTATAATATGAAGCATTTCTGCTTGAATGAAAATGTCTGAAATTACCTTTTCTTTTAAATTCCCAATTAGCAGTGTACTTATATTATCCCAGATGTTCCCAACTGTGTTCAAACCCATTTTATTCACAGTCAATTCACAATTCATTTGGTCGCCTGTTGCGATAACTTCTGGGGAAACATCAGATGATTTGTCACATAGGAAGGAAAGAAGACGGCAAACATGATTAAGTTTAAAAGAACTAAGAATACAACTTAATTAAACTTTGTCACTGAACATCTCTGCCTGATTTATGTTGTTTTGATAAAATAATAACTTGTATGATCCCACGCTACGTCACAATCTCATCAAATTACGTTTTCTGTTTTTGTTTTGATTGAGGCCCCTCGAGGCAGAAATTATATACTGTGCGTTCAAGTAATCCCACAGTTATACCTGATCGGATATTTTGTATTCTGCAGGTGCACATACTGTTCATTAGATCGAGACGACTGTTTGAACACAGATAAAGGAAACGGCCGAGTTGAGTCAAGCTAATGTTGTGTTAGGAAAACTAAACCCTTGACAGGTTAATTATTGTCACATGTAGATCGTAAGCAAAACGGGACAGTAAAGCAGTTTGATATACAGTTTGTTGTATTGTTATCTGTTCAGATGTCAAGAGCTCAGTCCTGTTCAGCCTCATGGATTGTTTCTCCCAACATGGAGGAGCGTAACAATGCACCTTTTTACCAAATGAAGAACGTTGTTAGTAACTATTTGATATCCTGGCGAGGAATCTGAATGTGGTGCAAAGACTTGCTGCACAGTGGCATTGTTATTGGGTCATATACTGAGATTAAAGAGCTTCTTGAATGAACATCCTTATTTTTTATACTTACGTTTTATGAACATTGGTATTCATTAACTATAGACTTCAGAAAGCATAGATGGATATTTTGCTGAGCTGTTTGTAGGTTGGACACTGGATATAATCTCTATTCTGTATTTGCCTTTGTGTGTATTCCAAGTGCACACTCAAGCGGTTTTGCCCCTGAGGTCATTTGGTCTAGTGATTATGTGTTTCATCAGCACCTAACAGGTGAACTACAGTAATTTACATTCTAGCTTGTGAGTGCTTTCACCGGTAGTGTTTTAACTGCTTTTTTTTTGCTTTGGCCATTGGAAGTTGATGCGAATCATTAGGGGCTCTTAAATGGAGCCATTGTGTCACTCAGATGTTGTATTTATACTTGATATCTTGTGCTTTTGACCCACTGACTGACCACATTTCTGTCTCTCTTTAGGTTGGCTTCACTCTCTCCAGGTCACGTGTGAATGGAGTCTTGTCCTACACAGTGAGTACAGTCAATCATAAATATTCCTATTCCTTATCCATCCCTTCAATTTCTTCTACTTATCTGGGGTGGGGTCGCGGTGGCGGCTGGCTAACCAGGGTAGTCCAACAGTCTCTCTCCCCAGCAACACTTTTCAGCTGCTTCTGGGGGATCCCGAGGCATCTCCAGGCCAGACTAGATATGTTTTCCCTCCAGTGTGTCCTGGGTTTGCCCCTGAGTCTCCTCCCAGTTGGTCATGCTCTGAAAATGTCCTAAGGGGGCCGCCTGGTCGACATCCTGACCAAATGTTCAAACCACCTCAGCTGAAAAAGCCGTGCCTCTACTTCAGGCTTCCTCCCGATGTACGAGCTCCTGACCTTTCTCTAAGGCTGAGTCAGCCACCCTGCGAAGGAAACTCATTTTGGTCTTTTTTGGTATCTGCAATTTCATTCTTTTGGTCACTGCCCAAAGCTCATGACAGTGTTTGAGGGTTGGAACAGCCACAAATACTTCTGATGCCACACCAAACCTCGCCTGTCCATCTCACGCTCCACTTTACAATCACTTGTGAACAAGACGTCGAGATACTTCACCTCCATCCGCCGTATCTGGCAGAGAACCATGGCCTCAGCTGCTGACACTCATCCAAACTGCTTCACATTCAGCTGTAAATCGCCCTTGCCTGCTGGAGATCACAGACCAAAGAAGCCTGCGGAACTTGTAATCAGCAAAAAGCAGAGATGCCATTCAGAAGTTCCCAAACTGGACACTCTCCGTACCACAGCTGCGCCTTAAGATCCTGTCCATGAATATCGAGAGAAACTTGCATTCGCATGTATGAGACCTTTGTGCTCCCCTCTGAGAACTCCCAACACAGCAGCGCTCAGCTGGGGGCTTAAGAGTGTTCCCGCACATGCCCGATGCCTCTCATCCAGGGCAACTTCGAAACAGGAGAGAGTCAAGCACCTCTCCATGAGTTTAGTTCCAGAACCAGCATTGTGCAGGAAGGTGAGCCCAAATATATCAAGTTGAGACCGCTTCACCTCCCGTACCAGCTCAGGTTCCATCCCAGCTAGAGTTGACATTCAACTTACCTCACGTCACCATGAAAGAAATTCAGATCAGCTGTCACATCTCTGCCTGGCCAGTGTCTGACATACGTCCCTGTGCTGGGTTTAAAAGTGCCTTCATCCCTGCATGCATCAGATTAAGCATATTACAGGTTATATTTAGTGGTGTGATGTGTAGTGGTCTGAAATATGTAATTTGACTTTTTGTTGTGATTTATTTTTTCCCAGGCCGAGGAGACGGAGATATGCCCGCTCACTCTCACAAAGTCGACCAACAACGAGCCTCTCATTCTTTTTCTTATTGATATCCACTCGCTCAGGTGTGTATGTTTCTGCACCAGCGTTAATACGTATGTATTACACTGCTCTGACAGCTAATGTGATGGTTGACTGTATTGTGTTTCTGTTGTGTTTGTGTAGTGTCAATGTGAGAGTTATGGGTGCCCCAGACAACATCTTAATCGCGCAACAAAAGGCTGAACCGCCTAAAGGTTAGTGTTGCTTACACTTAAATAGCTCAAGTCTATTACCAGTTTTTGAAAGCTGACAAATATGCCAGGTAGCTTGGTATGTCATAGACCTGTGTTTGTTTCCTGTAGGTCAGAGGAAAACCAGAGAGGTTCCTCTTGATCCTACCGTTAAACCAAGTGCAGATAAACCAGACGGTGACGTGGTTAAAGACAAGGAACAACAGAACAAGGAGCCTGAAAAGCCTAAGGAAGTGAAAGTAGTGCAGACAGAAGAAAAGTCTCCAGTAGAGACTAAGAAAGTGACGGAAAATGAATTCCAGGTAAGAGGTGTTTGTGTGTCTGTCTGTGCGATCTATTCATGAAATCAATTTCTAATCCTTTATTTTCTTCTAGCTGGAAAAGAACATCCCACTGACTTTAGCTTTGGGCAATAACAGCGGTTCCTATAACTTCAGTGTAAGTAGACCCTTCTTAACCTTTAAATGATGTGGGAAACATTGTTTCATGTGGTTTTATGTTGCGTGACGTTTGTTGTTCGTCCATCTTCCAAAGTTCCAAATGGTGGTCGGCGTGCAGGCGGAGGGTCTGTACAGCCTCAAGTTCCACTACTGCCAGAACAGGAAACCTGGAATCAAGTTGCCCTACTCGTTCACTGTAAGTCGAGTGATTTTGTGTAAGTGCGTGCATGTTTCAGGTGTGTGCGTGTGTTGACCTGAACGTGTCCTCCGCAGTTGGAAGTGACAGAGAAGAATCCAGGCGGCTACTTGTCTGCGGCAGAAATCCCTCTGTCCCGCCTTTACATTGGTATGGCTGGAGTCTTCTTCACTGCCGCCATGATCTGGGTGTACACACTCATGAAGCACAGGTACGCATGCATACAGGTGCACTGACATGGATGCTTTCAGTGTTGTGTAGCAGCATGTTGTAGCCTTCCTTATTCAAAGATCAACTTGCAGGGTTCATCTGCCAGAGCTGTTTTTTCACCTATTTTCACAGATGGAAAACAAAAATTGAAAATGGATCAGAAGAATGGTCATTCTCATTTGCCTCTCAGGGCTTCCTAGTGTCGATGTTTGCAGTGTCATGTTTTGCACATCCTGTTAAGTTGTTGCAACATCCACATTATAACGAGAAGAAGAGCCTACAGACAGGCTGGCAGCACTGTGAGCTGTGCCCGTACTTTAGTATAATGTTGCTTCCAGCTCAGTGCTAACAACAATACACTAATATGCTCAAAATGACAATGCGGACATGCAGATGTAGAAGGTATCTCTGCCATGTTCACTGTCTTAGTTTAGCATATTAATATTTTCTAGTAGTCACAAATCAAAGAACAGCTGAGACTGAGGTGGTCTGAACATGCTGTAAATGTTGACCTGACGAAAAGCTGATTATAAAGAACCAAAACTATCATCCTGACAGTGAACATGGTGGTCTGTACAAAATGTTCATCTATCTCCGTCTAGTAGAACCTTTTTTCCACAGAGGACACTTGTCATAGCAGGACAAGTACAGTTGAAACAAGTTAAGTCAATGACGGTCCCAGTGAGCATGTCTGCACAACACCAGGACCTTTGAGCTATCGCCCTGAAATGGAATACAGTCGTTTTTGTGCCTTTCCTGTAATGACACAATAATGTCACAATGTCACAATGTCACAATTTCTGCTGTGAAGATCTAACCAATCTACCAAAAGACCAGCTTTTTAAATACTTGCTGGAATAAAATTGGTGCTGCGCATCAACAGAGCAGTGCAGTAAATGTCAGAGAGTACCAGTGCCTCTTACTGTATTTGGTTTTTTGTGTCCACATATGCTTTCAGAATTACTGTAGGGTGTCAAACAAAGCCACAGGGAAAACAAACACACCATGTCTCTGCTCGAAGTGTGACAGTTTTTTTTTTTTGTTAGTTCGCAGCATTCTTGGACCACAAAACCATTACTGAAACCTAAACAGTCAGAATAACTTTCGCTATATAAAATGCGTCCTCTCTTGTGTGCTTGTTTACAGGTACAGTGTGTTTAAGATCCACTGGCTGATGGCAGCACTGGCCTTCACCAAGTCCATATCATTGGTCTTCCACAGTGTAAGTACACCGTCACCATACAGCAGGTTATTGTTCGCATTTGGCTTTTATTGTATCCTTAATTCTGTGTCATTTTATTTAACTTCTCTCAGATCAACTATCACTTCATCAACACCAAGGGGCATCCTATTGAAGGCTGGGCCGTCATGTATTATATCACACACTTGTGAGTACAATTTTCCCCAGGATATGATCTTCTATTTTGTATGTTTTTGTTATCATTAACAGTCGATGCTCTTTCCAGGCTCAAGGGGGCTCTCCTGTTCATCACGCTGGCACTGATTGGCACCGGCTGGGCTTTTGTTAAATACATCCTGTCGGACAAGGAAAAGAAGATCTTCATGATCGTCATCCCTCTGCAGGTGTGTGTGTGTGCATGAGAAACACGACTTGAGTATGAGTCTTTACACTCAGTGATTTTGTTTTGATGACCCTGTCACCTGCCGTCCTCCAGGTCCTGGCTAATGTCGCCTACATCATCATCGAGTCCACAGAGGAAGGCTCCAGTGAATACTATCTGTGGAAGGAGATCCTTTTTCTCGTCGACCTCATCTGCTGCGGAGCCATCCTTTTCCCTGTTGTCTGGTCAGTGTGTGTGGTGTGTGTGTGTGTGTGTGTGCCGTCTGTTTAACATGTATCAGGTGCATTTTCCAATTTCAAAAATCTATTAAAAAAATAGATTAGTTTGAGACTAGAGCAGCTGGCTGTTTCCACAGAGTCTAGAAGATCTTTATGTCAGACTGACACTCTGTTAGTACTGTACCGCAGCCAAACTGCACATTTTCAGTGCATTTTGTAGACTAATACATATATTTAACTTATTCGACATAAGTAAGAAAGTGGTTCGATTACCAGTAGGCCAAGAAGAAAGGCTTGCTGGCTTGAAGGCAGGTTTAATGATCGGCTGGATGAGCAGCAGCACCAGCCGAGCAGAAGTTAGTCAGGCTCTCTTCTCAGCCGGCACATATTATAAATCTTAAACAGTCTAAAATCTCCAGGTCTTAAACTACTAACAACCTGTTTTCTTAGAGTAAAAAATATACTAGTACGTGTTAAGTGGACCATGCATGCAAGTTTAACCCATGATGCTGAATACTGTTTTCAGTCTGTGCTCCTCTGTGTTTGTAGTTCTCAAATATTCTTGTCTCTGTAGGTCCATCCGTCATCTGCAAGAGGCTTCCAGCACCGATGGCAAAGGTGAGAATCCTCATCAGTTACAGCCAAAAGGGTTTATGTGCCCTACAGATTGTAATGCTTTTAATTAAACTTGATCCAATGTCTTTTTCAGCCGCCATGAATTTGGAGAAGCTCAAACTCTTCCGGCATTATTACGTGATGGTAAGATTACAGTTCAGCTCAGCTCTATTTTTCTTGTCGTCCACCCTCCCATCCTAAAGATCTTACCTTTATTAGATTCCCAGTGAAATAAAAATGGCCAACCACAAGTTTGATAGCTCGACATCGTAACCCCCCCAGACTGGCAACATTTAATGCTGAAGTTGTTGATAATGTTGCTGATGTCGCTAAACGATTTTCTTAATGATATCAAGCCTTATTCTTACAACAGATAACACTGAGTCACAGTGTTTGGCACGGACACTCGGTGCTTCTCATTCAGCAGAGTCACTGCTGCAGAGCCAGAACAAAGCCTTTGTAAACAAACCACACACACTGTTTGACCTTTGTGATAATGTCTACCATTATACTCTGTCGTAAAGCAAGATTCACTGACCTTGAGCAAGATAGCAGCAAAGTAAAGCAAAACATTCTCCTTAGAAAAAAAACTATTATTTCAACTCAAACTGCAGGTTTTTGAAATTCTGATTTCTTCATTTTCAGATTGTGTGCTACATCTACTTTACAAGGATCATAGCCATTCTGCTCAAAGTCACTATGCCTTTCCAGTGGCAGTGGTGCTATGAGGTAAGACGAGAACCGATATCAATCTGACTTCATCACTGCACTGAGCTCTTTACTTCTTGTTCCTTATTCTGACAGAAATGACTGGGCTGAGGTGGCCACAAGTTTTATCTTAATGTATGCTAGTATGGTGTTTGCAAACACATTCAGTATTTAAAGCTCTTTATTATTTAGCATTTGGTCATGAACACCATTTTCCTAACGGAGGTTTAAAAGAATATCAACATGATTGGAACAAGGAAAATGTTCAAGTTGCACTGATTGACTGTCGACAATGAGCAGCATTCGCATTGGTGCGCATGTCTCTACAGTTCTTCTAACACACTCGTATGTTTCTTCAGTTTCTGGTGGAGGTGTCTACTCTGATCTTTTTTGTGCTGACGGGCTACAAGTTCAGACCAGCGTCCAATAACCCGTACCTCCAGCTTCCCCAGGACGAGGAGGATGTGGAGATGGACGAAGTGTAAGTGACACACCTTCCATTCTGACTGTATAGTGAAAGTAAACTGATTATTTGGTGCTTTTCTTGCCCAAGGTCACTTTAACATGTGGCAGAAGGTGATTAATGGCAAAACAGTCTGACTCACCAGATGTAGACTGTTGGCTCGAGCTTTCTCCTCCCTTCCACTATCTGAATGTTTTCCCCCTACACCAGAATGAGAATTGTTGCAGCCAGACCTTTTTCTTGCGTGCCAACACAGCGCTGTGGAGAAAGTTCTGGCTATGAAAGACTAGTGGACGACCTGCTTGACCTCCTGAGCCACAGCAGTTAATCTGCTGCTTCCATAACAGTGTAGACGAGCTGTTAGATAGCCACGTAATATATTGTAACAATAGAATAGTTTTAATAGAGTCTCACTTCTATTAAAAATCTACATGTGGATATGAATAGTTGAGTCTTCCCCATCATGCTCATGGTTTTATGAAGAGCTAGATAATGGAGACAGTGAACACACCTAGCTTACTTTCTTTATTTTAGCCTGTATTTTACTACATTTTCCATGAGTAGTCTTGCATCAGCTGATAAAATTTCCTGTTTGCTCTTTAACAATGAGTGCACAAATTATAATTGTTGTATTACTTGTACAGCTGAAGAAAATATCTTTAAAAGCGGTGTCTTTTTCTGAGTCTTAATTGGTTTTATGGATGTGTATCAGTGATGGATATCCGCTATCAATGGAAAGAAAAAGTCACACTGAATACAAGAGTATGTGTTTGATCACCATGTGCTCCATCAGAGTGATCAGGTACAAAAGCATTGTTATAATCTGAAAGACTATTTAGAAAAACCTCTCTGTTTGTTCTTGTGTCCAGAGTGACTGAGTCAGGCGCACTGGAGGGGATTTCCAAAGTCAAGAAAACGTGCAACGGACGTGATCGCCAGAAAGAATCCACCTTGTGAGCGGGAAGCTGCATCTTTGGGGGGAGCGGAGGCGGGGGGGGAGGGACTCACAAAACAACCCCAGGCCAGCTGATACAAAGGGGGGTGCACACGGACCAAGGCCCCCCCCCCCCCGCCTCACCACCCCCAGTGACTGCTTTCCTTTTGAAACTCTTTAAGTGGTTGCAGTGGTCGTGGTCGTGGCCACTGTCTGGCTATGCAAAAAAATTAAAAAAAGACTAACTTTGTCGGACGCTCTCTGTTTCCCCCGGAACACCTCCACCCAGAAACTCTGAAAGGTTTCAGACGGAGACGACTCCTGCCACACTGATGGGTGGAGATATGGAAAGGAAATCTTTAGTTTTCATTCTCTCTCTCTCACTCTCTCTGTCTCTCTCTCTCTCTCTCTCTCTCTTTCCAAAGATAATTATCATTTTAGAGAAGGACTTGCTTTCCGTTGTGTTTATATATCGGATATTTAAAAACGGTACTTCTGCCTCTGAGCTGTACCTTGTCGTGTGTGAAGTGAGTACGTGTGTGTGTGAATGTGAGACAACACAAGATTTGGACACAGCAGGTTTTTTTTTTTGTTTTGTTTTTTTCCTTTTGGAGACAATGGCCCACACTCAGGTAAAAGGCTAATCTGTATGTATTTAAAATTTAGACAACAATCTTATTCTCTTTCCCGCTGTTCAGGGGTCATCATAAACCTTCGTCCCCACAAACTACAGTGCAGTTACTTTGTTCTTATATATTTGATTCATATATTGAAACATATAGAACAAAGAGGGTCTATATTTCAATATATTTACTTCCTGCATATTGAAATGTTCTATTTCAGTATTATTGTTTGTGTTGGAGAGTCCCAGTCCATCACATGGACCGCTGCTGTAATTTAGTGCTTTGATTGGTTGAGGTCGATTTACATCCCTGTGAATTCAGCCCAGACGGTGACACGTGCAGGTGTTCCCATCACTCACTCAGATAACCAGAGCAGTGACCCTACGTGTGTTCATCGACGGCCTTGTTTTTGTTTTTTTTGTTTTTTTTTCCTGGCCATGCTGTTCCAGTCCGGGCGGAGAAGTGACCTAACTGATCTTTATTTTTTTGAAACTTTCTGCTATTGGTTTTACCTTCTTGCTCTTGATGTGAAGCTTATTTTATTAACGACTCATTGGTGAAAGATCTGAAACGTGTGCAGCCGGACGGTTGGGTCGATTGGCCATTTGTAAATAATTTACAGAAGAAGAAGACTGTTGATACAAAAAAGGCGGCACATAAACACTTTCATAAGAACTGCTTAGAGGCTTTCTAGACAGTGCTTCAAACTGTAATGACACAGGTTCAGATTCAATGAGATTTTTGGATTCCTTTTAATAGACGAGAAAAGAAAAAGCGCGTGGAATCCAGGAAAGACTACTGAGAACCACAGACACTCCTGTACAGTGTTTACAGGCTGCTCATGTGTCTCCAGGTGTTGGTGTTGTGTACCTGAGAGGACAGGTGGAACCAGTCTGTAAACCATTTGAGCAGAGGAAATGTTGTGCTTGTATCAGAGAGCTGTTTGATATCTGTGTGAATTGTCACAATAAAGCTGGTGTTCTGGAAAGGTCTCACGTGAAGTTTGTCTGTTTGGCGCTCCTGTAGAAACATGGCGGACTGGAAGAAGACCCTCTTAGATATAAAAGCCTCATTCTAAGGTAACAGAAATGACACAATTCTTAGTTTCAGAGTTCCAACATAGCTATTAATATTTTGTTCCTGTTCTGTCTATAGATCCCCCTAAACCCTACACACTGCACCTGTAAGTCTGCCTATAGAAAACTAATTTTTAATTTCCATAAAGAAAGGAAATGTTTTAAAATGATTTAAAACACACAAACAGTACAGAAACACTGAATCCACACATCCCATCATGCAACTGGTATCTTTTAGTTTGACCACCAAAGGACAAAATGCTTAACAGAGATAAAACAAAATAAAATACGAGAAAAAATTAGATCAAATCAGGAATGTTTTTCAAAAACAGAACATTTTGAGAAGAGACTTAAAAGAAGACACGGACTCAGACGGCCTTATTTCCTTGGGCAGGTCAGCCCAGAGCCTCGAGGTCCTGATAGTTTAAGCTCTGTCCCCTTTTAGATTTCAGCCCGGGCTCTGAAATACAAGAAATATCCTAGTAAATGCACTCGTCTTCTGAACTAAACACCCCCAAACCTCTTTGTAACGGCAGTGCTAAAGTCGTACAATGTAAAAAAATTTTCCTCAAACTTGACAGTGCCTTCATTAGAGAAGAGGATTACAGCAAGTGTGCAAAATGTGACTCAGCTCTGACTTAAATTCGTCATCTGAGACTTTAAAATAAAAATAGGTCATTTGCAGTCACGTGGTTCCAGTAATGCGTAAAAATTCAGATCAAGGGCTTAAATTGAAATCAGATTAGAACAGATGGAGGAAAATTGGTTTGTTATTGTTGCTTATTGTTTTGAAATATAAGAAATACAAAAACGTAAAACTGCTCCAGTGTACTCCCAAGTCCCCCTGAAGCCCAAATTGATTTCAATAAAACTTTATTTACACCATTTTAAGACGAAATCTTGAGTGTAGCTGCAAAAAACTCTCTGATTTGGATACTAACTTGGCCGTTCGTCGAGGATGAAAATTACGTTATATCATGTTATTCGGGGTCTCAGGACTTCCAGAGACTTATGTTACTCTGGACGAGCTGTATGAAACCTTTTCATGTTTTTAATTTCCCCCACTTTTTGAAAAGGGGCACTATCGGACAAAAATATGATTCTTCCAGGTCATTCTGTCCTCGTAGGATAGGAGGTCATACGTATCCTGTACAGACGTTAAAGTCCGGATAAGGATAGTCTGAGTTTATATCTCATTGTCTCTGCAACTTAGTTAATCAGAGCTACTGTAGATATGTCTAAGAAGAGATATCTGACAGAACAAGGCACAGCGGACTGCTTGCGTAAAACTCGCGAAGAGGCCTTCGATCTATCTATATCAGCAGACTGAGTGTCTGTGACCTGTTTTCCTCCCGTCCCTTCGCTCCACATGTACTGTTATGTTGTCCCTCCTTGATAAAGTTTGTATAAACTACTTCGACTTTAAGTAATTGGTGCTGAACCGTCAAGGGAGCCGAATTTCCACAATAGGCGCTGTGTAGGTTTGGAGATGAAATCCAAACTCAGAATGTGAATATCGAGAGTGTTCATGGGTTAATAAGACAAACTCAGAGATATTTATCTTTTCCGTAGCTGAATAAACAAGCTGAGGTCCTCAGAACACTGTTTGAAGCTGAGACGGTGGCAGGGTCCGCCATTTAACCAAGTGCTGTTTTACTTTACGGCTAGTTTGTTTATTTAGAAGATCTTTGTCCTCTGATTAAAATATCTTTCATGAAACTGCATAGTGCTCCTTTTTAAAACAAGTCCCCGTCTCCTTCAGTTGTTTAGGAGAGCGCTGCCACATCGTTTTGCTGCGACACTCCAAAAATGTTTTGTCGACTACGAAAACTTCACCTGATGTTTCACCTGCATGGAGACGAGTCGAAAAATGACTGGATTGTTTATTTTTGGGTGAACTTTTCCTTTAAGAAGTAAAATACCCCAGTTACAGTGGTATGGTCCTTTAAAGTGAGCTGCCTAGTTAAGGTACATCTCCTATTTTGGTGTTATTGTGGATGTTAGAGTACAAACAGCCTGATCAGAGCAGCGGTTTAAATGCAGGCTGGTCTCCATCATGTCTGCACATTAAGGATTAATGATGGCGGATTCCTGATCAGACTTCCTCGTGTCGCAGCAGCAGCGGCAGGCTGGAGGTGAGCTCTCACTTCTAACTGGCACACATCATCAGTCCGGGGTTGGCTGCTCCGCTCGTCGCGCAGCCCCGTGCCAGCTCGGCCCCTCCCTCCCTCCTGCAGCGAGCTTCAGGCGGACGCTGGTCCTCACTGCAGTCCGCAGTGAAAAAACCCACCCGGCGCCCGTCAGAGCGCAGCAGACTGCAGTCTCCATCACACTCCTCCACCTCCTCCACCTCCACCTCCTCCTCCTCCCTGCGCTCCCCTGGCAGGTGGAAAGGACACACCGACACGTCTGGCCGGGACAATGTGAGTACCAGCTCTTATATATTAACGTTAAATCAAAAATCACACAGGTAAAAATGCGCATTTCTTCTCTAACTGATGCCCATTGTGGTGACTTTTCCGCCGCGTCATGCAGGTAAAGTAGATTTTTTTTTTTGTTGCGCCTTTATTGATCAGACGTGCGTGCGTATATGCGTGCATGTAACCCTGAGGGTTTTATTTAATATCTCCCAGGCTGCAGACAGACGTGACACAGACATGTGCTTTTATTCTAGCAGGATCCATCCCGTCGTTAAATAATCTTTAAAAAGACTTTAAATCAGGTGATTGTGTTGGATCAGACAGTCACAGATGCTCTGATGAAGACTGATGAAGAGGATGTGATGATGAGCGGATCGATGTTCATCCGTGACCTCAAAACGCCTTTGATTGAGAAAAGGCTGATGATGCAGCAGATCTCTCTCTCTCTCTCTCTCTCCTCTTCATCTCCTCTTCATCTCCTCTTCATCTCCTCTCTGCAGTGCAAACAGCAGATTGCAGCACACTGACGAACACTTCTCATCTGCCAATCAACATCTTTTTTTTTTCCTCCAACATGTTTAATTCAAGACTTTAATCAGATTTTTGACCGTTTTCTCTCCTCACTGATCGGTATCAGCCTCCTGTTTGTGTCTGCAGTCAAATGAAGATGTGTCACTTCTCCTTCCTCAGGGATTTCCTCTCAGTCTTGGCCTTTTTGGCCCTGGTGGTCTCTGCAGAAGGGAGCGTTGGGTGAGTCTGCCTCTTCACATAACCTGTAAAGAATTAGCTCATGGCCAAAAGTATGTGGACACCGTTAAACAGTTACCAGTGTTGGGTCGGATTACTTTGAAATGTAGATACAATTTACATGTTAGTGACCGAATCAGTTGAATTGTAAAAAAATGTCATCTTACCTACAGTAAACCTGAGTCATACTTGAGTAAAAGTAACGATGTGGTGTTAAAATGTTAATTTTGTGAAGTGAAAGTCATCCATGCAATTAGTACTTCAGTAAAAGTATCTGATATTTAAAGGTAATGATAATAATGACGCTTTAAGATTGTAGGACGGGTCGGCCGAAGTCCCAAAGCTAACTGGGATGGGTCTCAAAAATACAAGTCGGACCTTTAAATGTACTTAAGTATCAAAAGTATAAATTGACATTTATGTATAAACTACGAAACTATGAGTCAACCAGTTATCAGATCAGATATTCAGCATTTTTCTGATTATCATGACAATGTTTTTTTGTTATTATTTGATGTCTGATGAAATACATTAACTTCAAAATACGCCCATGTGTCTCTGATGCAGCAGTCTGCAAAGTAACTATAGCTAAAGCCATCAAGTAAATAGTAGTGGAGTCAAGAGTATAATATTTTGCTCCAAAATGTTGTGGAGCGGAACTATCAAGTAGCAGAAAACAGAAATACTGAAGTACAGTACTTGAGGAAATGTACTTTGTTATACATTTCATAACTGCTGATCTGGATTACTTCAAATCAAACATTAAAATTGTTGCACCTTTACATTAAAACTACAAAAAATCAATGTGAGCTCAACAAATATTCTTTATTTTTCTCTTCAAACATCTGAAAACATTTTCAATTCAAATAAAATAAAATGCATTTTGCGTTTCCAGCATTAACAAATCAAACTATCCGTATTACAAAAACATCAAGCTACAAGCTACAAGTCCTCTGTGTGTAATCAAATTCACGTGGGTATTTGTGAATAACAGCAACTCGCACAAACCGCACTGTCCTGTTTATTAAGTCGATGTGACGGTGACATTGTCGGAATGACGAGCTGTTCTTGAGGGACTGCTGCTGCTTCAACCTTCCATCTCGACTCGGCACCGTTCTTTTTTTTCCTCCACCCACCTGATCGGCCACATGGTGGAGCACTTGTTGTCTGAGAAAACCCCCCATATATCAGATGTTACTGTTGAACAACAACACAAAGGGCTTTAATCTGCTGCTACACCAGCCTCCACTCTGCTAGGAAGGCTTTTAACTGGCTGCACTGTGAACAAGGCATTGTGTTGTCATGTACTCACATAAAATATGCTATCGTCTGACCGCTGGGAGGAACACTGAGCCTCCAGAGCAGGAACATCAAGGCTGAAAACTAAAAGTGATTGTCCTCTTGTGAATCAGCCTCCAGCAAAGTCGGTGCTCGCTCTGTAGAAGCATTTTAAAACAGCTAGAAATAGCTTTTACTTTGGGGATTATACTTAATTAGCTCAGCCATACCTCTGAAAAGGAGGTTATGTTTTCATTTGCTTGCTTGCCACTGATGTTGAGTGAAACAGTCTGGATGTAGTTCATCACAGAGGTGTTAGATGTGGTTGAGGTCAGGCCTCTGTGAAGGCACCGAACTGGGGAAAACATTCACAAGGACGTTGTTATGTTGAAACAGGAAGTGGCCACGGTACACTAATGTCTGAAATATCACTCTAGGGTGAAGTGCCTGGGCCCAAACAATAAAAAAACAAACGCACACATTGGTCAACAGCCATGTCAAGATACGTTAGACCCGCTAGTTTCTAAATTGTATTCTTTTATCACTCTGTTATAGGCCGAGTGCCAACAACAGCTTCTGCACAGAGTCAAAGGAATGTTTGGAATATGAGCTGGTCTGCAAAACAGATGAATATGAGGTGAGTGAGTCCCAATCAAACAGCATATACAGTATTGACCTCACACATCAAGGTGACCCCTCTCAGACAGTTCTGTCATGTGTCTCTCCTGTGTGTGTGTGTGTGTGTGTGTGTGTGTGTGTGTGTGTGTGTGTGTGTGTTCAGGTGAGACACTACAGCCCCACTCGCTGGGTGTCAACAGATGCCGAGGCCTACTTCATGGGCGTGGGTGCAGCCATGGCCTTCAGGAGACTCTTCCAGTACATCACTGGAGCCAATGAAGGAGGTGAGGACCAGACGGCGGCATGAAAATCAGCTCTCGTCAGGAGTGTGTTCATTTTGTGTGTCTCAAACTGTATGTTTGTGTTTCACACGCAGGTATCCAGATGGAGATGACGGCCCCCGTCCTGGTCAAGATCCCAGAGGAGACCAAGATGTGGGAGCCGGCTGTCTACACGCTCAACTTCCCGCTGCCGGCAGCCTATCAGGACAAGCCGCCCGCGCCTACCAATGACAAGGTGAGCTGAACCTGACGGGAGGGATGTGGAGGAGAGAGCCTTCCTGTGCAGAGTGAGGCAGTTTTTCCGGGAGGCTGTGAGCTTGTTGCCCTTGCCAGTCATGAGGTCAAATGCTTTTATCCTTCCTGCGTCTGTCAGTAATTTGATCATTGAGAATTTTTCTCTGAGATCAATAGAGAGAGCGGACGGATGTACAGTGTTTTAGCAGCTGGCTCTGGAGCTGCTTACACTGACTCGGTGAAATAGAAATGGATTGAGCTGCGTCATGATGCTATCAGTGCTGCTGTCTGGTATTTCATCGATAACAGGCTGTAGATAAGTTAAAACAACATTTAATTATTTATGCCTTAAAGGTTCAATACCAATACAACCTTGAATTAATACTCCCAACTAACTGCTAACTGTTGGCTATTATTTTTATACATCCATAACTGTAGCCACTGTTAGCTTGTTAGCAAAGTTAGCTTTGCATCTTGCCAACCTGGTGTCCTGAGTGTCGATGTTTACACACTGCTAGCACTAGCTGTTTAGCATGCTAACTTCAGTAGATATCTTGTCAACACATTGTCAAAACTGATATTTCTTCACATTCAGTTGATCATTTCAGCTATTTTTTTAATGTTATGAACTACATTTTTACATATTGCACCTTTAATTGATTCTTTATTTATTCAAAGTCTTTGTGAATTGAGGTTCGCTGCCAATGTTGCGTCCGTGTCTCCTCCATCAGCTGTATTTCACTGAGATGCCAGAGATGGACGTCTACGTGAGGAGCTACGGCGGCTGGATGCTGTCGGTCACCTCCAGGCTTCACGCTCACCTGCTGACTAAAGAGCTGGAGAGAGTTCGAGCTTCCTACAACCACAGCTACCACTACGGAGTCGGCTACGACAGGTGTGACACGCGTCTGTGAATGCTTAATTATTTCTAACTTGGGACTCACATACCAGATGTTTTTTTTTTTAAATGTTTGTTTGTTTTTTAAATACTCTGTGTAGTTTGGTTGCCAAATTCTGATAACCGCTGCCTAATTGACATAAACAGGCACATCTCGTAGAAGTTTTGCACTGTAAGAATTGCAAGTTAGATGCAACTCATTCAAAGATGGCCCCTCCTCCCAGCTCAGCGGTTGAGACAGAGACAGAGATCAGAGATGGTTGCAGGACCGAGAGTGTAGTAGCGCAGCGTTAGCGTTAACACAGTAGTTAATCAGGGAAATAAAACATTATTTTATGATTGTTTTTAACAGGGTTTAGCACAAATAAACACGCCCCAAATCTCCAAAAAACCCTCCTGAATTTTCTGTGCAAGCAACCAAAGTGCGCACTGCATCCTGTCTGCGGTTTGCATTTCTGCTGTGTGTGTGTGTGTGTGTGTGTGTGTGTGTGTGTGTAGCCCCGCCCTCAGTCAAACAGAGACACAGGCCTGCAGCTCTTTATACATCCATAACAGACAGAGAGCAGAAAAGAGAGGTGGAGACGGCAACATAACCTGATGGATATAAACATACCCAAATGTTTACATCCAGAAACCTCCTGAATGCATCAAAACACCAAGAAACAATCCTCCTCAGACGATCATGCAGCCTGAGGAAACCTGTCTTGACAGATTATACAGTATACACACACACATCACTGCTCACGTCACTCACTTCTAACGGTTGTGTTTGTCCTTCTTGCTCTTTCCCTCTGTTGCTTGTTTGTTTGTGTGAAGTCCCCTGAAGCTGCTGAACAGGCACAATGAGGTGTGGTACGTGGCCGAGGGGCAGCCGATCTGCACAGATCCACAGGAGCCGACCCCCGCTCACACTCCCAGACCCACCCTGACCGGCTCACCCACAGACTCCGCGTCCGAGCCTCTCCCACACACTCTCTCTGATTCCCCCGCGCTCACTCCCGCCAACCTTTCCTCAAACACAGCATCCAACTCCTCCTCACAAACGCCCTCCGACACCCCAGCTCTCCCCCCTTCTGATGCTCCACCCAGCCCTTCATCCGACATGCTCGCCGATGCCCCGTTCAGCCACACCCCCACCTCCGCTCAGATCCCGCTGGACCCAACGACCAACTCCTCCGACCCCGTCTCCGTGAGCCCGTCCCTGGAGCCCCAATCTGACGCTGCCCTGTGGAACAGCACAGCCCACAGCTCCCCGGATACTGACAGTCACCCCAAGGTCGAGCCAGATGACGCTCATTAGCAGCACTGATGTAAGCAGCTACTCCACGTATAAAAACAAGGAGTCTGAACAGAAAAGAAGCAGTGGAGGGAGGTGGTTGATTGATGGAGAAGCTGCTCTCTTCCTCCTAATCTCTCTATTCCTACGTATTACACCAACCCCTTCTTATGGCACTTAATGTTTAACTATATGTTCTATCACAGCTTTGTACCAGCAGCTTCCCGTAACAGCGAAACACACGCTTTGTCCACTTTGTCGCTCATAGAGTTAAGTAAGGTGTTAGTTAGAAAGTTAGAGTCCATGGTTATTGTGTTGTTTGAACCGGCTACAGCTGAAGGCAGGGACAGATGCTGTTTAACGTCTGTTTAACGCTAAAAACTAACATAGCATCTAATAATGGGACTTCAATGGAAATCTGTAACTGGTAAATTATAAAAGTGTGTGCTGGGACTAACCACAGTATAAGATGACGTATCAGAGGAAACTTAACAATCATAATGTGTTCTAGCCTCTAAATGGAGTTTGATGCTGTAATTAGTGATTTCTGTGAATAGTTTCCAGCCATAACATCCTTCCAGCTTCTACTCTCTGTTGATTATTCGTGTCGGTTAATTTGATGATATATGTGGCAACATGTTGGTGAACATTATAACTTCAGTGTGCACATTTATTGGGATCTTTGGAGCAGCCTTAAACCTGATTACTGATGCTGTAAGGCTCTTAAGAACAGCACATTTCCCCAATTCTTATTATTTTTTCTTGCCAGTATTTGTGCTCTAAAGTGCCTGTAAAAAAAACATGTTTTGCAAAAGTCGCTGTCCCAGTATTTTTCAGGTAATTCAGCAAGTTGATCATATTTAGTGAACACTCAAACAATAATATAACCTGAGATTATGCCACAAAACATAGTTTGCGGTACATCACAAAATGGCTCGTCTTTTCCTCTCAGTTTCACTCTTAATGGCTCAGCAACAAAGAAGAAAAAAGAACAGCAATTAATGTTTTAGCATCTCTGAATCACCGAGAATCTATTCCACACAAGTCAATTCCAAGTGTAGAAACCTCGACCAAAATGCTTCAGAAATTAATAAAATGACAGTTTTTCTTTAGACAACAGAGACATTCAAACACATAAGCACAGCTCTGCTTCCTTTGAGTACTGTGAATACATTTTCAGTTCACTTTTCCCCTAAAAGTCGATGTTTATTCATGCTTCTGAACATTATATTTAAGGTATCCTGTAGAGTTTCTGAGAACTGGTGATTCTGTAGTGATGTTGTATTCCTCAGTGATTTCTACCTGTATATGGCAGAAAGTCGGGGGTGAGATGATGCATAAAGAGCCACATGAGCCATTAAAGGAAGATAAAACAAAACAATTTAACAATGCAGGACTCAAAAAAAACAGAAAAGACGTTGAATGTTGACAAAACCTTTTTTAGTTTCCACAGAAAATCCTACAGGGTCCTTTTAATTCTTCTGCCCTGATGCTGAATCCTGGACATACTTTGTAAATATCGGAAAAGAAAATCAATCCACAACAATCCCTAATCTTAATCTTTATTCTGCTCAGACTGCCCCAAAGATCCCAAAGACTCACGCCTGATCAACTGATGCAATATGAATACATTGATAATTAAAATCGTTCTCTATCTATGCGTATCTGAGCTACATACTGTATGTTCTGAGGAAGGTGCAATAAAGAACCAAAACAAAAAACTCTTGTCGGACTCATTTCACTGTTGGTGTCTTTGGACTTCATTAACCAAGAGAATAATTTATTCTGAGTGTCTGAGCAGCTTCTTAAATGTTTTGGCTTTATGTTTAATCTTTCCTCTGTCGCCATCAGGTGGTGGGATTAAAAATACCACTTACCTTCACCTGTTCTTCAAGTACACCTGTACACAAACTTTATCCAGGCTAGTAAAGTGAACTTGTCGGTTGTGATTCCTCTCAGGACCCTCTTCTGTTCTTGTTACATGACAGTGAAATCTCTCTTATCTCTAATACAGTATTTTAACTTGTGCTGCAGCAGTTATTCACAAAATGACCATTGAAACTAGAGTTTGAGACCATAAACTCATTAGGAAACTGTTCTCTCGGGTAACAAATCAAGTGAGAAATAGGGTCCATTTCTCAAAAGCTTACGTATGATCAGTGGAGTCGCCCCCTGCAGGTTAAAGTACCGTCTGAACTGGCTTTGTTTTTCAAACCCGTCAGCTCTGCACACTATTTATACACAACTCTAACGCTACTACTAAACCAGCGCTCCAGAAGATGCTCCTTATCCCTCATTAGACCTCGACAGTAGCCGACATGTAGCTCCCAAAAAGAAGCTGAGAACATCTGTTTACAGGTAAGAATCTGTGAGTCAGTCCAAGTTGTTGGTTCGATTCTTTTGAAGTTTAACCGTTCTTCACTCCAGCTGTCGTGGTGAAGGTGCTACTCTTACCCTTGATAGTTTGTTGTTTGGAGTTTGTTTCTCTTTATATAGAATCCTGTATGTCACCAAAGATCTGATCCTGCTAAATGCAGACTTGCCTTTTGATTAATACAATGAGGTCAGAGAATCTGGCCCTCTGTTGTTTTTTTTCCAAGAGTTCATA
Source organism: Diplodus puntazzo (assembly GCA_963678695.2). Lineage (NCBI taxonomy): Eukaryota > Metazoa > Chordata > Actinopteri > Spariformes > Sparidae > Diplodus > Diplodus puntazzo. The sequence continues at coordinate 6,607,567 of OZ023156.1, read as the reverse complement.
TTGTGCAGTTCTCCACCGTTCCTTTAGTTTATATGGCAACTTTGATACAATGAACTTAAGAGTAGTTGTCAGATCTGTATCATCCAAAGCATGATGGGAAGTGTAGTCCTAACAACTCTGGTCTTCTTCAACTGAAGTGGTAATAATAAAAAAAAAACATCAGGTGTAACAAAATACATATTATTTATTATGTTCTTTACAACCAGGACATTATTTTAAAGTATTGAGACTCAGAACGTGTCGACAACATGATTCTTTATATACGGATAATAGAAATTAACTGGAAATAACTAGAATGATAAACAATCTTTGATGATCAACTTCATGAACAGTAATAACTCATCTCAATTACAATAACTGTGGAATCATGTTTGTACAAATTAAAATGATCAGTACATATTTTTACACTTTCAAGGTTGATTTGAAACCTTTTGAATTGTGTGAGTGTGTGTGTGTGTGTGTGTGTGTGTGTGTGTGTGTGTGTGTGTGTGTGTGTGTGTCCCTCCTACAGAGACACTGATGAACCAGGTAACCAGAACAAGAACCCAAACCCAGGATAAAGAGGTTCAGTGAATTTGGTGTAGAAGGTGTGGAGGTGGATCAGTGAGTCAGAGGAGACTCTGTAGAAGGACAGAGTGCCAGCAGGACAGTCCACATACACTGCTACTCTGTTAGAGACATAGGAGGAGGAGGAAGGGAGGACTGTTTGACTCTTATTGTGCCAGACAGAGTAACCACCACCACCATCAGAGCACCTCAGACTCCAGGACTGACTATTCTCTCCAAACCAACATTCATCACAGTTTCCTCTCCTGCTGATTCCTCTGTAACTCACTGATATCTCAACCACTCCTCTCCACTCGACCTCCCAGTAACAGCGACCAGTCAAACCAGTTCTACACAGCAGCTGAGGCCAGAAGTCAAACCTCTCTGGATGATCAAGATATGGCTGATACTCTCTCACACGTGTCACCTTCCTGTTGTTGTCAGACAGTTTGAGGCGTCTGTGAGTTCACAGACATCTGATGGAGAGAACAAGACACAATACAGCAGCAGATTATCATCGAACACAGCTGATGGTTTATTTGTTGCTTTATTAACAGACTGACTGTTAATTAGATCAACATTTCACAATGACTCATCTTTGGATCTTCTTTCAAAGTGACAGTTGAATGCAGACACACAAGCTTTAGATTTGAACTACTTTAACATGTGCTGCCTTGTTTTCATCAATCAAAGTGAACACACACTTACACTTCTTCACACCAGGTTTCAGCCTCTGCTCTCCACCATGTTCCACCCTGGAGGAAGAAACAAAGTCAGAATGATCCTTTAGAAGCTTCCTCATCAATGATCTTCATAAAGCTTCACTCAGATCACCATTAAGACTAAAACTTAAATGTCAATAAAGCTTTGATTGATTGATTGATTGATTAATTGATTAATTACGGGAGAATTATAATAATCATAATAAATTGTTTGGATCAAAAACCGATGATCATTAAAATCAGTATATTAAACTTTTTTTATTTTGTCCAATATGACAAATCACAGTTTTTCTCCAGGCTCTTTACGATTTGTTCATCAGACAACTCTCTCAATACTCAGACCCT